>JASVER010000007.1:16102816-16412398 GCA_030449065.1 Oceanodroma leucorhoa
GTCAGGACAGAAGCTGCACTCCTCATTTTGGGCTGCTCTCACTATAGAGGTTCTCATGTGTTTCTCAAAATGAGAAATTCTTGATATGGAAACAGGCTTTTAAACATTATAGTGAGCATGCTTACAGTGAAACTGAGGTTAGAGTTAATGGTGCATGTTTATTATTTGTTAATGTCCTGTGCATATTCACTCAAGAGAAGGTTTAGGGTCAGATTTAACTCATGTTTTTCAGATTATCGAGGACAATCCATTAGGCTCTCTGTGTCGTGGCATACTGGTACTGAATATGTACAACGTTGGTATGTATTTTCTGATGCTTACACTTGGACTCCTGAGCTTTCTGTGTTGAGTAGACTCTTTTATGTTTAGCAGGAAAGATTTAAAAAAAAAAAAAAAAAAAGGGGGCAAACAAAAAACCCCAACCCAACCCAAAACACCTACTTGTATTAATATAGCTAATACAATTAATATGATGAAACTTTATGATACTAACTGTTGCAATAGATTAACAATAACAGCTTAGAAGGATAACTGTTGGATTTTAGTATAAATTTCTTGCTACTGTGTTGCCTAACAGTGAAAATGCCACAAGGGAAACACAAAAATCCTTTTGTCTTCATTCTGGAACCTAAGAATCCAGAAGATCCATGTGTTGAGTTTGCAACTGATAAAGTAGAAGAACTCTTTGAATGGTACCAGAGTATCCGTGAAATCACTTGGAAAACTACAGCAGAGGTATTGCTAAAAATCTATCTGTTGTTTTTTATAATGTACTGCTATAAATTTACAATAAGATTTGTCTTTAGCTGCCATACACTGCTAAACCATGCTAACACCTGATCCTTCACTCTCTTGCGTATTGCTGTTTGTCTGTTCATTTTATTGATGCTGTGAATCTTGTTCCCTAAACTCTTTTGGGAATGCTATGTAAATTAGCATTTTACGTAAATTTATGTTAACAGAAGTTTTTCAGCAGAGTACTGTCTGTGTTGCACCCTACATCTCCGTGGAGAAGTRTGCTTAGTAGTACAAAGTAGATATCATTACCGTTTTACATCTGGTTACACTGGTTCAATCCTAGTGTTAAGCGGAACTCAGATATCAGACTGTTCTGTTCAGAGTTGTGAATCCAGTAGTGAGTATATGTGAAATCTGAGCTGCCTTTGCCTAAACTCTTCTTAATCCTGTTTACTAACTCTGCTTTTCAGTGAATGCAGTGGCACTGATAGGGAATTGTTTGGCTAATTATTTATTTGTAACCAATAGGCACATTCTGGATTTACCAGATCTTCAGTAGTAGTATTTCCAAATCCTTGCCTAAAGATTAAAGGATTCTGTCTAAGTTTAGCTTCTAGGTCCTTCTATGAGTACTGCCGCTTAAAGACATTCTTTAGGACTTGCTTTTCCTGTTCTGATGTATTAATTTACCTCCCTGTTATCTTTTCTAGTATTTAAGAAGTCTTTGACATGACCAAAAAGCCCTTACAATGGCTGTGCTTCAGTATACTTTTTCCTTTSTTGCTTTTATTCACTTTTTATTGTTAAGTGGGTGATACGAAGAATGGAAAATGTGTTTCAGTATCATGTTGGCTCATGGTGTTTATCTGTCATGTGGAGTGGTAATGCTCTGAGGGTCATCATAATCTTATTTATAGCAGGCAAGTTGGTTACTCAAGCAGAGGACTGCAAATTCAGCAAGGGAAGAAGCAACAGGAACTGTTGTCTATTGTTGGGGGAGGAGAGATACAGTTCTTATGCCAGGCTTTCATTTAGAAATAAAAATGAGAAAACGAGAAACATGACCTAGAAGAAGTGTCTCTAAATGGAATGTTTTTTATGGTACATCAGTGGCTCTTCAGGAGCTTGGCAGCTTTTTCTCCCTCTGTACAGTTAGAGAAGTAGTAAACAGTCTGTGTTCAAAGATGCTTTAAAATTCATTTCTGTCAGTCAGGCGGCTTTTCTCACAGTGTGGCCTCTAGAAAGTTCACATGATAGACTGCTGCATGGTGAGGGGAAAAAGATGAGGAAAGGCCCTTTTTGCCAGTACAGTTAACAGTCTGAATTTCGGGGAAGGAAAAAGCATAGTGAGTCAACACTGCTACAATACGATACAGGTGTTTTATGAGTTTATTTTTGGGCTGTGTCCGTTATACACAAAAAGTAAAACTAAGCTTCACGTATCTTGTCATCTCTGTTTAATACTGACACTTGCCATGCTCCTAGGAATGGTTGTTCATTGCTAGCTCTCCTGCTTGGTTATCACTACAGAGTTATGTCTAAAGATGAGCTCATGGCATCTAGAAGTGGTTGTTTGCTATTTGGAGCTCTGATTACTGTTCAGCAATGTCTGGGAAACTGTGGTGGATCACTAAGTACAACGAGGTTTGTACAGCTTTTTCCCAAGGTTATTTCCAAGTCTAAATGCYGTATTCCTCTTTGCTTTTCTTAGACTTCAATGTATAAACTCTGGTTCAGTGAAACATTCTGGAAACCCATGGCTCCCTAGCTCTGATTTTCATTCCTCTTCCGTTTGTCTTGTTGAGGGAATTCTTTTGGAAGACTTCCTACTTGCTGCTGCATCATAACCTCTTGTACCAAAGCTAATCACTGTTCAGCATGGGACTCTTCTAACATGTTTTATCCTGTAATTGCTTCTTATGTCTGAAATGTCTGAAAAGCCTCCAGCCCAAATCTCTTCAGTCAGGACAAACCATGCTGATTTTAGTAGTTCCCAATCTCTGGTTGCAGGGACCGTTGCTCARCTTCCACAGAGCAGGTGCTTACAAACATGGAAGTAGATAGTGGGTTTATTATTGATGATGACAACAAGATTGCACATGATTTTCCATACATAACATTATTGGTTTGGTGTGCAAATAGAAAACTGCAGGAATGATGCTCATAGGGTTTGAATTCAGCTGTTTGGGAGTTACTAACAAGACTTAAGTCCTGTTCAGGACTGTAAATAAATAGAGAGACACTTCACTACCCTTTGCATTTTTTCTGCATACATTTGCATTTACATGAGATATAGAGTTGAGAATGTAACTAAAATTGAGTAGAGCCACATTAAAAGAAAAAACAAAACTGTTGCCAGAATTCTAAGTAGGACTGATCAGGGAAGCACTGAAACACTTGCTTAAAAAAAAAAAAMCAACACAACMACCCCCCCAAAAAGCGCACCCCCAGCTAAAACCCAAAACCACTGGTTAGCCTGTTCTCTGAATTGGGTCTTAAAGTACATTACATCTATGCAAGTGTCTAAAGTATCAGATAGGAATCTGGGCAACAAAGAATGCATCAACTTTGTCTTTTCATTAGAGTATACCCTGGAGTTACTGTACCATAATACTCAGTGTGTCTGTAATCTAAAACTTTGTTACGTTTTACAGGAGAACAGGAGGAAATACTGGGAAAAGAATCAATTGATTGCTATTGAATTATCTGATCTGGTAATCTACTGCAAGCCAACAAGCAAAACCAAGGACAATTTAGGTATTTCCTTGTAATACTACATCTGAATTTTACCCTTTCTACTATCTTTACACATGTTAGTGTAAAGAGATTTTAGAACTGAAGATAAAAATCTATCCGTTCTACTGGAAAACCGAGTTCTGCCTCACCCATGCAGTTTTCAGTGGCACTTTGAAATTGTACACTAGGGAACTTGATGCTATTCAACTGTCACAAAAAAACTGTCACAGATGTCTAACTACTTAACTAGAGACACCTCTTGTAGGTGTCTTTCATGGGGAAGGTCACTAGTTATGTGTCAATTGACTTTTGTGAGATGAAAAACTYGTGATTTGTTTGTAAAAACCTTCAAAATGGATTTGGTGTGCATTATATAATTTTACTGGAAGAACCTATTTGCCATTTATGTAAGCTATTGGAATGGTATATGGTTTCATAATATAAATGAGAACTGGGATCTGTGTAAGTGCGAGTGTGGAATTTGAYGCTGAAATATGTACTWCTTATTCCATTTTTTTGTYGTTGCTGTTGGAGAATCCAGCAAATGTGCCRTTTTCTTTAAGTTTCTTTGCAAATGTTTTTAATAAGTGTGGTTAAGACATTATAATTACAGTCATCGTTTGAAGCATTGGCTCACCCTGGCTCACCCTCTTTTCTCCCCATTTAAACCCAGGAAAAGATGTCTCATTTAAATAAGTTTTACAGTGGTCAGAAGTACATTATTAGCAATGATGAGATGAGAACATGACTATAGACTCTTATCTGCCCTGCTGCAAAGCATATGGCAAGCAGGCAATTTTAACTTTCAGACTTGATGCTCAACCAATTTGTTGTGTCTGCATGAAAACTGCCAATTATTGCATTAAAGGACAAAGCAAAACCAAGTAAAACAAAGTGTAAGTAGAAATGCAGTATAAATGTTGACTTCTTTCTTCCTTTAGTAACCACTCTTTTTCCTCCCTACCCTGCGTAGAAAATCCTGATTTCAGAGAAATCCGTTCTTTTGTGGAAACCAAGGCAGAGAGCATTGTTAAGCAAAAGCCCGTTGAGTTGTTGAAATACAACCTGAAGGGACTGACACGTGTCTATCCTAAAGGACAGAGGGTCGACTCATCCAACTACGACCCATTTCGCCTCTGGCTTTGTGGCTCCCAGATGGTGGCTCTTAACTTCCAAACTCCAGGTAACATTCTCTTTAAAAAAGGATCTAATCCACCTTCCATTTCACCATAAACGAGCCCCTTTCTGCCCCCTCTGCCATTCTAGTTACTGTGGCCGTCCTATGTATTTGTACTTCCCAGCAAGAAGGAATGTGCAAGAACTAAAGTTTGGTTTTGAATGTGTGGATTGCCTGTTAGAGCTGGTCCCCAAAAATCAGTCTCCAAAAGCCCTATCTCTGAGCCTAACTAGCCCCAAACTCTAAAAGGTTTATTTCACCTTCATCTCTTTGTGATAAGCAAGTAGAGATATTTACAGTAAGTTTCAGGTGGGTGAACAGTTGTTCAGCCACAGGGAAGGCTGAACCCACTTTCTGGTAAGGGCCAGCTAGCTTATGACACATTGATAGGAGACTAATTGTGAATGGAGATGGGTTTATCGGGATTGAAATTGGTGAGAAATGGCCTGTCAGGTTCAGTTACTGAAGGGGACCGAGTCTTCCAACTTACCTTTCCAGCTCTTTCTGATAAAGTGACCAGAAAGAATTACAGAGAGGAGCCATTAGTCTGGTACTTCCTTAGCTTTATTCAAATGGGGATCTTCTGTTATGACTGTTTAACTCTCTCCCTAGATAAATACATGCAGTTGAACCATGCCTTGTTTTCACTTAATGGACGCACTGGCTATGTTCTGCAGCCAGAAAGCATGCGAAATGAAGAATATGACCCAATGCCAAATGACTCGAAGAGGAAATTACAGATTATTATGACAGTGAGGGTAAATCTCTTTTGTAAATTATGTTTTTTACAAGTCATAAATATCTATAAAACTAAAAATAAAGCTATTATGTTTCAGCGCAAGATCTGACAGATTGTCAAAATACTGTTTTTAAATGTCAGTGTGTTTGAGAATAAAACTAATTCCACTGGTTCCTGAAAAGAAATATATATCTTTATCATGCTAATGAAGCACATGCCATAGGACTCAAAACACAATCCTGGGATAATTTTATATAATTGCTAATAAAAATTCCAGATGAACTAACTTGCATTTCCAATCTAATGACTTATCAATTGAAGGGTCCTATTGGAGATTGGTTAGCAGCAGACTAACTAGTTTAGAGATATCCAGTGTGGAAGAAAGATATTTATAATGAAATATAGAAACTAAGCAGAAAAAATAATAAGCTGATCCACCTCTTCATCATATTTAGTACACTGTGACTTAATCAGAGTGTCATTCTCATTTTTTATGGAGAGATAGGTTTATTATTTGAAAATTATGCCATATTGTCTTCTAATGCCAAACAGGAATTGAACTTGTTTCTGTTCTCAGTTGCTATACAGTAAGAGATGTCCTTTAAAAATATGTTTTCTGGGAAAGAAGAAACACATTGACTGCTTTTCACTACAGTTTAGAGAAGAGGTAAACAGGGGCTGTGAATGTAAAGCAGGAATGTCTTAAAATAGATTGTAAAAAAGACTAAGGAAAGATAACAAAACTTACATTACAGGCCTGGTCTAGAACTGCATACTGTGTGTAATGAATGTCAGCTACAATATCTTACAATGAAAATCATTGGGTTACCCAAACAATGGAAGATATTATTATTGGTGGCACAGATAGTATGTTTAATACGTGCAAACATATTCAAGAGAGGAAGTGTGTATTTTTTCATGTTCTTCTGGATTTCCCCCCCCCTCTAGTTCTGTAGGCTACCTTCTGTACAGAAATATTGCTGCCAAGTTTCCTTTGGAGGTGGTTATAATTTACAGTTGCTTTTGCAGGTTTTAGGTGCTCGTCATCTCCCTAAACCTGGTAGAAGCATCGCTTGTCCCTTTGTAGAAGTAGAAATTTGTGGGGCTGAATATGATAACAACAAATTCAAGACAACAGTTGTGAGTGAGTATCTGCAGTTTTCTGTGTTGTAGGGATATGGAYATACTTCCAGGGCACTTAAAGAAAGTGAGTAGAGGATGGCCATGAATTTATTTGTCTGTAATTGGCCAGCAACCTGTATAGGGAGGCATAAGTTAACTATTGCCCTGGACTGATGAGTCGTACAATATTATTCTCTTGCTTGCCTCAGGGCCAGTTAATTTCAGAAACTTCAGTGTATATCAAATCTAGGAAAAAAAGTACTGTTGCAGTTTGGAAAAAAAAAAAGTCGCAATTCTGTTATGTTTYTGCCCATGTGTAAGTTTGTGTATTTGCATATTTAAAAAAATTGCTGTCTTGAAAGTGCTTCCAACAGTGCTAGTCAGTTCCCRAAAGTCTGGCCCAAATGGGGAGTTACTACTTTGAGATCCAAACTGTTTATTTAAACTCAGGTTCTAAGACTGGCATCCCCTTGGAGACAGCCTGGRTATATAGGGCTGTAAAGTAGTATAACTTGCAACGCAATAGAAGTTTGATCAAAGCTCACTCCTGGTGAGTTCTAGATAAGGGATGTGTGCTTGTGTTTGTGTGCATGTGTGTTTGTGTGTACACGAGCTTCATTTAAGTGCACTGAAATGGGGCAGTATCTCAGCCACTTAATATTTCACCATTTAATATTTCTGGATGCAGCAATGTTCCTCTAGTAGACAAGAGGCTTTGGTTCTAATTATCCAAACCACTGATAGTAGTGGAAAATAAACACAGAATCAGGAGCAGAATGTGCATGGTGGTTCTTCAGTACTTCAGAGAAGATTGATTTTAACTTTTTGTGGGAAGTGACCAAGACTTTAGAAAGCAAACTTCCTGRCTGTCACACATACCAAATTACTTGGTGTTCTATAAATGACTATAAGAATTGGGCCATTGTACATTAGTCTTCTCAGTGCTTTTCATGCTTTTACTCTGATACAGAGCATGAGACTCATAAATATGAGCAATGAATTAGCTTTTTTTTTACAAATACATGTCCAAGGAGGTTTTATATGTTTAAATACAAATAATAGCTTTTCTTCATGGATTTCCATCCCTGCCAAGTTTCCTCCTATCTCCCCCYGCAAATAAACAAATACAAACCTTCTGAAGCAAGGTTACAACAGGAGACAGATGGTAAATAGGATTTTTGGGCCTTTGTATCCCCAGAAAATGTCCTGGGATACATACCCATATGTGAATGAAGTGAAATTATCGCTTCATACTGCAAATGTTTCCTTTTCATTACAGATGACAATGGCCTTAATCCGGTTTGGGCACCCTGTCCAGAGCAAGTAAAATTTGAAATTTATGATCCAAATCTAGCGTTTCTGCGCTTTGTTGTTTATGAGGAGGATATGTTCAGTGATCCCAATTTCTTAGCACAAGCCACTTTTCCCATCAAAGGAATCAAATCAGGTAAGATCAGTTGGTATAACAAGGGGCTAAGTCAGAAAGATGCTGTTCAGCATTGTTGTATTGTGACTTTGCTCTCAGTAGCAGCTACAACGTGCCAAAGGACAAGTACTCTTTTGATCTGAGTTCCTTTAATCCATTGTTTATTATGATACTGGGTGTGTAGCTTGTAAGTATTTAAAATAATCTTCTYACCTTCTTGAAATTCCCTTTTTTTTAATTGAGATAGGAAAGCATTATATAGAATAATTTGCACTGTCTTTACCACATACTCCATTTCAGCAGCAGAAAATTCTTTCTCTGTTTTAGTGTCAGTGCATTTKTTTTGTTAATTATCTTAGATGTGGATGTATGTAGAGTAAGTTTTCTGCTTTCCTCTGCTTCTGGCTTTAGTTTTTCAAGAGCATGTGAAATCATGTGTTTCTCAATTTTACCATTCTTGCCTTTTGCTTCTCTGTAATTGTCATAGCAATGCCTGCTCTCAGCAGCGGAGCATTTGAGCAGTGGAGAATCTGTTAGTCCTCAGGACTGTATGCACCATTTTTGTGACTGCAGATAACGCTTTGCCTTGACTCTAATTGTCCTTTGTATATGTTCCCCCCRCCCAGGTTTTAGATCAGTTCCTCTCAAGAATGGCTATAGTGAAGATATAGAGCTGGCCTCACTTCTGGTTCACTGTGAAATGCAACAAGTTCTGGTGAGAACCACTGGGGGTTTTTTGTGCGCTTAGAGTGTATGTTATCAGTTCTTTGTGGAAACCAGGAAATGAGGATTTAGTTTTCTGTTCTGTGTCTGATGTGCYATTGTCAGGCATTTCTTCTGCAGGTACTGGGGGAGACCAATAACGTAAACTGAGTTACTCTCCCTCTGGGTGGACAGATTACGTAGCTGTTAAAAGAAATAATGCACTAACAAAGCCTCATTATCTCGACTAGTTTTTGCTGTAACAGCATGGTCATCGTCTTCCTCTGTTAACTGACTGATACCATGCAAAGCTAGCTAAATTCAGCATTGACTTCGTAGAATAATCTTTTTTTAAAGGTCCTACATAAAAAGAAATCACTTTAGGAAGAGAAGATAGTAATTTCTCCCAGTATTTTGTTAAAATAAACAACCTATCAGGTGTAATACATATTCTGGTTCCTACAGAAGTGCTAATCTGCTTCTTTTAAGCTTCTCTAAAACACCTAATTGAAGTACTAGTATTTTTAAACATACAGGGGAAAAAAATAATGATGCGTCCTTGCTCACGAAGCCAGGCATTAAAGTGGCTGATCTGTGAACAGCATTTGTTGGTGTTCCAAAGGTGCTGCTGTATATGTTGATTTGAAGCACGATTATTCTCAGACTCTCTCTATCTCAGTAATATTTTATGTAATTTAAATACAGTGGTGTAGAGGCCATGTGGTGAAAGTTTAAAGATGCTTCTGGGAAGTGGGTATTTCAGGGTGCTTTCCAGTACCCTTCAGATTCAGAGAAAAAAAAAAAAAAGTCCAACTTCTTATTTGTAGTCTTTTACAACCATTCAGGCTTACGCTGCAGTCCACAGTGTACGTTATTTTTCCTGATTAAAACACAAACTTCTGCTAACTGTAAGTCATTATGTCTCTGGAGGGATTTGTSCCTGCAGTTGCATACACTGAAATGGAAATTACTGAATTCAGTCACATTCTTCTTCACAAAGGAGTAGCAGCCTTTTTCGAACATCTTTTGTTGAGGCTTTTTTACAAAGCCACCTTATAACACATGATGTAAAATGACTGTGTGTAATGACAGTGTTTGGCAGCCATGGTAGGTTCCTTCTGTTGGTTAGCAAAGAGTCATGAGAGCAGGAGAGGGCTAGAAGCTGAGACCAAGTGTGTGTGTGTGTGTGTGTGTGTGTGTGCGCGTATAAACAAGAGAGTCCTATGTCCTTTGAAGGTAACGTTTAAAATGTTCATATTTCATGGACACAAGTCTGATAGAGGAGGCCTGATAAATTGCTATTTTTTGGCTTGCTGCCTTTGAGAATACTGGCAGCAACTCACCATTGCGTAATATGTTGAGCATGGACATCACTTGTAGATATATTGCAAATTCCTCCTGCCGTGGTTTCTCTTCAGAAATCAGATTGTTATTTGCCTGGGGCAGGAGTAGCTCTTAAAGTGTTGTTCATAGCAGCAGTATGTCTCCCAATCTGTCAGCACCGAGTCCTGTGGCAGTAGCACTTTTCACACTCCTGAAGCCCCTTCTGCTTGTTAAGCCAAATGAKGATGCAGCACAGCTTTGTATTTTTACAATGTCTGATGTCTCTGGGTGGTAATGCAGTGGCAGGAGAACTTTCAAAAATTTTCAAAAGGGSAATTACAGACGGCTGTGGAATTTCTCAGGAATAGAGAAGCAAGCATATTGTAGACGTAAGCATGTACATTTGTGAATTATTATGTGGGGCCTTATGAAATTTCTGTTGAAGTTACCTGGTTTTCTTGATATTGTAGAAATTGTACTATACTGAGGTTGTTGTTATATGTAGAAGCATGTCTTATCTGCTTGAAAATTGATTTACTTGCTTCAGAAAGTGTGTGTMTCTCTTCAGCATTTTCTGATCACAATCAGCCTCTATGGTGTATATGTTTTAAACATAAAGACTGAAGTGGACATTCTTAAATGGGGTGTTAAAGTCTAGCTTTGTTGATACATTTATGTACAAGAACAAATAGTAGTACATATGCATCTTGATGATTACACTTGCAAATGGGTAATTGGCAATCTGCTTTTCCCTTTGCGATTTGGGAATACAAAGTTTCCTTCCCCTTTAAAAAAAAAAAAAAAGATTTATAATTACTTTTTGAATCTTAATCGGTAGCATAGCACTAAGGCTGTTTCAGTTGCTTCACCCATGCCTGGGTAGGAATGTGTTTCGAGAGGAAGAAGGTTTAGGAAAGGATCTTGTTGCCCTAACTGAAACCCCTTGGGTATGTTGCTAACCTATCAATTTTCTTAGATCTGGACTGAGTGCAGGAAGAGGCATTCTTATTAGTATGCCACCTCTGAAAATGTTTGGATTTATTGCATTTATTGATTGCATGTCATTTCTTGTAGGATGAGTATCTTGGTTTGCTGCTGATGTGAAAATTAAGACTTCAGCCCTGCCAGTTCTATTCCCTACTAGGAACTCTATAAAGGAGACAGCTTTTGCATCCAAAGTTTTGAAGTATTAAAATAATTTGAAGTCATAAAGGGAATGATGATGATTATTTTATGCTTGTGGAATATTTCGACCTTTAGTCTAAATTTCAATAGGAAAGCACCAGGATTAGTAGTATGTCGCATAACACCAAATATGATGGAAGAGTCAAAAATTAAACTTTTTAAAAAGTATTTTTAAAACTGTTATAATCTGATAACCCATCATGATACACCATTTGCTGTCCTTTCCTCAACAGACTGACATGCTTTTATTAGGGAAAAATATTCCAATAGAAGTGTTTAGAGATACACATTTCATGACTCGTGCTGGAACGTCCGTGATGGCCCCATTAGAGGGTATGGCTGGTCATACTGTGGGGCTAAGGGATTTTTTTTTTAGTGCTTTCTTAGTTAGTTAGTTTGTTTCTGTAAACATTCCAGAAACATCTTATAAAACTAATTTTATAAAACATTATATAAAGCTAATGGAATGTGTTTAGGAAAACAAAATAATCCCCCAAACTATGTTGATTCTGTGTCATTTTGGGTATGTGTCTTACAAGTTACATTGATTTCCAATATCCTTTTGAAGGAAAGTGAAGAAGAGCTTTATTCCTCATGTCGGCAACTTCGGAAGCGCCAGGAGGAGCTTAATAACCAGCTGTTCCTTTATGACACCCATATGAATTTAAGGAATCCTAACAGAGATGCTATATTAAAAGAATTCAGTGTGAATGAGCACAAACTACAGATATATCAAGAGACATGCAACCGCAGGTGGGTTGATAATCATTCTCCTTTCTAAGGCAGCTCTATCTAGACATGATTTATGGTAAGGAAATGTCAGATTTATCAAAACGAGCATCTAAAGAGTGGCGAGGGTAGAATGAGCATCTCTGAAGCAAGGAAGGGCTTCAGTGAAGCAAGGCTGGGCTGCAAGCCGCTAGAGGCCAGCAGATGCTGTGAAATGTCTGCTCAGTGAAATGCCAGTTTCAGTGATCACAGTGAAACATGTAATCCTGTGAATTTATATTCCTCTCTTCTCCTGCTTTCCAGGAGGAAAGCCTGGAAGTATATACAGCCAAATAAATAAACTGCCTCACTCCTTCTACACTGTCAAAGTTATGTCCCTGGAAATGTCATTAGCATATTAGCTATGTGGGAACAGAAGACACTTCCAGATACACAAACCGCAAAAGATAGAAACAGTATTGAGTTGTAACAACATAGAATTGTCAGTTAAGTGCCAGTACATTATCCAAAGCTTACAGGAAGGATCTTTCTCCTTTGCTGACACCTTTGGGCTGGCTGTGAGGGAGACAGACAGAGGCTTCATGTACCAGGAGGAAGTCTTGAGTAGATCTCAAGATGGGATGGGAGGAAGACTTTTCTTTTAATATTTTTACCCTTTTTTATGCATGCTGAACAGCTGCATGAATCTCTGGTTTACTCCCATTTATTGAGGGAAAAGATTGCAATGCTTGTTGCTGATACATTASTTGCCATTCGTATCTAAATAAATTGAACTTTATAGACTGTTTTCCTCTGAAAAATTCAAATAGACTTGACTTTTTCCTTTTCTTTTCCCTTAAGATTAAAGGAGAAGAAAGTCAGCAACAGCAAATTCTACTCTTAAAGCAATCATTCTTTGATGTGTGCTTTATGGTGCAATTCAGGAAGAGATACTAATTTATCCTGGCCATCCTACTCAATGACGGTCTCATCAGACTGAATGACTGGAAGAAGAGGAGGAGGAGGAAAGATGGGTTTCCTTAATACTTTCTTGTTATAAGAAAAACTGTTTTAATTCCTAATAATTTATATTCTGTACAAAGCATACCCTCTGTGCAGGCTGGACCTTCTGTGTATTCAAGATTTTTAAAATTTGAGGGCATGTGATTGGATAGACCTCACTTCTCATTATCAATACCTGAAGTACAAGTATAAATCATCTACTATGTTTGTGTACGCAGGCTATAGATAAGGCATTCACAACAATTTGCATGCATGGAATCACACCCCTTTAACAACCGGGTTTCTTAAGATTAACTGGTAGTGAGTTTTTAATTTATTAAATGCTGTAAAAGCATTTCTACACCAGCATTGTCATGTCATGTATGTTACAGTGCCCAAGGCAGTAGATTGTGCTTCTGCTACTCTGTAAAATATTTTGGGCAGCTGATAGCTCATACTGTATTGTCTCTTGTTAAAAGTTTTCTGTTACATTTTTGAGAACTAGATAATATGTTATTTTGTTGAAACCAAATATCCTCTGCAACTGTAGTTGTGTTTTTCCTGTTGAACTCTTTGTAAAGGTTTAAGAAAGGAATGATGTGTGAACCTGTATTCATAGCCCCTGTGAAACTATCTTCACAACCTCAAGGCACTGGAAGGAAAAGTTTTAAGATATGCAGTAGGAAATACCTGTTTATTTGCGGAAAGGAAGGGTATTTCAAATTCTGAAAAGCATTTACTTTGGTGTATAGTATCATTTTGCAAATCCTTTCAGCTGCTAATGTGCTTAGAAATGAATATTTTAATTAACTGTCCATTTTTAATCTTGCAATCCTACTTAGACAAYAGCATCAAATGATAATGTTCTGTAAATGTAGATCGTTTTCCCAAAATTTGTCTAATCCAAGAATGATAGTATGCAAAATATAGAGAAACATCGTTCTTATGGCTTTAATCAAATGAAGAACACGGAGCTACAGATGAGAAAACTTGTTAGATTAGCAAGTGTGTTTTCTTGCCAGAGCAGAACCAAAGTCTTTCGATGGCATATTTAACACCAGTTGTCATAGTTTGAGTATGTGTTGGTTCTTTGTGCTGGCACTATGTTATTACTATCAAATTCCTAGTTGCTTTATCTCTACATGAGTGGAGTTTTGGTATCTATATGCTTGACTTTAACTTTGAAATGTGTGCAGAGGAGTTAGGTTTTTCTGTCTAAGTGACTGCCTGAGGCATAAAATGCTGCATACATAGTGTTGTATTTCTGATTACAAAAAACTTCAATGGATTTGGGATTCGTGGCCTGATGAAGCTGCCTCAGCAATTTTCAGTTTCTCTTGCTCCCCACTCTATGACTTCTGTTGTTTCAAGAGGCATTAACTGATGCCATTGTGCATTCACAGATGATGGTTTGAGGAACCCCCTTGAGGTTTTAGTTATTCTGTAAAGACAGTCTTGTCTCAAAGATGAAAGTGCTRTAATAGTGTGTCCCATAATGGGGTGGCTTCTGTAGATTTTTTATTATAAAGAAATTAATTACTAATCACCCAACTGAAAAAGAGAGGAGGGCAAAGTTAAAGGCAATTCTCTGCTTTTCTTCCTCCTGCCTGAAATCTCTTCAGTACCCAGTTGTGACTGACCTGCTCAAGGATTAGATGKGTGCAAACCTCCCTCAAACAAAGAAAAAATCACATCAACTGTGGATTTGGGAGGTGGAGCTGTAACCTAGACTGCTGTATAAAGCTGGGCTTATCTGCAGTATCCAGGTGTAATGGGATGATCCAGTTGCTGTTCCTCGAGGGGGGGACYTCTAGTGTGCGTGCATTTTGTAGCATGTTCCAGGACGTGGTTAGTTTGTCATATGACCAGTCCCTGTGCTATATATTTCATTCAACAGCCTCCATGATTCCCATTTAATGTTGTGAGAACGCTGTGTTGTCAGTGTTGATCAGACAAGGTTGCCCAAAGCCTTGTCTGAAAGGTCCTGAGGTTGTTGCTACAGGTGGGACAGGATTTATAGGCAGCTGAGTACCAGCTAGGTTTGGACTGATCACAAAAAATAGGAGACTACAATATGCTAGGGCTTAGGGAGGTCAAACCCTAGAGCTCGAGGCTGTTGCTATGGTGGGGTTTTTGTTTCATTTTGTGGGAATATTTTATTTTATTTTATTTTATTTTTTTTTTAAGCTCAGTTCCAGAGCAGATGTAACCAAATTGTCCATTTGTCCTGGCTTCTTTCATTCGTATGTATATGCCTGACACAGGACAGCCATTGTGTGATGAACACAGGAGTTCCTTGTGCTGCTGCTGTGCAAATATTTAAGAATTAGCATATTTTATAGTCCTTTGAAAAGTCCTGTGCACATTTTCCACACATACGTGATGTCAAAAGTTATAAGAGGCACTTCCTCAGTATTTATGAAAATGCATTTCATTTTACAGTAAGACTTTTCCCCAGAGTATAATGCTACACTGTATTCAGAAGGAAAATACTGTATTGGCTGTTTTGTTGACTTGCAAGTGATGGGCAAGGCTATGTACTAACTCTTCTCTTGTTTCTTGCATTTTGTGTTTTAACTCCAAAACTTCACCTCTCAATTCTTTTTCAGGGCACACTCTGCAGCAACTTTTTCACAGTTGCAACTGTTTTAATATGAAAGTTGGTTTGAATRTGTGTGCTAATTTTATAATCTAGGAGGAAAAACATTTATAAATTTTTTGAAGTTAACAATATCTGTTAAGTTGTTATACTCTTAGAGAAACTGTTTTAAATCCTTAAAATAACTTATTTTTAATAAAAAATTTTTGGTATCTCAGCAGCGGTGTGAATGATGCCAGATGCTTCTTTGTTTAAGCATTGCTCATTGAATTTCATTAACTTTGCCAGTCATTTGAGTCAGTATGAGTGAGTTCTTACTGAAAAGTGGTCTGCTGGTGTGTTCTGGCGTGTTCTGCTAGAGGTTGGAGGAAGGGCATTTCTGTGTTTTTAAGATAAACTGACTTATTGCTTGTTTACATAGACATGGTTATTGTTGCACTTCATCTGGCTGCAAACAAGCAGGGCAGAAGGAAAAGGTCAAAGATCATGTTTAACTTGCAACTCCTAACCGACCTTTTTCAGTGATAGGTAGATAGAAACTTCAGCCCTAGTGAGCATCAGGTTTGTATCAATTCAGACGATAAAGTCTGACAAGGCAAAGATTAAGTTTGTAGTAATTTGGAAGAACAGTAATCTTGATGTTCACCATAAAATTATATCAGCACACTTTCGGCCCGTAAGGTTGCATGGGCGGAAGTGCTGCTGGGTGAATGCACACTGTCTTTATGTTGTGATTTTTTTCTTTGTTGGGAGTCTTGGGAACAAAATTTTTCTCAGTCTTTTGATAAAAGTTATATGCATATTGAACAGGAATCAATGAGTCTTCTAGGAGGTCATTAGATGAGCCAAAGGGTCTTTATCACCTTTGAATTTGTGAGTATTGRTATGCATGAGTTCTGAAGTCCAAAAAATTGCTTCATTCAAGTGTTCTGTTGCCTATAGTCTCACTTTTTTCCACCCCAATGCATCTGTAAGTTTCTCTGTTGCAAACATTTTTTTAGTTTTGCAGTTCTCAAACTAACCTTCTAGATGGTGAGATGGCATTAGCTCTGTACCATCTTTGAATTCTCCAAACTAGTTGTAAAAATCTGAATGCGGCATGGAAGCTGAAGTACAGTTGTTGAATTCTGCTATAGTCATGTGTCAGCATTTCTAAGTGCAGTCCAAACTGAAATTTCACTTATATCACTAGAAATAGAAGTCAAATATAATGAAAATTAACCTTCAGAATCAGTTGGGAGCCAAATTTATTTTCTGATCCATAAAAGTATTAGAAACGTGCACAGCTATTAGTTTTAAAGTGCAGTTTCATTCATTGCTAGTCTACATTCTTAGCTGTTACTCCAGCAAAGCAGGGAATCATGAGTTTGACTAAATAAAGCAGTAGTTCCCTTAACACTTGTGTGCTCCTGAATTGCAATTTAGTCCCCAGATCTTTTACAATATGTGTAAATTATGAGTGTTCAGGACACTTTTCTCTGAAGATCCCATCATAAGTTATTAAATATGCCACTATATTGTTGAAAGTATGTGGAAATTAGTAATAAATAGAAATGAAGGAAAATTTTGGTTGGGTCTCTTAGAAGGCACTATAAAAATCCAGTCTACTTTAAGGATGATTGACATTTAAACTTCTAAAATAAATATACTTAAATATACATTAGCAGTATAAGTTGTTCATGTGTATCTGGCAAAGTTTTACCTTGACATGCTGTTTATGTGAAGTTAAGCAGCTGACTAAAGATTCTTAAACAATTCACTTGAACCATCAGCATCATTCTTTATAGTGAGGCACCTATCAATTGTTCAGTAATTTTGAGGACTAGGAAAAATTGAAGCTGTGCTATATTTTCAGTTCTGCTTTTCAGTTTTTCACTGGTAATTCACTCAGGAAAACGGGTAATAGATCAAAATTTGGAAACAGACACAACACTTGAATTAATTAGCTTAATTTACTCAGCTATTCATGCAAGAGTAGTAGTAACAAATAATAAACAGGAAGAAGGAGAGTGAATTCTCATTGTAAAATACTTTTAGATGTATGAGCAGCCGTGACTGGCTTTATACATATGTAATTTTCAAGCAATTTTAAAGTATCTCCTTAAGCCACAGATTCCCCGTTTTCATTTTGGAAAGAGAAAAAGTATTCTTCACCTCTTCTGTAGTCAGGACTTCGCTTTTTTTACTAGATGGAGCTGAATGACAGGGAATTAATGAATATACCAGTACACTGTTGATGGGGTCTGGGGTAGCCATTGCCAAGCCGCTTGCTTATTTCTCCTCACAAGTACCTGATTTAGTACCCTGTGCTCGAGCATAAGTCATGGGCTGTTAGGACAAAACAATGCCTCCTGTTCTGTTAGCAGTGAAAAGTTCTGTCCTTGACTCCAGACAAATGAAAAGGTTCATGTGTTGAGCTCAGCTTCTGCAGTTCTGGTATTCATGTTTGGGKTTTTTTTGTCTTCTCAGGAGCTTTCTCTTYTGTTGTACCTAAAAAGCTATYCAGGGCTTTAACCTCAGCCAGCATTAACAGCGTGGATTTAGGCTTCATGAGTTTAGGACCCTTTCATAGATTTTTTTTTTTCTACCAACCCCAACACTGAGATAATTATGAATGGCAGTAGCTGAGTTTTGCTAATAAAAAGATGRCAAATAGCAGAAGACGTTCCTCTGGGGCACAGGAGTTACGTTCCGTATCTTAAAAAGATCTTTTTACAGGACTTAGCATGAAATACYGATACTATGGTTCTGTGCAACCAGCTTATGCAATTTCGTGTACATTCTGCCTTTGTCTGTTGCTTCTGCTGGCTTTAAAATTTCTTAATCTATTTCTGATAACATTGTGTCAAAACCAGAGAACTTAAAGGGGAAAATAACCAAGTGGTTTTCACTTGAAAAAATGGGGCCTGTTGGGAAGAGAACAGCAGTCTGATGCTTTCATGAGGTCATGACTCTCTTTTTTCTGTTTTATTAAAAGGAAGGTTTCTTCTTTCTGCAGACTATGATGATTTATATAAATGACTTCTGGAAAGTGGCCCGACTGCCATCAGCACTCTGTTGGAGGCACATAAGCTCTTTATAAAGGAGTGCAACACTCCTGCTACACAAACACTGCTGCCCCAGGCCCCCGCCATTTATTTGCTATTATAGGGGGAAAAAAAAAAGTTGAGTTCTGTCTTGAGCTGTCCCTCAAGCTAAGTATTAAATTTAGTTTCTTTCGTGGTGTACACACTGGTAGGGGAATGAAGGAGGAGAAAAGTCAGATTGCAAGCAAAACAGAACATCTAGTTATCAAAAATTATTTTTCTTTTTTAAAGGTAAACTTCTCAGGAAAAGAACTCAGCATTCAAAAAATAATGCTGTCTTCAGTCAGCATTATCTCCATCTTCTAAACACGGGTGGCAGTGGACTTTTAGTTTGGTTTCTCTATTTAGGTATTCTTGTTTTCTGAGAATCCTTTAACAATGCAGTAGAACTACTGTCTGTCTCTTCCCCTTCACTTCTCCATTTAAATCATAATAGAGTTTAACAGAACTGAAGTAACTGGAACTTACACAAAATTAAGATCAGTGGAGTTTCAGGTATTAAAATGGAAAGACTGAAGTTTAAAGGGAAGTGTGAACTTCTTGAAGGGCTGTCCTTTTATCAAGAAGTACTGAAACTGTAATGCTGATAGGTTAGGGGGAAACAACTTTGTGATTTAACATGTTGATGTGAAGTTTCTCAGTATCTTCCTATATTAAACTGACAGAGATCAGGGAGTTGCTAGAGACAGTGGTGACCTGTACTTAACAAGGTCCTATTTCCTATTCTTAAATCTCCACAAAATTATGAGTTGCATTGTATCAAGTGTTTATCATCCTACTACAAAGGTGAAGTTCTATTCAAATGGTGTCAGGTGTTAAAGAAATATTATTGAAGACTAAAAATGTTTTATAAACAGTGGAGCATGAATGTAATCACTTAGCAAATGTTTTTGATGGATTATTTGTTTAACCATTCAATAATGTTGGGAAAAATCATAGGTCTTATTTATGAATGCACTTTAGCTAGCTCATTTATTTTAAACCAGGCATATTTTACTTTTAGAAAAGAGAAAATCTACAAATCTGTGCTGCTTCAAGCACAGTTTGCTATAACTTAGATTAACCATTGTGCATTTCCCAGAAATGTCATTAGATATCACAGAGTTAACTCAGAAAAGCATACCAGAATGTATTAATTAAAAAAAAAAAAGGCATTTATTTATTGTTTAGCAGTTCATCAGTTAATCTTGATTAGGCATATATACATCCAAGCTGGAAAGCAGAATTTGGTTTTGGAATGCGATCAAAGAATAAGTTTATTCTCCTCTGGATCATGTAGCACAAACTTTCTAGGAATAAAGGGCAGGGATCAAGAGTATAATCCCATCAGGAGGAAGAAGGGTCAGTCTAAGGACATTTGTTCCATTCACTGTAGTGTGCTGTTGTACCTGAAAATAAAATGCTGTTTGCAGTAATACTGAGCTTCATCTTGTTAGTGATCTGACCAATTTTACTCTGAAGAGGAACTATGTATAAAAATTACACCTTTTTACTCAGCATTTCCATTCCTTGGGGATAAAACTGTTGAAGATGTTTACCTGAATGACACAAATGTGTATTTTTCTGTTTTTTTTTTTTTTTTGTTACCTGTCTGTCAAAACCAAGAGTACTCAGAGAACATAACTAAATTCTGTCCTCCATACTCAGTGTTTCATCTTTCAGAGTGAAAACGTAACTGCAGATGGAAAGCATGAGACCATCACAGCAATCAGCAGCAAGAGCAATCCTCCATCCCTAACAAGATGCATAATGGTATACTTTCTCGGCTTTGGTCCACATCCCTGAGATCTAAACCACTCAACCACTTCATTCAGGCTATACTCCTGAGGCTCATACCCCAGCTCTTTTCTGGCCTTCTCCATGCTAAAATAATGCGTGACACCAGTTTTGTAAACCTCTGTGCGAGTGAGGAGAGGCTGAAAATTATAAACGTGTCCTACAAGAAAATGAACTATTTCAGTAAGGAATGCAAAAAAATAGACAAGGGAGAGAGGAAGACGACAGGTTGGGAACTCGTAACCTAAACCTTCCACTAACGGCCGGAAAAATTCAAAATTATTTACAGGCCTGCCATCTGAAATAAAATAGGCTTGGCCTGCAGCTATGTGCTTTTTGTTGGCTTTGAGGGCCTCAGAGGCAAGGATATGAGCCTGAACTAGATTGTCTACATGCACAAATTCTACTAAACTAAGAGGATCTCCATATACGAATTTAAACAGTCCCCTTTCAATGTAACTAACTATTCTTGGAAGATGTCTTTGTTCTCCAGGCCCATAGATGCCAGCTGGTCGGAGAGCACAAGTTCTTAATAGACCTTTCCCATTTCCAAGCTCAGCACCATTTGCCTCCAGCACCTTCATTTCAGCTAAAGATTTGGTCCGGGAGTAGTGATCTGGATGAAGGTGAAGAGGTAGATAAGGCAGAGATTCGTCCCCATTTTCTATAATCTGGCCTCCAAATATCACATTATATGTACTTGTATAAACCAGACTCGACACTCCTGTGCTCTTGCAGGCTTGGA
This sequence comes from Oceanodroma leucorhoa, assembly GCA_030449065.1. NCBI lineage: Eukaryota > Metazoa > Chordata > Aves > Procellariiformes > Oceanodroma > Oceanodroma leucorhoa. The sequence continues at coordinate 16,123,881 of JASVER010000007.1, forward strand.
TGACATTTTCTGTTCCTCTCACATTAACATCTTCTATAAGTTTTCGGTTCAGCTGCTCCCTGCCAGACATTCCATAGGAAGCGATATGGAATACGCAGATTACATCTCTAAGAGCCTCTTCCACTTCAGACAGGCAACAGACATCCCCCTGCATGAACTTTATTCCCTCTGGCACGGTTTGAAGTGGTTTCACGACATCAAAGAGAATCACATCAACTCCCTTTTGGTATATGGCACAACCTAAACTAAAACATGATAGAAACCGTATGTTAGTATACATAGCATAATGAGGCATGAAACATTTCACCTGGAGGTAGGAGAAGGCTGTTGACTATTTTAATACTGTTTTGTTTTTTGTTGTTGTTGTTGGGKTTTTTTTGGGGTTTTTTTGTTTGTTTGTTTGTTTGTTTTTTACTTTTTTTTTCTGATGAGAGCCTTTTAAATATTCTACTACATCTACTACAGGGAAGATTCAACTGTGATACTTTAGGTACTGAACTAATTTCTCACGCTCCATCAATACTTCGGAGAAAAAAAAAAGGAAAAGAGAGGCAGAACTGCTGTAAAGGAAAATTCAGAAAAGAAATAACTGAAGTGCTTTCAGCAGCCTTTTGGAAGAACCCAGCTATTTCTCTGCTTCTGTTCCCTACAGATCAGCAATAGCAAACCTTTCAGATGCAAACCTGTAGCCAAATATTTAAAAACAAAAAAATCTTACTGGTTTTATCTTACTGCTTTTGTGCAATCCCAATTCTGTCAGAACAAAAGATTGGTCTTCGCCATTGTGTTTGAAATTTATGGAGAAGAGGAATGAGCGAGATACTTCTAAGCTGGTATGCATATACTTTGCCACATGTCTACATTTTATTCCAAGTCACAGGTACAAACACAGGTATTGACACAAAGTATAAATCTGGTATTCCTCAACCTTTCCTATAACTGTTGTATTTCTAGAGTGCTTAAAGGGGGAGACTGGAGGAAAAAGCCAAGCAGAAGTCAGATAGGTATCTTCTGAGATTTTTTTTTTCCCCCCAGTTGATATTTACTTTTTGGTCATGACTGTAATCTCTCTCACCTAGGTAAGCAGTTATAACTGTGAACTCTAGAAGATAGTCTAGGGCTCAAAATAGGATTTTTTCTTTACATGGCCTGCAGAGCTATCTACAGTAAGGGGAAGTGGATTTCACTGAAATATGTACCCTATTAACAACTCTAATCCTAAAACATCACTGTCCATAAAAATAAATATATTCTTGAGAATAGAGAGCAGCTGGAGTATTTCATCTATATAGCGAAGCACATATGTAACTATTTGCAGGCCATGGCCTACTGTTGAAAGAAAGATCTGCATGCAAGTGTAGGCTTTGCTCTTCAGAGTAGGCTGAAAGATGATGGTCTAAATCCCCATTACAAAGGTGACCAGACAGGTAAATGTCTGCAAGTCAGTTGATGCCTGACATTTGGAAACAGAATAACATATTTACTTAAAATATGTGGAAACAGACTAGCACGTTTGTTTAAAACTGGGGCCCAAGATGAATCAGATGGGGTGAACTGGATCAGGCATTTCAGGCCCACAGTTTTCCCTTTTACAGATGGATTTTGTTGCCTCACCAGCAGCAATCTTTTACATTTATTCTTGTATGTAATAACTATTTAATGCACTAACCGGAAGCCAAAATAACCACCTCCTCCAGTAATGAGGACTGTTTCCTTGGCAGTATTTTCTGGTTCCATCCTTTTTCCTTTGGCACTATTTAAGGAACTTGACCTATAAAACACATTGTAAATATACACATTAAAATCAATCGGAGTTTTACTGTCACTACACATTCAGTTATTCACAGATCTGTTTCATGTTATAATTGAAGCCCTTCATTTCACCGTCTGTTAGGCAAGGCAGAAATACATTCTGCCCTGGTAGTCCTCAAAAAAGAGGTTATACTTAGAGACAAGATGACTGCTGTGAAAAAAGCAAATATATAGCTGCCGTTATGAAGAGTAAGTTTAGTCTTCAACTTCCCTCCCCGGGCCTTGTTCTGGGGCTACWCCGTGTACACCGACTGCAGATGGAGCAGTACGGGCGGGATCGGGCCCACGGGGCACGGCCCGGGGCCGCCGCGGCCCCTCAGAAATGCGCTGCAGGGAGCGCAGAGCCCCGCTGAGGAGCCCCCGCGGGCGGGAAGGGGGCTCGGGGGAGCTGCGCGCCCGAAGCTCAGCGGCCTCCCTCCCCTACCTGCTCCGCCGGCCGCTACCGCCTCCTCGCAGCGCCGCGCTGCCGCGGGGACGGCCCCGCCGGGCTTCACGGGAAATGGAGTTTCGCGGGGGCGGTGGGCGGGTGCCGGGCGGCAAGATGGCGGCGGGGCGGTTTGGGCGGGAAGCGTGGGGAGGGCGGTCTGGAGAGAAATCAGTCRGTGGATGTTGAATTTTTGTCCCGGYGAACGTCGGTTAGTTAGAGTTTGCTGTGTTGTATCAATTTGTGTGCCCAGAAGATGCTGCTTTTCCCCTTCTCTTTCCCAAGGACATGCCACCAGAGCTTGGCTCTCAGCATCAGGCACTTTAGAATGGGGAATCTCTGCTCGTCTTTGAAATCTGAGACTTTTCCAGCTGTGTCTTCCCTCAGTGGGTGCCTGCAAGTATCATCCCAGGGGTGTGAGGCCCTGCAGAGGTCTGGGACACTCGAGAGAGGCCTTGTGGCTAAAAAGCCCTTGAGTCTTGGGTGTTTTGGGTGGATGGGGGAGTTCCGTGCCTCACTGCTGAACATGCTGGTATGAAGATACGGCAGCTGCCTTCAAATGACCCGCCATGTCTGGGCGAGCCGTGCCCTCGCAGCGTCTCGGGGCCGTGAACGTGGCTGTCCCGCATCCTGGTGCATCTGTCGCAAGGCTGTACCGCGTAACACGCTAACAGGAGTCTGCTGYGCCTCGGGCAGAGGCTGACATGTTTCCAGCAAGTGGGAAAACAATGGACGCTGCTGACTGACTGCAGCAGAATTGCTCCCGAGTTAAGCATCAGCAATCCACTGCGAGCTGTCTGTGAGAGAGCCGTAATAGAAAAGCAACAAAGAATTACACTGCTAAAGTCTGTTTTGTGGTATATTTTCCCTTTTTCTTTTGCAGACTTRGGGAATGTCAGAAAGAACTCAAAAAGGGCATTCAGTGTCAAAACTACTTAAAACACGCAAGTTTCTGTTTTGCAAAACCTTGACAGAAGTAGACACGGTATGCTGTGTTTTTATTTTGATTTATGGCTGGCAAGAATTAAAACCAAGCAGATTCTAAAAAGAATTCTGTGAGCATTAAATAATTTTTTTAGCAATGATTTCTTGCTGGTGAACCAACCTCTGTGACTCTGAAATAGGAATTTCAGGCATTGAGCTTGTGCTGTACAACCTGACTATGCAGAGCTGCTGCATCTGTGTAGACATGCGGAGTGTCTGGTTTGGACGGCACCCTTCAGTCATAGCTGATTTCCCTGTCTGGTCTCTGTATGGGCAGAAGAGTGGGTTTGAGGCAGCCTTGAAGCATCCCTTAAAATGCAATGTAGGCGTATAATCAGCGGTGTGTTCACAGAGGTATGAGAATTCTAGCTCAGAAGGCAGAAAAATCACCTATGTGTCCCTAAATACTAAGTATAAGAATTCTGTAGTACTGCATATGCCTTCTGGATTTATGCCTAATACCTCAATCTACTTGATGAAGATTTTAAGAAAATTTTCTCAACTGTTTAATCACTTGGAAAGTACAAAAGAGTCCCGAATTTTCCCTGAGATCTGCTAACACAAAGTGTTTTAGGAGTCTCACAGTAGATTATGACAGTTGATGTCTGTCTTCTGCATTTGAATGGAATAAGGCAGAATTGCAGAATCATTGAGGTTAGAAGGAAATGCTAGAGATTGTCCAGCCGATCCCCCCTGCACAAAGCAGGTTCAGCCAGAGCAGGTTACTCAGGACCGTGTTGGTACTGAATATCTCCAAGAATGGAAACTTCACATGTTCAGCTGCTTTCTCCTGATAGCTTACAGAGTTTTGTACTATCTGAACGATGTCTCTGACCTTGCACTCCATGCTGTGTAGGTAAATYCTTGTATTTGAATTGGCAGCTGTTAACCTCAGGATGATGTTTTGTCCTCTGGGCTTTGTGATACGTCCATGCAGGACAGCTTGCAGGATTGAGACCTCTCTCTCTTTCTACATTCTGCTTTTTCTTGCTTTCTGCCTGGTATGTTGTCTACAGTGAGCGAATTGTGTCAGATTATCTCATAATTAGAGTAAATATTGTGAATTATCTCATAATTAGAGTAAATATTATGAATATAATAAAGCTGTAAGATACCGTGAAGCTTCTACACTTAAACCACTATCAGTTTTTTTCTCATTATAATAAATAGTCCTTTTTGGCTTCAAAGAATGGTAAGGAACATTTACTCCTTCCAAATGGTGACATCTGTGAAAGCTGTGAGTAAATATTGTCCTCATTTTACATTGACAGATTTGATGTTAAGACTTGACACTCTCAGATCTCACATTTTGCACAACCCATTTGTTCATGCTCTTTCATTTCCTATGAGACCCTGCTTTACCTAAGACTTTATGGACTTTCAGAGTGTATCATAAATTCTGTGTTGTCATCAAATAAATGGACTTCYAGTTTTACTTTATATATAATGGAATGTTTGTCTTGGGATTGTTTCTTTTTTTAAAAAACATGTAAACCCGGTCTCCACTACCAATTTTTGCTTTAAAGAACCAGGCATTTCGGAGCATGCCTTGCATATATCCCAGCATGCAGAGAATCAGACTATGGTACAGTCGCTTGAAGAGATCGCATTGATACGTGGAATTGCAGGCTGGGGCAAGATGTGTCAGGGTAGAACGACTTGCAGTGTAAATGGGGTGTTATCTGCCACAACCTGAGTTGCAATGAACCTGAAATAGGCTGCAAAGAAATCCTTAAATCAGCAACTAAACAGAGCTAAATAAGCAGCTGTAGTGAACAATGCAAGTTAGAAAGAATGAGGAATGAAGTAATTAATTATTCTTTCACAGTATGTTAGTTCATCTGGTTCCCTTTGCAATTTAAAATACTTAACTAGTAAAATTATTTTTGTCATAAAAATACAAAGTGTGCCAACAGTACTGTCTCAGGAAGCAGGGCAATATTTCATCTGGGGAAATAAACCTTATTCTACTGTTTTTGTATTATTTGATTGATTTCTTTTTGGTATCAGTTRTGCTTTGTTTTTCATTGGACAATGGGATGAGAGAAGAGAACAAGACTTAAAACTAGGTTAGTACCAACCACATTAATGGTCGTACTAAAAAATATAAACCCAATTGTTTAGAATAGTACTAAAAAGGTGAAAACAGCATCTACATTGCGAATGGAAGTAGAGAGAATTGTAATGTTCAAAATTAAAATCAAACATTCAATCTAGATTAGACTGGAATATTTTTAAAGGAGGACAGGGTTAGGGATAAAAATGCTAGTCTGAGTTTTATTCTTGGCTCTGACAGGGGTTTCCTGAGTGACCTTCAGAAAATCGATTTCTCTTCTGTAACAAAGGTGGCATTGCACTTCTTCACTGCCCGGGGTTGCGGTGGTGCTTGTTTCATTTGTGTTTCTGAAGCTCAAATTGGAGGTGCTGTACAAATATTAATAAAGCAGGAAATCAATTGGATGTGGCTTAAAGACTTTAGGCAAGTATGCAAGTTAGACCCTCTGAAAATGTTAACACTGACTTCTTCTTAGGACACTTGTTCACTGTACAGTATTGCTTGTGCAAAGTGTCATACATTTGGTGATGTGGAGATGACAAACCAAAGTACTTATAGTTTCTTCTTTCTGTGAGTTCCAGTAATGGAAAAACTTATCCTACCTCTTCCACATTGAGAAAAGGATTTCAACATTAATGGTATTCACTGTTTAGTGAACACCATTCACTAAGGCCGATTAAAATTGTTMATCTGAATAGCTGCTTTATATAATTTTCCTAATCTAATTCTTCTGTGTTCTTTCATTTTAGGAGATAAGACTTCATAAACATTTCTAGTCCTGACTAGAGGAGGTGCGGGGAGTAGTAGATTCCTTATAAAAATAGGAATTCACAAACTGGAAGGTGGTTTCTACTCAACAGAGTTCTTGCAAAGGGTCAAGCTGTTTGCAGAGTATTTTGGGATCTTTGGGTGAAGGAAGAGGTTAGGTTTATGTTGCACTGRAGATGTATGCCTTTGTTATATGATTCTTCCTAATACTGTCAAACAATGGCTGAATTCCATCTTCTTCTAGTTCTGGRGTCCTCTTGAATGTGGATGCAGATTTTGGGATGAATGTTAACCTGCAGATAGCAAGTTCCTTTTCATACACGACCAGAAGGAAGACCCAGCAAAGAACCCATAGAGGAACTCAGATGTGGTGTTGGCAGCAGCAGTGCAGGGTCCTGCTCACAGGTTTCTGTCCCCCCTCGTTGGGTCAAGGCAGCTCTGCTGAAAGCTGTGCAGACTCAGGAGCCTTTCATAGCCTCCTTTCACCAGGTGATGGCAGCAGCTCTGCCCTGTGGTGTTGGCTGTAGAAGGGTGCAGTCAGCTCTTCAGAAGGTACAAACTGCTCAAACTTTGGGGATTTTCAGCCCAAAAGGTCAGGTAGGGTGGAAACATCAAGCAGTTGCCAGTTGAACCAGCTTCTTAAAGTGTCTGGATGATTCCTTTTGCAGTTATGTATTCTTCAGCGTGACCTGAGAGAGGGTGCTGTTGTACCACAGTGCTGAGGTAGCACAGATATCTGACATCATTAATATCAGCGTTATATTTGATGTCATGGTACCAGTTCTTACAGCTTAATTACTAACTAGGTATTTCATGCAGCATATGTGCACTGTATCTTGTAAACAACAGGATGACACAAGTCAACTTTCTTTCCAGATAGCTGTTCACAGATCGGAACAACCTAAGCTGGGCAGTCATGCCCTGGCTATCTTGAATTTTATGGCAGGGTTTCACTGTGGTCATCTTTAGTGCATTAGTTATGCAAAAGCATTACTGTAAAAGACACAGACAATGCTTTGAATTATTTTTTGCAAGGATTCTTAAAGCACAGACTTGATTCTGAGGTGTCTGTTCAGCAATATGAAGAGATGCATGCATTCTGTGAAGTCATCAGAAATGAACTTCTTTTCCCTTCTGTAATGCTTCAAAAATGTCAATTATAATATCTTCAAAAGTAACATTTAGTTATTTATCTTAAGAGGAAGGGAAGGAAGAAAGAAAATTTACATATTTTAGGATAAGTGAATGGTTAGAGTACAGGGCTGGGAATAACCTGTGTTCTCCCTTTTTACTTCGATAACAAATAGCTGTTTATGGTCTGTGCCTCTCTGGATACTCTGCAGGGCACATCGGTAAGCCAGTTTTCAGAATGAGTGGATGTTAATCTTCATAACCGTGGAGCTAAACAGAGTCTYGAGGGACTCTTAACAGCCACTCCTAAGCATTTCAGTCTAGATGTCTGAAGTAAGTGGTTGCTCCAACATTGATCTTAAACTCCCTTAAGCCTAGGGGTTTTTTAAGTTGTAATTTGACCTGATGTATTAGCTGATGTTCTGAGGCACTAATACCTGTTTGCAGAATATGTTGCAAACATATAAAAGGATGTTATCCACTATAATTGCGGCACCTTAGAGGTAAAAAGCCAAATTTTAGCCCATCCTGTAACTTCATGAATAATTTCAATAATGCAGAGGAGGTACACAGGACTGCAAGTACTAAAGGATTGAGCCTCTTTGTACCTGAAAGGATTATATGCTTTAAAAGTTAGTACATGAAGAAACATCTTATGAAAAGGCTAGCAAAATATTTTTGAAAAGACTTTCGCAGATGTTCTTGCTCTCAAAGTGAGGGAGGACAGGTTTTGGAATGCAATGCTGAATGTCTTTGATTCAGTTACTTAAAGCGAGCCTTCTCATAAGTTTAAATAGGCAACTATTTCAGAAGGTAATTATATACTTACGTTTCAGTAATTGTCTGATTCGGTTTCAAGTGTGATTGATGTGCTTCCAGCTGCCCTTATTTACCACACTGATAACGGGGAATGGCTTCCCTGTTGTAGTAATTTATATTTTAATTCAGCTATCCATTGGTTTACAGAAATCTTGCCCTCTTAGCTAGCAAAACCAAGATGAGGTCAGTCTGTAATAAACCATTGACACTAATAATTGAACATCCAGTAGATGGTTGCAGATGTACTACTTTGATCTTTTGGAAGGACCTAAAGGATCTTTCGGCTTCACAGGCAGCTAATCGTGTGCTACACCATATGTAGAACAAACTGGAGGCAAAATGTGTTCTTTAATCTGTATTTTGTACTGTGTTAATCTTCTGTCTGTGAATAAGGAATCTGCAGGTGCTGGTGGTGAGGATGAGAAGAGATGTGTCAGCAAGAACACCAAAGCCTGAATTTGTTGTAGCATTTCTGTGGATTTCTTCGTGGAAGCTGTATTTGCTGAGGGGGAAAGGAAACATATTTGCTGAGGCAATGTTATCCATCTTCACACTTACTTCTGGAATACACATATTCATGATACTGTGTTCAAGGTCTAGGCAGTAGTCTCCCATTTTCAGGCACTTAGAACAGCAAGAAAGTAGAACAGACTCTGGCTTAAAAATGGTACTACCCATTTTAGTTCTGTAATTACCTTGAAAACATTGCAAAAWTTACATAATTTTGCAGAGGAAGGATTAGATAAGAGTTTGAACATGTAAGTAGAGGAAAACAACCTCAAAAAAAAAGGATGCAATCTCTTTCTTGCTTCAGCTGTGTTTAAATTAGATAACCTGTATAAGACTGACTTAATGGCATCTTGGTATTTACAATAGCACAGCATTCCTATGTATCTGTGATGCTATTTATTCTGGTCCATGAAACTAATCATTGTAGAATTCAGAATTCATAAGCATTTTATCATGGCCTGATGTGTAACATAATTCTGAGCTGTTTCAGATCAAGTGGTTCTGGCACAAAATTTGAGTTTTCCCTTGAAACGGATTTGTTCAGAACCAAAAATTTTGAAGGTTAAAGGCACTTGGTCAAAACAAAATAAATCCCCTAGCTCTACGATGGGGCAAAGTTACTAAAGTTACAAAGATGAGATAGTTATAACATGCATTTATCTTCTGTTCAAAAGCCTTATTTGGACATGTTTTGTGCTGGAATGGAAACATGAAGAACATGTTCAAAGTGGGAGCTAATCAACTGGGAGTGTGAGTGTGCTGTAACTTGAAGTCATTTACTGCAAGGTACTCTTGCTCTTAATTTTCATTCCACTTAACAGAAGTTGTGGGCGCAGCACCTGGTTATAACTAATTTTGAAATTCTGCTACTTTTGAGGGAGAAGCAAGATCTGAATCACTGGAGGATTCAAGTATATGATTTTTTGTTTGATTCTTGCAGTGAAAGAATTCTGACKGAGCTCTGCATTTAAAGTGGTGCTTCTTTATCTTTCAGAGAGTATCTAGCCCATTGAAACAGAATTTGTGCCAGTTGAAAATGCTGGGTTAATTCCAGGACATACAACACGGAAGAATCAAACATCAAATGCATTATGAACAAGCTGTATAAACTGAAATGTTCTTCTAAATGACTTAGAAGAACGACATGTTCTAGTAACTGGATTTCTTGTGTAATGAAAGTTTCTCAAGTCTAAAACATAAACTTCAAGATAGAAAAAATTCCCTAACTTGTATCTAAGGAGTTCTTTATAAACTAGTTGAATAAAATGATATAGAGGAAAATTATTTGCTTAATCAATTTAGATATTCAGCTTTAACAATTTATAATTATTATCATTATTATCACAAGAATGCCTGTTTTAGCAGTTGTCATTTTAGCACTTTCCAAGAGAAGGCATTATCTAGTACAATTCTTGTCCCGAGTCTGTCACTGACATTGCCTGAGCTCCTTTGCCCTTTTAAAAAATACTCTGGGAAAGCCTGGGAAAGCAGTTTGAGTGGCCAGTGAGAATCCCGTGAATGCCATATTGTTAACAGTAAAGCCCGACAGACTTCACTATTTKTGTTTCTTGTGTAGTTTTGGCCCTGGCTCCTGTCCCTACCCTCATAAATAAAGGTAATCTCTGCCGCGAACAGGCATCAACTAAAGCAGGCAGTTAATCACACTTAAGCAACATGCTTAAGCTTATCTGGCAGAATCATCCCACCTCCCATGATGTTTTATCTGTTTAAGAAGGAAATGCCTTCCATAATCGTAATTAAAAAACCAAAATTACTCACAGTTTGTAAGTGTTAATGAGAGTATATTATGCAGCCAAACTCTCCTTGTGTCTTGTTTGCAAAGAGGTCACACTGCTTTTGCCTTTTCAGTAAGCTTTTCGTCACTGATGGACTTSTCATCGTGTCCTGAAGTTTATTAACTTGAAGAGAACGTCAAAGTTGGAATGATCCTTGTGAGAATAGGCTACAAGCGTTACTCCCATTTAGGTAGGAAACCTGTTCCCCTTATTATCTCTGGTAAAAAATGAAGAAGTCCAACCAGGACTGAATAAGGAGCCAGGCCTCCAATTCCTGTAGATTATACTTTAAGAAGGGGTCTCAGTTAACATCTGCTGCCACTGAATCCAGCTTTTATAGGTAATCTTGGTGCAATGTTACATTATTAATGTGTTCCATATTTTAGACTTCTTAAAATTAGAATTATTAGATTGTTTGAGTTATTAAATTTCTTTAACAAGTTGACCACTGCGTGCTTCTGGCCATAATAGCTGAAGTTAGTATCATGACATGATATCTTGGGATGAAGGTGCTGTGGGTTATGAACTTTTAATTTACCTTCTTTTATGGAATAAAAAGAGGAATATTTAGTACAAAAATTAAGGCTAAACTAAACATATGTATGTAAATACTTGTCCTGGTTTYGGCTGGGATAGAATTAATTTTCTTCCTAGTAGCTGGTATAGTGCTGGCTTTTGGATTTAGTATGAGAAGAATGTTGATAACACACCGATGTTTTAGTTGTTGCTAAGTAGTAYTTAGTCAAGGACTTTTCAGCTTCCCATGCTCTGCCAGGTGCACAAGAAGCTGGGAGGGAGCATAGCCAGGACAGCTGACCCAACTGGCCAATGGGGTACTCCATACCATATGACGTCATGCTCAGTATATAAAGCTGGGGGAAGAAGAAGGAAGGGGGGACGTTYGGAGTGATGGCGTTTGTCTTCCCAAGCCACCGTTATGCGTGATGGAGCCCTGCTGTCCTGGGGATGGCTGAACACCTGCCTGCCCATGGGAAGTRGTGAATGAATCCCTTGTTTTGCTTTGCTTGCGTGCGCGGCTTTTGCTTTCCCTATTAAACTGTCTTTATCTCTACCCATGAGTTTTCTCACTTTTACCCTTCCGATTCTCTCCCCCATCCCACTGGGGGGGAGTGAACGAGTGGCTGCGTGGGGCTTAGTTGCCGGCCAGGGTTAAACCACGACAATACTACAGAATATACTTCACGCATAGTGGCTATAGTTTGTTTAGTGCATTGTGCTGGAGAGCTGCACAACAGCGCTCTAAGAAAGGTTGTTGGAGTAATTTTTTTTTTCCTTTTGGTGCATGTGGCTGCATTTGCAGCCTTTGAGTTATGACTGTCGAATTTCAGCTGCACTTTCTGAAGTCTCTGGGCAATGGAGCTGTCCAATTTTGACTCTTAGTAGTTGAACTGTACTCTTGCAGGTGAGGTAACAAATGTAAACCTTTAATACCATTCAGCTAAGTCTTCATGTTCCTTTACTGTAAGTACTGATTTTATAAAAGCTTTATGTGTTCTCTAGCATTTTACAGACTTCAGAGATTACAAAGATACTTCTTTATAACAACACAACATGCAAGTATGTAGTGGCATTCAAAAAAATGGATGAAAATAGTTGTTGCCACTTCTGACCTTTTCATTAAAAGTCTTTGCATTTTCCTCTTAATATTCTGGCTTGCATTACTGTAAACTTGAACTTTCATTTTAATGGATAGTTTGTTGAATGTATCCCCATTTGTGCAGGTGTGTTACTGTGCAATGCTGGGCTGTGGTATAGCCTCATGAGATTGCAGTAGCTGTTTAACATGCTGACAAAGTTTCACAGAGTATAAAGTTCCAGTTTTAAAGATCCAGGTATTACTAATTTCTGTCATGTATCCAATGATCTTAAGGGTCTTTTCCAGCCTAAATGACTCTATGATTCTGTGATTCTTAGCCCTTAAAGATACTCGTCTGCCTGAGCTGAGGCTCAGCTTTGTACCATTCTGTGAGGTACCTCCTCTCTGACCTCTGTTGGTTGAATCCAAAGAGTTTTGCATGCAGCATCCTTTCTCAAAAGGGACACAGTGGGTGGCAAGAGTCCCACTCAGCTTCTTCTAACTGGACTTAGATTCAAAGAAGATATATGAAAGATGAATAGAAAAGATAAGAGCGTGATGCAAACAGTTCCTGCCAGAATTGTGAAATTGAGGCAGTGCTCAGGACTGAACCTGTAGTAGTTCTGCAAAACAACATACTGTAAAGAACCTCACCTTGGCTTAGCATCTCACTGGTACTTTTTCCACGAATTCTAGCTGAACGTGGCTCTGCTGCAATGTAGATACAGTTTGTGCCTGACTGAAGATCTGGGATTTGTTCTGCTGGCAAATTGATTCAAGTCCGAACACGCTGTGCCTTCAAAACCGACAGAGTAAGTAGGAAGAGCCTTACGTTTAGAATTTTTAGACTCCTGCCATTTTTTAAATTGGATTTATTTATTCTGGGTAATTATGCTTGGGTTTAGCAATACTGAAATATAATCTATGATAACAGACATGAACCAAGTGGGGATGATAACATCAGAAAAAGTAAATAGGAGAAGAGGAATATCTTGTGTGTAGAAAACCCTTCTGTGAATCACATCAGTGAGGCCATAGGTGTGTCATAGTTAGCAATTACCCATGGGCAATATCTTTGTACAATAACATTTTTTATTCAGGCTTTTGGCATAATTCCCTTGGATTACTAATATCATTTTCCTTGTCTGCCTTTGTAAAAGCAATTTTTTTTCCCACTTGTGTCTGTCCATTTGCATATGTATGTCTTTATCTTCTACACTTAACTCTGATTCAGCAGAGAGATGCTAACACCCTCTTCTAATGAGCCCACAATTCCAGTCTCCACTGCCCACTTCTTATTTTTTCAGCTAGGCATCTTCCTACTTTTTCTCATGTTTCTCTCATTCTCCAGAGGAATYCTGTACAAGTGTCATCTACAGCATGATTCTCTGCTGACCTTTAAACTCTGTTATGATGTCTATAAAAACATTATTTGATGGTCTTTAGGTTACTTGTACTCAAAGAGCTCTTCCTGTCAACTTGATCGCTACCGACAGCATATTCAAGCAGCAGGGTCCACGACTGAGTGCCATGATAAGGGAGTTTTTGTCTATGATTTTTTGAATAATTAGAAGATGACCTCTTTTTGCTTCAGTTTATTCTTGTGTACTGTGGGAACAGTATTAGAGCATTTACAATAGCTAAGTGCTTAAATACTCCTGAGGGAAAGGAGCGCCATTTAAAGAGAGATTATGCCAGCATAGTTTTTCTTCAAAATACCTCTTTCCTCTCTATTTTCTGCTGTAGAGTCTGATATCTAGAGGTACTAGGGCTACTTAATTCTTGCCCACTTTTCCAAGTATAGTTGGGTGCCTCATTTCCATTTGCCATTTTGAATATATCTGTGGGGATAGAAAACTGATAGATGAACCAGTTATCAGCAATTAAACATATGGAAGCAAAATTATACTCCTAAGTACACAAACAGATTCCATGTTTTAGACTCCTGTAATTTTTTAAATTTCATATGAATTTGACTTGTGAAGTTTGGCCAGTATCTGCTGATTTCTATCAGTACTGCCTGTGGTCCAGTTTTCATGAATACTTTGAAAGCCCACCGCCTGTCTCTTTTCCAGAGTCATTGAATAGCTTTCTCTGGGACAGTCTCCTTATTTTGCACAACTCATTTTCAAACTGCGTTGTTTAATTGAAAGTAATAGTAATCGACTCTTCTCTGTAACCAGTTATAAAGGTAAGAACTTTTAAACTTTTATGTGACAYTGAAATTCTAATTTTAACAGCACAAAGATATATTTGACATGAGCTTTTACTTTATTTAAAAATAAAATAAAAACCCAGTTTAAAGGAAGCAAAAATTGCTCCTAGGCTGCTACTTTTAAATCCAAGTTTCAGTCCATAAATTTGATTGTAGAGTTAAAATGAAAACCCAGAATATTTAACAAGTAACATAAAATCCCTAGGAATTGGAGATGGTCTCTGCTTTAAAATGTTAGAATTCAGAAAAAGGGAAATTGAAAAACATGTATGAGCTCATTACTAATAGTAATCAAGATCTAAAAGCCACCTTGGATACTTGTGTATGTCCTTTTAAAGTTAAYAGAAACCATATCATATATCTGAGAACTTTCCTAAAAACACGTGTCTGGAATAGTTGTTAGGCATGAACCATCTAACTATATTCCCGCTTGTTAGAATATGACTCCTGTAACTCGGAAAATCTTTAGGTTGATTCAGAACACTGTGAATGAGTTTACAAAAATATTTGCCCTTCAGTTACTAGTAAAAATGTGGTTCAGCAGTGAGTAAAAGTAGCTGCCTTCTGGTGGCCATTTGCATCCTGTGTTTCAGTTCAGTTCCCAGAGACATTTGTTCACTGCGGAGGCGATATCCTGACCTGCATCCCTAACAGRGAGAGAAAAAATATACCTTATCGTAGAGCATGGGTTGTCCTAACACTGCTGTCATTGTGATGGGTTAAGAGTGTGGGCTATGGAYAGCTGCTAATTTTAATAATTGTGTCCTGAATCTGTCCATATATATATATATAAAAATATATATATATATCCCAGAAATCCCAGGGACAAGGCACAGAACCTTTATGCCATCTGACATTTTTGACAAGCTCTCCAGAATTAATCTGTCTAGGAGCTACTATGCTCAGCTTAATTATGGAAAGGCTGCATCTGTGTTCAAAGCTGTTGAGAGAGAAAGAAGAAAGTAAAAATGTCCACTAGGTTTGATTAACTGCTTTCAGCCTGATGAATAAAGACAGATGGTTACTAGTTATTTTTCCTTAATGGATTTTGGAGCTCCATTTGGTGGATGAATTAAAGTTATAGGTCCCAAATCTGCCTTTGAAGCTACGCCTGCATAGCCCTTAGTGATTCTAGCAAAGTTTGCATGCATCCAAGAGAGAAGTTTGCCCTAAGGCTGTCGTATATGTTGTTAAAAAGCAGTTTTGAAATGAAAACTAAAAGTCAAGTGATAGTTTGCAGTATTAATAAAACAAATTACAAACTATGCACAGCTCAGGAAGGAATCCCCTGCAAGGGATGATTCGTGTGAAGTGCCCGTGCAGCCTTATCCCCATAGAATCTGTGCCTGTTCAGGTATGACCTCCATGTGGGGCTCGACAATATTTTAATACTGACTTTAAAACTTGGAGAAGTTCATTAAAGTTGCACCTGATAGTTTTGTCACCTGGAAAGCAGAATAAATAGTTTTATGGTGTAGGTTCATTTGTATGAATCTATTAGCATGTCTCAAGTCCAACTGGAGGAAGGCTTTAAGACAGGGTCTAATTCTGCAGGTGTGCACGTTTAAATACATGGTATGAATAGTTCTGTCCTTTACTTGTGTTTGAATATCTAATATCTGTGTTTGTTTTTAAGAACGTATGTAAGTGTCTGTGGATCTGGGCTCTCAGGGAACATTTAGACCTAATGGATATTGGGACCATCATTCAGCAACCTATTAAATAATCTATCYAGTTTTATGTGAGGATAGTAATAGTGATTTTAATGGGATTAGATATGCTTACATCTAAACAATTTTTGAGGCAGGGGTTAAGGTTTCTGCACCATATAAAATGTCTGAGATGGTCAATATAATAAAGGGAAACAAAACAACAAAAAATGACACTGAGTATACAGATTTTTTCATAGTTGGTGGATKGCCTAAAGAAAAAATACCATTTAACCAAAATGCTACCTGCCATAGAACCATCAAAACCCCCCACAGATCCTGAAAGGGACCTTGAGAGGTCATCTAGTTTGTCCCCCTGCTCCACGGGAGGATCATCTATCATTAAGTCWTTCCTGACAGAGAGCTGATCTCGCTGACAACATTCGCACGCGATTACGGCAGTTTACAAGCAGCACAAACATCGCTGAAAAGCGATGGGAATGCCCTTCAGATCAGCAGCATTAAAGGAGAAGTYGGTGACATTCGGTATGTAGCAAACACACATTCAATCAAAATAATAATGTAAGTCATTGATTACACACAGAGTGAGGTCACGATTCCTCAACAGGAAAAATACATGGCTTCACCATTYGGAAGCGAGGGATTTGTCCTTCAAKTGACAGAAAACAGAATGCATTTAGGGCAGGTGACACTTTGTCATGGTTGATCACTTAATGCTTTTTGAATCATCGCTCATTTTTCATCTCATTTTGCTTCAGCTTTCATTTCAAAGACTAGCTGATGTAACTGTGAGGAAAATCTAAAAATAAGTGAATTCTGTTTATGAGAGACAGAGATGTTTTTAAGAGTTTTCAGATGGAAGAGGAGGCATGTCACAGATGTGCATAGTTAATAACTCAAGTGACAATGGGGAGAAGGTACCACTCATTTTCTTTCATCTACTTTGCAGAATCCATGCTCAGAGCTCAGAGACATGTTCTGGGGCTCCAAGTTGTATGTGATTTATTTTTAATGTCACTATCTACAATGGATGACAAGTCATGTTGGTGATGTATTAAATCCCCCCACTTTGAAGGGACTCTTTTCTGGGGACAAAAGAGAGAAGTGCAGCTAGACTTAATGTTGAGGATTTTTTTGGTCAAAATCTTGCTTTGGACAATATTGGTGTCCATGTCTAGATTGCACTTAAAGGTCTGATTAAAGGTGTGTGTTTATGCTAGCTGCAAGATAGCACTACTTGGTTAAATATTTATAAGGGTGCTATAGGGCCCAGATTTCAATGGGAACTAATAATCTACCAYGTGTACCTGGAGGCCCTGGTGAGCTGGGATTGCTGAAGTCTGCATCTCCATCACTACTGTTACCTGTCCTAGCTACTCAGTTTGTCTACTCATGCTTTAATCAGACTTCTGATTACCATGTATGTCTAATTTTGTTTGCCTCCATATTGACATTRCTATTTATGAATTTAACTACGGTAAAAATTATGTGACTTTTGCATAGATAATACCTAAATATTTGAAAACGTTTTGTGGTCTACTATTAACACGTGTGGAGAAGGTCAGGTGTAAAACAAATGTTTCTCCAACCTGCCATTGTTTGGACACATGCAGTAGGAGAAGTTGCAGAAAGAAGATGCAGAAGTGTATTTTTTTTCTGAAGTAGACACGGTCTATATGACTTGTGGTTAGGAGAAACCATCTAGAAGTAAGGCAGGCAAAATTGCTGTTGCATTTCAGGAAGCACCTGCAAAGAAACGAGCAGACTGTGGGCTAGGAAAATGTGGAAATCATTTGTGTTCTGGGCACATAGATGCTACCATTACCTTCAGAAAGGCAAAGCTGTAGGAAAGGGAAGGAAATAGAGAGATATAATAAAAATCTAGTTGGAAAAACAAACTAAACTTCCAGTCCAGAGTATAGCGTACATCTTTATTTCTCACGTATTGAGACACCACTGTGCCATGCTCTGTCCTAGGCAGGGCTGGAATTTTACTCTGAATGTACCAAAGGAAATTTTAGGGAGGAGTCTGTTGCTGTTGGAGAAGTGGACTAAGGCAAACTGATATCTTTTCTTCTCTAACACTGATGGTTCTGTGAAGGCCGTTTCATGTTATCGGATGACAGAAGAAAGGCAGACAAGTGTAATTTCTCATGAGGATGACCTAGAGATGATTCCTGGCTAACTTCCTAAAGAGTACCTAATTGCCTTTAGGTTTTGTAATTCCATCCTTTTTTTGGAAAATAATGACAATTGGGCTGATAAAAAAATGACTTATTCTGGAAAGAGTGCAATCCACTTTTAGCTGTTCCTGAAAGCCTAGAGTTCCATAGAAGTCTGGAGAGTTAAAGAAGAAAACCTCCCTTGCAAATACAAAGGARTGCTCATAATCTTAATGATTTCTCTGATTTAAGATGTTTTGTCTATTGTAGAACATTTACAAAGGGTGATTAGGGTTCATGTAAATACCAAGGCAGAACTTACAGGCTTCATTTCATATGGCGTGTTATTATGAGACCCACTGCTTCAAAGCAAAGGTAGAGCTGCTGCAGGCATTGGATCCACATGGGAAATGCAGGCTGCAATTATTTCTTTTGAAGATTGTACAGTGCTACGGTGTGCATGGGCACCTGCCAAAAGGCTTTAGAGGTCCAGTTTGGCCACCAGTACAGAAGTTCCTCACTCTGAGGTTCTTATACTTGAGAAAGTAACAGRAGATTCAGCTGAGGAAGCAATTATTATTGTTGTTATTATTAGCTTTTGTTAGACTTGAATATTGAGAAATGGTGAGCTACAGCTGTTTCTTCACTGCCAAGTGATCTTCAGGAATTACTGTCTATCTCTGAATTTACAATCTTTACAATTACTATATTTCTAAAAACAGAATCTCCAGTAACTTAGAGGTAAAATACATTTCTTACTTTTCTTTAATGGACACATACTTTATTTGACAGGAATTATTTTCCCTGAGGATCTATTAAAGAAATAGTTTGAAGACAAAGGAGAGGTTACACTGCCTTATTTTGAGTTGCCCATAATCTTTTTTTGCCGTTATTCAGCACATGCCTGTGAGTTCAGGGATCTTAATTCACAAAGGTACTTGGCTACATTCCTAGCTTTAGGCAGACTAATAGTTTTGTTGTCTTTACTGGGACAATTCATGTACTTCAAGTTGAGTGCATGAATAGATAACTGGCTGAAGGCAGAGGATTATCTCAACCGTAGTATAGGAGTTCAGTAGTATTTGTAAGAGCAAAGTCTGTTTGCCCAAATGAGTTTTGTGTATGCAAGTTCCATAGTTTCTGCATACAGGACGTACAGCCTGACAAGTGCTTGTGTAGCCATTAAGTCTACCAAAATCCAAATGTATGAAGGTGTTTATGTACTCTCTGAAGCTCTCAAAGTAAATAATTTCCTATCTTTTCTGCTCATATATGTATTTACTCATGAGAATAATTTTTCTTCCTTGGTTTATGACTCATTTGGTGAAACAGATTCCAACCTATTTTCTGCTGAAATTATTTTCCAAGAAGAGCCTTGTACCCAAGAACCTCCCTACAGAACTTGAAATGCAGATCCCCCACCCGAGCCACAAAAGCACACGAAGCAGACGGAGCAGGGGCTCTCAGGACCGACAGTCATTGAATTGCACTGCTGAAAAAGCCTGAATCAGCAAACAAAATAGAGCAAAATGGAAAACTGAAGAGTTCTGTGAGAAATTCTATCCTGAACTGAAAAACAAATCTGTGACTGGCAGAGGCGGAGGAAGCTGAGATAGAGATTGGGCATGTAGAAAAAATGGTTCATGCTTCTAGACAATGTAATTCATGTTGCAGCTGGGACAGAAGAATATCAACAGACAGCAACTATTGGATGTGGCACGTGGTACTTGTGGACAAAGGGGAAGTGCTGAGAAGAAAAATGTTGACTAGTAAATTACTGGGAAGTGCAAAGAAAGCACATGAGAAATGTGGCCAAAGAAGTGAAAAATGATGCAGAGAACGGTAACAGAGACATGCTGAAGGCCTCATGGTTGAACTGGAAGCTTCTGCTATGCTGGAAAGTCACAGAGGCTTTAAAAAAATAAACAGCGGGAAAACATCTGAACCAGAAATGGAGCCATGAAAAGCAACGACACAAGAGTGCTCATTACTAGGGTAGAACAGAAAAAGAGTTTGGTGGTGCATTTCAAAGAAGTTGTGAACAGGCTCAGCTTCACCACGTTTCAAAGGAACAGGGGAACCTGAACATTTTGCCCGTTTTTGCGTTAAGAACAGAAATCGAAAGCACAGGCTGCAACCTTTATGCTGAAAAATACAGAGCCAGCAAAGGATGACAGGAGAAAAGCTTAAAGAAATGGGAAGGAAGTAAATTAATATGTGGGAAGAAGTGATTGTGCCTAAAGAATGGGAACATGGAGTGGGATGAGTGGATGCCTATGTTAAAGATCCCACATGCTGGAGAGCTGTCCTTGCTTTGTCCTGGGGAAAGTCTTCTGCAGTGATACTGCACAGAATGAAAGATGCTGCGACTGTAGAATTCAGAGAAAACCAAGCTGGATTTGGACTCAAGAGATTCTGTAGAGACTGGCCGTTCATGTTGCAGATTACCATGGAAGGATTGTTCTCCATGAAAGGCATCTTCTTTTGCCATTGCTTTAACTGACCTTCAAATGCTTATCACGTAGCATGGAGAGACTTACCTGGCGGGGCACACTTGAGATCTGCAAAGTCCCAGTTAGAAACATCAGAAACATGCACAGGGTTCAAAGTGCTCGGTGAGGGTAAGTAATCACACAACAGAACGGTTCAGTCATCAGGCTGGTCTGAATCATTTCTCTGCTGCTGTTTGGCATTGGCAGGGGCTAACCATGGAAGCAGTGTTCACGCTTCAGTATAGAATATGTAGACTGCCAGGGCATAAAGGGAAAGGGCACTGAGTTACTGTGCGATGGCTCTGAAAAGTTGGGAAGAAAGACAAATGTCCTGGCAAAGGTAGGTCAAGCTTAGCTCAAAACCAATTAGCTCAAATCCATCCTCCTTGTAACACAGATGTCATGTTGATGTAACATCCTGATAATTTGGAGGAGCCACATCTTTTCCAGCAAGACTATCAAGAAGGACATGAGATAAGGGTGTATATTCATAGCATGAGTAGGCGTGGCAGAGAGAAATAGGAAATAATGCAAAATTAGTTGCAGTCTTGTGTTAATGTACAGCTGTGAGAACTGGAGCCATACCAAAGCGGTAGAGAGGAAAGTAGATGCTTTTTTAAGACGGATAGTGGGCATGAGATGATAAAACTTATCTTGTTGCAAAACTGTGCTGAAAAATCCTCAAGCAGCAATCTGTCTCTGCTGATGTTGGATAAAGTGCAGAGGGTTCATGAGGTGGGTACTCCAAGTTAACGTTTCTCAGCCAGTTTTAGATCATACCCTCCTTTCTGATAGGAACCTGTCTCATGGTGTCTATGATCTATGCACTTACATATAATTTTATTCACACACCAGGGTGAACACATGGTCAGCTTTTCATTAAAAGAAGCCTTCAGTGTTCTATTTGATATTAAAAATGTCAATTCAACATTAATTCAGACAGAGATCAGACCCCATGAGCCCTTCCCACAGTCGTTCTCCAGCGTTGCGGGTGCAGACGGGTGTTGCATCAGCGCACAGCAGCAGGCCTGTGCACAATGCATGCATATGGCATCCCCAGCGGTCCATATATCCCCCCACCCTCCGATTCAGTGTGTGAGGGGGAGGATGTGCACGTGCACATACGCATTTCGGTGGGGGACGTGGCAGGGCAGCATGGAGCAGAGGGGAAGACTCAAATGGAGATTGCTCTGCAGGGACCACCACGGTGGCCGCCACAGCTTGGCCCCTCGCCCACCTCTGTCCCCTCCCCACAGGCTGAGGGGAGCCAGGGCGGACATCAGGCTGGAGGTGGTCACTTCTGCCCCTCATGCCATTATGCAAAACCTCCAGCTCGCTGTATCCTCAAGTGTGAGAGTGSATGCTTTAAATGCCAGCACGTTTGTGATCATCTAAATCATGCGATACAGACCAATTAGGGAGAGAAAGCAAAATTCTCCAAGGAAATCTTTAAGAAGGTGCCTTAATGGAGGGCAAGGTATAATTGACCTCAAGACCAGCGTGCTACTAAAAGCAGAAGCAGCAAATGGCAAAGAGAAGTGAAAATAGTTTACACTTTGTGCACTAGTGTGAGGATGGATGAATGAATGTTCACAATAGTAATGAATGGCAAGCAGACCTCGAGGGTAATGTTCCTTTAAGAAAGTGACCTCATCTCTAATGTAAACTACCTATAGAGGTATGTAAACATTTTCACTGGCTGTAAAATTTATATTCAACAGATTTGTCAACTCATAAAACCCCAAAGGAATAATGGAATGGAAATGTGCYTGTGTCTCATGTTAGGTTTGAACCCTGCACTTCAATCTTCCGGTGTCTGTCTAAAATAAAATAGGTCAGCACTACATTTTCTTTTGGAAAACCAGCTACATCATCTTAGCTGGTTTGAGAGACGAACTTAGGCTCGTCTGTCAAACCAATTAGCAGGGATTTTGAAACAGGGTTAAATACGCTTAAGTTGTATTTCAATCCTTTTAGCTGGAGGGATTTTAAAATTTTCTTATTGTTTAAACAACTTTCAGAGTACACCACAGTAGGTGTTAAATCTCTCAAATATATTTTGATTACATTTTTTTCCCCCCAACTTACTGTGGGTATTGAACCAGCGATTCCTGTCAAAACTAAGGTGAATGTCATCACTGGAGGTCAACTGAAGACTCARTCTCAGGTGTGTTACATGTGTTCACTTAACGAAGTGCCCTTAATGGCAAACCAGCTATCACCCCTTCCCAGCCTCCCCGACCCCCTTGAATGGCAATTAACTGTAGGTATTCACTGAATGTGGAGTAGGTAAATAGCCAAAGGTGTGTGCTAAAGCAGGGAAGGTCATTTTGGGCTTTTTGTTGAAAGAGGAGGGTGGCCCATGTGTGATAAAGCCCAACACTAACCACAGAGTTTGCACTACAGAGAGGAAATAACCCTGTCCTGACTCATTTTTGTCACTGCCCATGAAAAATCAGTTCCACTGAAACTATACCCAAARTTTTTAGGCAGGAAATTCCAACTATTTCCCATAAAGGAAACTGTTCTTTTTTCACTGTCTAGGAAAATGTACTTTAAACATACAAAACGTATAGCAGTTAMTTTTTTCCTGAAGCCAGCGCTTGCTACATCATGTCCATTCCCARTGCTGTCAATCATTATCCAACCAGCATACTGTTCAGAAGGTGGAGCTGTCAGGCAGAAGGAATAAAAGGTAAGGAAAGGAAGGTTTCTGCTTCTTGCTGATGCCAAGGGTAAGTGAGATTATGTCAAACCTTTAAACAGAGTCCCCTTTCTCTGCCCCACCCCCTGCTCCTATATAACACGTGCTGCATTTAGCAACACCTGCTTTTACCCAGCCGGTGGTGGGGAGTGTGCGCCTGCTTCTTGCCCCTGCTGATGGATGCTCYCGCCGGCAGCCCCCTTGGATGGCTCTGCACGGGCATCACTGTCCTTTTTGGGGTGGCCGTGCTCTGCATGGCCAAGAGGAGCCCGGCGGAGAAAGCAAACGTGCTGGTCTGGAGCCTCCTGCCCGCCTTGCTGGGGCTGCTGTGCGTGGCCACGCTGGGCGCTGGCGGAGGGCTGGTGGTGTTTGGCGCTGTGAGCCTCGTCTCTTCCCTGTGCCTGGGTGGCAGGGCGCTGCTGCCCGTGGGCGAGAAAGCCGTGCTCGTCACAGGTAAGGTGCTGCAGATGTGCTCCGGGAAGCAAGAACTGGCTTTTCTCACAAGTGGGCTGGAAAACTTTGTGTCCTCAGGTTAGGTATCTATGAAATACGTGCTCGTAAGGGTTCCTTTTATTTTTTTTTGGCTCATTTTATTTGCTTTGCCGGAGATGTTTTTTCCAGGTAAATAAGTGTTCTGAAATTAAGTAGAAAAGCATCTTAATAGATGCTATTATTTTTTAGTGTCTCATTTAATCTTTACAAGTAGCTTTTTAGACATACTTGTGAAATTAACTGGTGCAAAAAGCATAAGAATACTTACAATGGTCTAATGTTTTAGGAGAGACATTMATTTCTGGAAGCCCTCAGAACACTACATTCATACATTACTTTTGTTTACTTGAATTTATTGCACTGGYTGCGGATGTACGGTTATCTTTTGGTGTGCGTGGTTACACGATGCACACTGTGTATATCATGCATATATTCCAAGACACTGGTTTCGTACCATCTCTTTGAAACCATGTATGAAATCGTTTGGGAATGAATAATTTCCTTCACTAGCAGTGAAAGTTCAGAGCTGATGAATTCAATCTCTATTAACACTCTGATCTACTCAAAACCTGCTTTTAGTTTGCAGGGATGGCATTTTTGTTGTTTTATGGCTYTTCTCCTCTTTCTTCTAAAACTTTAAGTGTTGTTTATTTGTGTTAATCAAACCTTTAAACCAGAGTGCCTGCCAACTGCTTCTTGMACTGTTAACTTGCTCTTTTTTGTTTTATTTTCTATTTTTCCCCTCTGGAAAGCTGAATTAACTTGCTTTGGTTTATATAGCTATTTCTTGCAGAATTTCATTTYGTTTTATAGGGACAACTGGAAATAATTTAGATTTGCCTAGCAAGCATTAATACAGGGATTAAATACAAAAGTTAAAAGGGAAAAGAAGAGCCGCAAGTTCTCCCCTTGCAGTTTATCTGCCAGCTGGGTTTCTCCCTGCAGATGAAGACGGGTATCAGGCAGGAGGGAATAGGGAGCGCTCCTTTTCCACCCCTGCAGACGCAGGGGTTGCGCTTGCACTTGGGCATCTTCTTACTTTTGTAAGACTGCAATTCTTCAGGAAAGAGCAGGAAAGCTTACCTGCTCTAGAGAATTTGAATTGGAGCAGTATAGGGGAGTGAAGAGCCTTTGGGTATATTCCAGCAAGTGAATGTGCTTKCTTTGTACCTGTGCTGCAACTGTCCTGAAGAAATGCAAGTTTGGACACCTCTGACAGCTGACGCATCTGAGGAGGCTCTTCTTGGTCTTTATTTCAATCCAGACCGATATGCAATCAGTCAAACTGAAATGTTTGAATGACTTCATCAACTGAAATGAAAGTTTTACTCAACACATTTCTTGGTTAAATTKCTCAGATTGTAGTACTCTTCCCTTTACCAGCTGTAGGATGTGTGTCTGCATGCATGTGCAGGTGCAAGGTGCCTTTAAATCAATTTTGGTGTAATTTTCTCCAGTTTGGACAAGACCTGAGGCAGGCACTTCATGGGAAACAGTGATTTGTTTTCTTCTTTTTCCCCCCTTTCGGCCCCGCAGGGTTGAGGAATGCTGCTGTGCTCTGGGCAGCTGCCACATATCACTTGTGAGACAGCTGCCTTTGGCCAGAGGATGGAGTAATCTCTGTGCTCCTCTCCCTGGGTTTTGTCAAATATTGTTCTGGTCCCCTTTGGATGTCCCYGTATGGGTGCCACTGTGAGTTATTTGTTTAAGCCGGCAGTTCATCGGAGTACCACAATAAGGGAAAACTGTGCCCAGTTGTCAAAATGCTTTTTCACATGGATAACTGCGGGCATGTGAGCAGTCTTAAAGTCATTGGTGAAACGTTTTTATTGATCCTGTTGCTGGAAGTGGGTGCTTCAGTGTCCTTAAACAGAAGCTCCTGGACATGCAAACACTTTAGTTTGGTAGACCCAATAGACAGCTTCCCTAAAAATGATATTACTGTGAAGTGGCAGGAATTGTAAAATTCTTGCCTCGGTTATTCTGTGTGCAGTGGGATGAATTYCTCTAGATAAGTTGGTCTTTTCATTCTTGGTGTGTGACTTGATGTTTCTGATGCCCAGTGTGAGTCAATGATAAATTGTCAGTAACGATTCAGTTACAGTCAGTACTGACTGCCTTTCTTAGAATAAATCTTCTAATCATTCACAAATTATTTTTGACATAGAAGCAAGAGGGGGCCTGGAATCCTCTATTTCTTCCCTATAGAGACCTAATTACTGTTTGAATTTTATGAGTTGAAGGGTAAAGTTTTTTTGGACTCCAATAACAGCTCTGAAACTCAAATCAGACTTGTTTTTCTAAAATCTGGGGACAAACCCAGTGGCAGGCACAGATAAACCTSCTTTTTATTTCCTTCTCGGGGTTGCTACACCCATCCCTGGTTGTTGAGCACTCTGTCCCTTCCCAAGTTAAAGCTGTGTTTTAAAACTTAAGTAATAATCTGTGGCTGTGTACTTGCTGGGAAGGATGAAAAGGGAAGGATTTGATCCAGAAATAGAGTTTTTCACTAAAAGAAAAAGAAGGAAAGACACTCCACCCCCAAACCCAGAAATCTGTCATGTCTTTGGGATATTTGCAGGCCTCTTCATGTCTCTTTAGGGAATTCCAAGAATGCAGGTTTGTTCTCATCTCTTTTGGGTCAGGGCTGTGAGAAGCTAAGCGTGATATATGTGGTGCTCTGGTCCATCTTCAACAAACTGCAGACTTCAAAAATGCCAAAAAGCATTTTTTTTTTTTTTTTTTGTTTTAAAGAATTAAGTAGAGCATGACTAATTCTTTTCAACATCTTGCACTGATTGATCCAGGCATTTAGTACGTGTTTCTTTCAAGTCACCTGGAATTAATTTTTCTCACCTTTCAGGACTAAAGCCTCAGTTAAAAGACAGAACCCAGAAATGAAGATCTAGCATGATTAAGATGAGTCTCTTTGGCAGCCCAATTCTATTGACTATGGATTTTGTGTACAGGAGCAGGCCTGTGAATAACTATGATAATACCTACCTCAGTGTGCCAAAACCACAGATTAACACTTACATGTTTCTGGTAGGGTTAAGTAGGGAGTATCGCAGGTCTTTCACAAACGAGGAAATAGTAAAAAAACTGGCGAGTCCCAGCCCTTTGTCCGACATTCAGGTTTCCAGTCATGCAGGTGGGTTTGGAAGCTGAGCATTTATGTAACAAATCGCTATTGCAGGAGATAGCCAAGCCCTGGGATAGCTCCGTGACGGTTGGACTCGATGATTTAAATGTCTTTTCCAACCTGAATGATTCTATGATTCTGTGATCTCAGTGCACATCAGCACGCAGGAGCTTTCTTTGCCGCAGTGACAGTGGAGGGTGCAGTGCGGGATCATGGGACGTGCTGATGTATCTCTGCTTTACAGTGTAAAAATTGCTTTAATTTCTTAAACTCCTCATTTTCCTCCTGATGTTGTCCTTTGCAAAACACCTGCAGCACAGTCCCTATAAACTCCTTCCCTGTCTCTGGCAGAGCTGTGTGKCACTTCTTTGGGAATCTTGGTGGGCAGATGGGTGGGAGATGTTTCCTCCCACGCTAAGATGTTTCTCTGTAGATGGGAAGAATGGAAACTGGAATTAAAAAAGACACTGGGAGAGAAAATGCTTGAAAGTATCTTAAGATAGTGGGAGCAAAATACTGTGTCAAAGGGAGAGTCTTGTGAATTAATTGAATTATCTGTTAAATATTCATAATTCTTATCTGGAGGGAGGAATTGCACAATCGTGATTGCAGAGATCATTGTTGTGCGCTTGCTTTAATGGTGCGTCCTGCATTTCCTGCGTTGGTAGTTCATTGCTTTAGACGTATGAAGTTTGTGAATAAGTTTAGAGGAGGATAGAGAGAATAAGAGAAGTTCTGATGCAAGTTTGCGTGAATTAAATAGCTGGTGTTATTTGGCTTAGCCTAAAAATGCCATTCTGAAGCTTTCTTAGGGTTTGAAAGCATTGAACTCCTTTGCAGGTAAAGAAACAGTTGCTTAGCTCTGGCTTGGTGGCAGCGTGTGACCAAAAAGTATTTTTCAGAAGGATCCAGATGATAGATGTTTGAATAAAATAACGCAACTTCTTTGAATTAAGAAGTAGAATCCAACAATTTCTTTGAAATCCAATGCCCTGCAATTGCTTTGTCCATCTGAGATTTCAAATTAAAGTACCTGTGTATTTTTTTCCTGTTGTTTTTTTCCCTAGATACTTTTGTTATGAGGTTTCAGTCTGAATATTTGTATAAAACAAATCTGGGGTTTCACTCCCATAAATCTTAGTCTCTAGTGGGAGAACATGAGCTGATGCCATCAGCTCTGAGTCAAGAGGACATGGTCTATTAGTCTTTGTGGAACATGCAAAGGTCCAGCTCCTCAAACCTTCAGATCTGAACCTTTCTTCCTACTGTCATATGAATTTCAGTGACTTTATTTCATCATCTTGTTTACATTTGAATGTATTTCCTTTTTTTTTTTTTTTTTTTTTTGATGATGATGGTTTAGGACAGACCTACTTTTCAAGTGTCTCTTTGATGCTTTCAGGAAGCGACACTGGGATTGGACATGCACTGGCTAAATACCTGGATAATTTAGGTTTTGTTGTGTTTGCTGGGGTTTTGAATAAGGACGGACCCGGAGCTGAGGAACTGAGACRGACCTGTTCTCGGAGACTCTCTCTCCTGCAGCTGGATATAACCAATGCCGCCCAGGTCAAGGAAGCCTATCTAAAAGTCTCGGAGAAGGTGCAAAATACAGGTATGGCTTTTTTGCCATTCTAGTGGGGGTACTAATGTACCTGCTTACAAGGTGCATCTCTTCCCTGTTGGCTGCATCATGGCTTATGTGTTTAGGTCATTTCCACCCCTTAGTCTGGGGGCAGATTGACTCCTGATTTCTGGGACATATGAAAAATGGTGATGACTGTTCATGGAGTGGGTACTCTGTATCTGTAGCTGCAGATCATCTCTGCCGTGATCTGGAGACACCACCCAGCTCATCAGTTTAATGTTAATGGAGTTGATTTCCTGCTGTATAGCATCCCTGTGCTTTCTCCTCTTCCCAGGGCTCTGGGCAGTYGTGAACAACGCAGGCATCCTGGGCTTCCCCGCTGATGGTGAGCTGCTCCCCATGAGCACGTACAGGCAGTGCATGGAGGTGAATTTCTTTGGGGCTGTRGAGGTGTCCAAGACCTTCTTACCATTACTTCGGAAATCCCAGGGGAGGCTGGTTAACATGTCCAGCATGGCAGGTGAGCTGAACTAAAGCACCAAATAAATTTCTGATGCAACAGGAAAAACAACCAATTCCTTGGCAAAAATACTGAGGAAGGTGTCGGTCGGTCTTGCTTGTCAATACACCTAGGGAATTGGTATCTAGGTAATAAGTGCAGGTTTTTCTTTTATTTGCGACATTGTTCCCAGAAACCAGCCCTTAAAGCAGAAGAGTTTAATATGGCTAAAAATATGCTGTTATATAAAAGACAGTAAAATTCAGATCTTGCGTTATAGATGCTATGAGTGATAGCTTTGTGAGCTTCCAGAAAGATGGGTGGTAAATCACAGACGTTTCTATAACACGTTCCAGCAGAAGTCTGTGACCACCTCAGTTTGTGTGTCATTGAACCACAMCGTGGAGATGCCCCAAAGCTGTCTGTCTTACGCAGAGACAGGTTTTCTTCCATTTGGGCTGATTACAGCTAAAGTTTTGGTCTTTTTTTAATACTTCAGGTTAAAATTGAAGCATAAATATATTTTGGGTATGTTCATGACACTTGCCATTGATAATAGTCTATAATACATGTTAGATATTTCAGTTGGGCAGCTCCACCTCTGCACCCTTGTAGGGCTCAAGTACTATAGTTAGAGTGAGAAAGCACAATGATAAAAGACCTGCTGAAGAGAAACATTTAATTCTTCAAGAGCAGAAGGCAGTTTTATTTTTTGCTGCATCCTATGGCTCTTTCCAGAGTGCACAGTTCTAGAGTGTGGTCTGCTAATAACCTGGGACCTGAAGAGAGTGTGTGTTTATATTTCTTTAAAAATATTTTGTTTATCTTAAAAATAATTTAGCCTAACATATTAGCAAAATGGTATYTTTTTCATTAATAAAATAACTTCTTTTTAATGATTAACAGCATAGAATATGCTCTCCAGTTTTGTCCCATAAATTGGATCCTGTGCTTACTATATATATGCCTTTATAACATGACCTTCTATTCTAGGAGAACAGCTGAGCTGTAGGAACAGAAGTAATACAATATCTGGTAGCCAACAGCTGAGGAGCAAGAATGCTCCTTTGAAAATGCTAGAAGCAGGGTCTCATGATGCTGGAAAGTATTTTGCTTTAAGACCTCTTAAGGATTTACCATATCATCTGCTTCCCAAATTTTCCTTTGCCTTGTCTCCCTGGACCCTTATTTCTGTGCAGCTGGTGTCCACTCAAATCCTGTTGTCTTGCCGAGGTGGTTTGTGCAAGCATTACCTTGTGTTCATGGCTTACGTTGGGGGTGTGGCCTCAGCCTGGCTTTGACACTGCCTTCTTCTGTTTCTTTTTTAATTCCAAGTATGTTTTGTATCTGCATGCCTGTGTTTGTGGTTCATTGCTGACACTTAAAGAAATCGGGACTGAATTATCAGAAGGACCTTTCTGGTGCTGCTCTGCCCACCAGCCCTTGCGAGCACAGAGACAGAGGACAGACCTCTCTTTTCTTTGAGCACCCAAGTGAAGCTTGCCCTTTCGGTGTTTTGGGGCAGATGTCTTAATTCTTGGCGTGAATCCCTGAGCTGCCCTGCAGGGATAAATGGAGAGCTTCCCTGTGCTGAGTAATTTGCCCTGACAGGAGCTGATAATGACCCTGCTTAAACTATAGCTGTTCGCACAGATGTTCTTGCACACGGCCTGGTTTGGGTAAATAGCTTCCTCTTAACGCAGGGTCTGAGGGTCCTTTGGTAAAACATTAGCAGTAAAGTTAGTGAGGTCTCATTGTGCTGAATCTATTTCTGTCTGTGTAGAGCTAATTTAACTGAACTCAAGGTTAGCCTGACCTCAGAGGGAAAAAGTATGTGATTCTGTGATACAGAAGAATAATTAACATATAATTGGCCTGACTTCTTCAAAGGAGTAACTCTGTGTAAGAAGCTCCCGTGATACCTTGGTCATTGCAGTACAAAACCAAATAAACGGCACCAGTGGCTTACCTGAAAATTCCCCTGTATCGAAGTATTTTCTTTTAAAATCTTCAAGTGCATTCAGATAAATGTGTAATGTTTGAAACCAAGTCCGTACCGGAGGATGTGCCCAACTGCCCATGCAGGCAGGAGAAGAGGTGACGTGCCTCAAGGAGAAGGGTTCCCCATTCTGTTCCCCCCTCTCTGCTGTGCCTATGCAGCCCGTGGTGGCTGTGATGACTGCTAAATATGGCAGTGATACTCCATGCGGTGATAACACCAACCTTGTGGAGAAAGTGGGGGGGCTGAAGAAGGGGAAGACGCTCAAATCAAAATGTCTTTGGATTTTTCTGAAGTTGAAGTGACAGTCTGCCAGGAAATCTCTGTATTTGGAAGATATTCTTTTCTGGAAGATTTTGTTTTGTAAATATATGGATTTATTTTAAATTCACCTAAAATACTGGCTGTTTTCTATCTCTTCCATTTGAACAAATGCTGCTGGGATTGGAGAAGATAGGATATAACTATAGGCAAGGAATCTGCTTCTATGATGGGTCTCAGAGTCCTGTCACCCGGGGCATGTGATTCCAGCTTTGATTTGTCCACAGAGGTTTTCCCCACTCTTGCACTGTTGTCTGTGGTCTTTCTGAAACTAGCTGGAAAGAACTGGAGGATAACTTGGCTTTATAAAGCTAGAATTGAGATTACTTACCCTGTTGTAACAGTCGTTTATAGTAGGAGCTTGAAATTCGTGTTACRGTAACAACAAGAACAGCGGCATTAAATTATTGCTTCACTATTTTATGAACTAAAATATTGTCTGTGTTTCTGAAACCAACAATGATAATTTTCAGCAGTTCCTACCCTTAAATGCAATACAGTTTATTTTTTCTGCCATACAAGGTGTCTTATCAGGTGTTACTGAGCATAACTGTTACAAGCAACTCCTAATTTACAACTTTCACTTTTTTTTAACCTCTGGAAAGAAATGATTCCCTCACTGACTTGTCTGTAACCTCAGTGAGAACCACATAATTTTGGTTGCACTATAATCTTCCTTCTAAATCATGAAAATAAAGGCTGGAAAGAGCTGCCGTTGAGCTTTATCATGTTTATATTGCTCCTGCAGGAGGCATTCCGCTACCGAGGTATGCTGCATATGGTGCATCAAAAGCAGCTCTGTCCATGTTTTCTGGAGTAATGAGACAAGAGCTTTCCAAATGGGGAATTAAAGTTGCTGCAATTCATCCCTCAGGCTTCCGAACAGGTTGGTATTTGACATTTTGGGTAGTTCTTTCTGTCTCACCTCTTTCTGTGTAGTCCAGCATCCTCAAACAGAGCCCTGAATGATTGTCAGCAGTTGGACTTTTTTTCCCATTCTTCATGTTGGTTATGGAAATAAAGATCCGCATTTTTTGCGAGAGCTGTTSCCTTCAGTTCTGCATACTGCCTGCCTCTGCCTTTCTCCTGGGCAGAGGGGAGAGCTCTCTTTGCTTTGAGACAGGACAGTGTTCAGGCAATTGGTGCTTTCCCTCTGCTCTAGCTTTGCTGAAGTTAAAAAAACCGAGCATCACTGTGTGGTTGATTTGAGTGTTACAGCTTGCTTGTCCTGCATGAGAGCTTCAGGACTTGCTGTCAGTCCTACCTTTCTCAAGGTCAGAGCTCTCTTTATTGAGCTGCTCAGTCTTGCATCGAAGTATCTGYGGCAATACTGTCATCCTGCTTGCTTACTGTCAATATTACTCTACATAGTCCTGAGCTTTCCTCTCCACTCCTCCCCTCCTGCTGCTTTCTGTTCCAAATCTTCCCTCCACTGCTCTGAGCACTTTCTGCAGAGCCTGTCTGGGTCACAGACTCCTCTCCTGCTGCACCCCGAGCCCACCCGGGAGCAGGGTGGGTGTCACACGGGTCCCTGCTCTGTGGACATGCCTGGCAGCTACCTGAGGACAGCATCAAGTCCTACTGCTGCCTACTCAGAATGTCCTGGTGACTTCATGGAGACAATTTTTATGTTGATGAAAAGCAAAACGGTCTTTTTCATAAAACCCTGTGCCCTTGAATGCCTCCCCTCCTGAGGAGGGGCCCTGTGGGGCACYGGGCTCTGACAGCGCCTGCATGGTCAGTGGTACCTGCCTGAGGTTTTACCTTCAGGGCCCCACTTAGCTGTTAGACTTCTGGATGAAAACTTCATGCATCAAAACAAGTCCTGGTATTTGAGATTTAAATATTTATTTAAAGATTTTTCTTTTTTTGCAGTGCTTAGTTCATGATAGTTAGGCAATAAATGCATTGGAAAAGCCACTGCTTTCATTCTTACATGATGCAGATGGGGGGAAAAATAGATTTAAAAAAAAAAAATCTGGCCTAATGCAAGCCTTATCCTTCATGAAACTAGCTATTGAAATACCAATGTCATTCATGAAAGAGGAGCTTAGCACTTGGCCAACCCAAGTGAATCCTGGTCATCTTAGTTTGCCTGTCTTTCCTCAGTGACTCACATCTGTTAATAAATACTGATTAGAAATACCCACAAAATGAATAAGGACAGAATGGCAGGGGGYGGGAGGGAAGGGGGAAAAAAAAAATGCTGACTCAGCTGTGAGAGGGCCTTTTTAGGTAGAGCTGGTAACCAAATGGTGCATGAACCCCATCTCTTTGTGTAGTCTGTACTTCGTGCTTTCCCTTCTCTTCCAGGCAGAAGCACTTGCGGCTAACCAGCTGTTTTGACTGTCCTTCACTGACCCCGTTTAGAACAACTGTGAATCAGGGTGGTGGGGGAGAACCACTTATTGACTATYAATTATAGATGAATTTTTTAATTCAGCCCCAAACCCACTTGCTATCCTCTGATGTTGCTACTACAGGTATACAAGGCACATCCAACCTGTGGGATAAGCAAGAAAAGGAGCTGATGGAGAACCTCCCAGSAGACACAAGGCAAGACTACGGTGAGGACTACCTCCTGGGGCTGAAGACCTACCTCCTGCACATGCCCGCGTACTGCGACGCCAACCTCTCCCCTGTGCTGAGTGCTATCCTGCACGCTTTGCTGGCCAAGAGACCACACGGCTTGTACACCCCCGGCAAAGGGGCCTATGTGCCCCTCTGCATCTTCTGCTACTTTCCTCTCTGGTTCTATGACTTTTTCATTAGTAAGCTGCTGAGTACTGAGTCTGTCCCAAGGGCGCTGAGAACATCAGAAGTTGAAAGCAAGAATCTCTAAGGTATCCATCAGCATTTGTGTTACTTGGTGAGATAACTGGGAAAACCTCTATTTTAAGACACTACTATTTATTGTACTTTCTTTGTTAAATTGCATTTACACTGCCTTGCAAACAGAGGTAAATCTTTGTGTTAGGAGTAATGTTSAGGAAAAGTGATGGATAAACAGAAATAGAAAGCTATCCCCTGATGGGGCCTTTTTGGMGGAATTTCAATGTTTTTCCTGATGTCTTTGTATCCTGCCTTCTGTGTAAGGTATCTCATGAGGTTATATAGTTCCTGTCTGCTTCAAAAGGCACCACCAACACAYGGACAGATGTATAACCTGTTTTTTRAAACAAAACAAAAAAAATCCTTGAGAGTCAACAACCTTCCTAAACATTATAAGGAGTTGCATGTATTCCTATCATTGGAGAGATCTAGAAATGTCTAATGCAAATCTTTCTCACTGCAGCTTCAGCCTAATAAGTTTGGGWTTTTTTGGTTCTGTTGCTGTTGGATCTGAGAAATGATTGACCTTTTTTCCCCCAAGTTTTGTGAAGTATAGTTGTGATGTTTATAATGTGTGCTCTTTGCTAGACTAAGCAACATAAATTAGTTGGGAGAAAAACGAACAAAGACAAATCAAGACCTTCATGAAGAAGCAAACAATCTCCTTCCTACAGTATTAGAWAAAGTAGTAGTAAGTATATCAGCTGCTAATTTGATATGACTGTCTTGGTCATTCTCTGCATTGCCTGTATATGCCTGTGCTTCTTKAATTATTAGTAAACTCTGATCTCGCTTCTGCTTTTTGTACAATTCCTTACTTGGTTCTGGGTTTATGAAGAACTCGCATTTTTGCCCATTGCTCCTGACACCTTCCTGTGTCTTCTTCTGCTTTGGGGAGAGTTTGTGCTCACTCCTCTAAGATCAGTCAGTCTTCAGGTTGGCTTCACTGGACTCCAATGTCCATCTTCTGATGGATTTTGGTCACTCCCCTTCCCTAAATTCATTCTAGGAGCATCAGGTGTCCTCCCTGTCACTGGTTGTCCCTGYGCCCTATACCATAAAACCCTCACCAATGCCACAAGAAGTTGGGCAGCTCACCTATATTTTTCCTACCCCACGCCCTTTTTGCATTGTCCGTCACATCCTCGGGCTATGAGAGGCTGTGATATTTCGAAAGAAAGCCTTATCCCCCTGAGTTCCCTGGTGTGGCCATCTGCCCTGTGCCTTGCTTTGAMAAGATGCATTTCTTTCCCAATGATGAAAAATTAAAAGTCATTACATTCTGGGCTTTAAATGTAGATGCACTTTTTTCCTTTCCTTTCTGAGCAACTTCTAGTCTTCTGTCATAAACTACTCGTGTGATGTACTCTTGCAGTCAACTGTACAAAATCACAATTTAATTTGCATCTGTAGTATTTCTTCCATCTCCTTCCTGCATCTTTTACATCARTGCAAGGCTCCTGTAAATGCACAGAGGATGCTCAGCAGACTTGGCYCACCATTCTAATTTGTGCCCTGGTGTGGAAATTCTCCTGTCCTCTACATTTTGTCATCGTTCCCACTTTTGCTACTGAAGCTTATCTCCTTGTGGGTTTATATCAGTCCCCTGATTACAGACTTTTGCTTTCCTTTGAAAAAGTGTGACCAAAAATGTTTTACACTCAAGAAATCTGGGACTATTTCTATCTCTCTGCCCATTTCTTCCTTTATCTGTTTCCCAAATTTTTTATTTGTSAGAAAAAAATCTTTAGTAGCTGGATTGTTGTGACACTTTTTCTGTCTTACCTGACCCTTTGTGCTTTTTTGGGGACCAGTGCTCCAGCCCCTTCCTTCTCGGACTGCCCTTGTTCCCATAGTAGGAAAGCACCGAGAARGAAGGTGGTGGGGACCTTCTTCAGGGAAAAGGGACAAGATGGCAGTTGGTGCCCTGTTTCGGGCAGGACATGATCCCAAATGCCTCAAAGGCAGCTTGTGAGCTGAAAGGAAAGGCGGGTGCAATGGGGTGCAGAGCCAGGGTCGCGCTGGGTGGCAACTTCTATATTTTGGCTACCCTCAGGGTGAGGGAACTTGCTGCCAGTCAGCCTATCTCCATCTTGGACAGAGGTGGTTGGACAGAGGTGGTTGTTTTTCACTTAGCACCTAATTTAGGTGTAACTTAGGTGGGCTGGAATTTTGCCCTTAGGCACATTACACGTTAACCAAAATTCCTCTCAGCAGC
Organism: Oceanodroma leucorhoa; assembly: GCA_030449065.1. Classification (NCBI taxonomy): domain Eukaryota; kingdom Metazoa; phylum Chordata; class Aves; order Procellariiformes; genus Oceanodroma; species Oceanodroma leucorhoa. The sequence continues at coordinate 16,160,112 of JASVER010000007.1, forward strand.
CAGTTAGCTGTTTTGCGTAGCAATCTTCAGAACAATCTTTAATTGTTGCTTTGGTATTTGGTTGTGGTGATAAAATGTAATTATTTTTTTTCTCCCTTTCACTTTCTTAATAGGAATATTATCTTGCACATTGCAGACATTAAACTAGGATCTACATGGAAGAYTTGATTTTTTTTTWAAACTTTTATTTCCCAGGAAATTTGTGTTCTAAATAGTCATTTTACATCTCTTCACCTAACTACAAAGATACTTTAGCAAGTCTCAAATAATTGTGGTATCAAAGATTGATATTGTTTTGTTCCTACAGGGATCTTACTTTGTGTCTTATAGATAATTCTGTTGTAACACATTATTGAATTATGTGTCATTTAATGGGCTGTAGTATTAGAGGTAAACTTCTTTTGCTAATGGCTTGCATTGCAAATAATCCAAGCTGTGAGGCTGGGAGAACTGCAGAATAAATCGTAGGTGTCTGTGGCCAACATGCCCATGTGGATGTTAACGCTGATGCTAGCTTGTGCTCTTAAGGCCCAGTGTCCAGGTCTTATGCTCCTTTGCTTACTATGAAGGCTGATCTARTACAAAGCTATTTTAGGGGTGGGAAGAGAGGATGTATAAGCAGTATTAAAAAACCCAAACTAACCACCATGATATGGGCTTACTTTCAAAGATAACATTTCTAACAAAAAGCATATGGCATGAAGAAAAGCTTCTGAGAAATTGAAGAAATTGGCTGTAGCCAATTTTAGCCTTAAAAAAGGGCTAAAAAAATAATACTCTAAAATGTCACCTAATGGCCCACTCTAATCAAGTGTCTATATACTAAAAACACACATGTGGATAGTTTAAAAGGGGTTATAAGCTGCAGAAATCATGATTAAAGAGTAGGTTTTATACACACCCCTCTGATCCAGCCTCTGGAATGCAGGTTGTGACCAAGAAGTAAATGCTGTCAGATGCTTTTTACCAAGCAAATCCCTGGCTGGCGTCCGGGGGCTCCCRCTCTCCTACTCTGCATTTATTACTCTGGCTGACATCTGTTCTTACTTCATGTGAACAATTGATTTTAAGATATGTAGCTTTGGTGAGACAAAAGGTGAGTTATAAAGTCATTCATTTTTATAACTTTTCCTAGTCTGGATCCATTYGCCCTCTTTACGGGGCCCCTGATGRCAACCATATCTAATGCATGCTTCTAGCATTGCAAGCTGGGGAAAAGAGGTAAAATATCAGGTGTTCTTGTGATTATGTCACTGGCTGGCTGTGGCAGAAAGCCACGGTGGGGAAGTTTTGGTGGCCACCTGCCAAAGGACCATCTCTGCATTTCTAGAAGTGTTAATGTGTGGGACTGTCCATGTGGCTGGAGGTAAGGAAAGGGGCTGTGAAAGTTCGAAGTGTGTTCAAATGAGAGCTCTGACAGCAAGTTTTGGGTTGGATAAAACTGATGGTGTAGGAGAGTGGGGAGCTCTGGGTCTCTGAGGGTTATGGACTCATGTGGGGACAGGGATTAATCCAAAAACTGCTTTCAGGCTCTGTAGGAGGTTGAGCAGCCCCTCCTGCATCAGGCCATTTTATGCTGGCTGCCTTGGTAATGTTTACGCACAACTTTGTTGTTCAAGCCAAAGCCATCAAATGCATACAGTAATCTTAAAGCCCATTTTTCACTAGTAGAGGCCAAAAACAGGGATGGGGAGAAAGGGAATAGTCACTTTTTCTAATTTAATGAGCATGAACAGAAGCTTAGTTATTTCTAAACTAAGGTATTTAAAATTTGACTATGTGACTGTTAAAAGGACTTCTTACTGTTAAGACATACATGAATATTAGAGAATCTCCAGATTTTGCCAATTTAAGCCCCTGCTATCCTGAGAAGAGAGGGAATAACTTCCATGTTCCTATGAGGGCGTGCCCTGGCGTGTGAGGGTTTTTTTGTTTATAGTTGCATAAGAAAAAATCATTATACTTTTTGTATGTATTCTTCGTATCAAAAGGATGCTTCCAGGGAACTTTCAGATCTCGGTGATGTCAAAGCACACTGGTTTTGCTGTAAACTAACCAGTCCGGGCACAGCGTTGCACAGGTACAACTAAAAGGGTCATATTTCCTTCATTTGAATCGGAGAGTCCACATCTGGCCATCAGCACCCATCTGTGCACCAGTTGTATTTACAGCAAGTTTGGGACAAATACATGAGTTTGGTCATTTTTCCTAAAGAGACTGGTTCTGGGATCCTTTCTGGAACAAAATGTTGCCTGATCTAGCCTTTTTATGGCTATGTTTTGGAAGCCAGCTGGATTCCCAAAATGATGCAACACCCAAGCGTGTTGTGCCTAATGGAGTTGTCATATTTCTAGGAACGCTCAAAGAAAATTCCTTTGAAATAAAATTCATGCAGACTTCAAAGGAAAAGCATTCAAACAAAAGACCTTGGGTTTTTTCTTTGTTTCTTGACTGTTAGGGTTCATAAATGGAAAGTATTGCCACCGCCAGGAAACACCCAGCGCCTTGGATCCTGAGATGCCTGAGGTGCAATCGTTCCTGCTGAAACTTGTCAGCTGATGTAGTGCTCCCTGGTATGCAGACACCATCGTAGGCAGCATTTGAATAGCCAATGCTTTTGTCATCCAAGCTGAAGATTAGAGCTGTTGCTGTTCACTTACAGATGTATTGTGGCAACCTTGAGGCAGTGGGCTTTTACCATAGTAAGAGAGGTAATTGCTTTTGTTTTTAAAGCATGACCAAATCATAAATCAAGAATCACTGACATCTTATGAAAGGAGGCGAGTTTTAAATCTCTTTAATAGGATAAATGGGTTTAAGCATGTTGTATAGGTCACTGTAACCTAAGCTAATGAATCTGGCTTTAACAACCTGTATGAAGGTAATTACGGTGATATAGTCTCCACAGGTTTAATGCCTGGAATATGTAGGTTAAACAATCCAAGTTTACATCCCTGTTCATCTTGTTGCCTTTGCTTTGGAAAGAGCACTGAACAAGCTGGGAACTAATTCTGTGAGCTAAGAATTTGGATCTTGCCAACTGCCATGAGTGAGAAAAGTGAGGATGGCTCAGTGGTCAAAGGATGGCTCTGAAATCCTAGCGGAGCCAGCTCAGCCTTTGCTACTAGTCAGATAAATCAGGAGAGCTCTGGGAGATGTAGAGTGTGTAGCTCTTTCTATAGAGTCTTTCAGGAGTGACCTCTTAATTAGACTATTTTTTTTCCAAGAGTTTCACATTCCGGCCATATTTCCACTCAGCCCAGCTGGATTTGGGACTTTCCCCTTGTGCTGTAAAAAGGACACATTTCAAACTTCAAAATAAGAGCTGAAACATGAAGCAAAGATCAAGGGGTGTGAGAACAAAAGATCTAAAGAAAACAAAATGACAGGGATTTGTATAAATGGCAGACGGCGAAGGAGGCGAAGGAGGGAAGGAAGCACGGTGATGGTCAGGAAATGGGCTTGAGCAGGTTCAGCTCCATTGGCATGTCACGCTCTCGGTCATGTTATCCTACCCTCTGTCTTCCACACCTCCTCCACCACCTCCTTCAATTCCTGACTTCAAAAAGTGGTATTTAAGAGACTCTGAACTGTGATAAAATTACTTACATTGAAGCCTTACTTGTGTTACTTGGTTTTGTAGCATCCCACCCCACAAAACCCTGGGATGGGTGTGACCTGTTCTGACATGGGGTGTTGTGGTGAGGACAGGGGTGGATGCTCCAAGCTTGACCTGCTCTCAGTGACTTTGGGTGGTAATGGGAGAAGCAGGTCTTTTATTTCCACATCCCTYGGAATGGGGAGAAGGTGTTGGCGGTGGGACAATGCACATCAGYGCTCCCACACCAAGCCTGCACAAGTCCGGCAGTGCTGACTTGTTTGCTGTCTGTCTTTGGGGGAAACAATATCACACTGCTGTGTTTCATAATGGAAAAAAAAAAAAATTTTTGCCCTCTAGCCATAGTAATTTCCATAGCGTCGTTGTCTGTCCCAGGTTTCCTGTGGGCATGCACTGTCAGCAACAAGCGCTGACACCAATCCACCAGCGTATGTGGAAATCTCTGATGTGTGTATGACATGGTGAACAAAGTAAACAAGATGGAGAAGAAGATGTGCATCTGAAAATGGCCCGAGGGTGATTTATTCCCCTGCTGTGTGAGTGAATCCTACCTTTTCAGAAAAAGGGTTAGAAATCATTGTTATGGCTTCTGCATATCTCAGAAAGCATCTTAATGCCTTTAATTTCTCAAACAAACTCAATTCGCTGTCTGAAGGACAAAATCCTAAAGGGCTAATTTAATTAAAAAGATGAATGGGAGAAAACAGAGCAAACATGATACAATTACTGTGTTTTAATGTATATACAGCAATGTAATCATGTTGCATGCTTGGCACAGATGAATTAAGGGAATAAGAGGCTTAAAAACTTAGCATTTTTGAAAATGTTTTATCATGTAGAATTGTGTTAAAAGTTCATGCTGGGGGCTGGTTGTTTCATAGTCTCATTTGAATTACACGTTCATGCAATAATAGTGTTTTTTATTTCTCTTCACCCCAAATGTTGCCACTATGATTGCAAATGCGTTGCCTTAGATGTTAGAGGGGGAAGCAGTGTTCTTAAAAAAAAAAAAAAAAAAAAAAAAACCAAACAAAAAACGAAACACCATGAAAACATCCCCAAAAAGGCACCCACTCACCAGCAGTGACCCGAAAATATAACTTTGGGCCATGCCATTGCTCCCTCTGCATTTTGCAAGTGTTCTTAAGCATAGGAAAAGGCTAATAGTAATAAAAAAGGATAGATGTTAAAAACAAGAAGATAAATTATTCTGCTCAGCCTACTGGTCTAACATATGGTGTGGAGAAGCAAATGGGACGTGGTGACAGGCCCACGTGCACCGTAATGGATGGCCGTGTCCAAGAGGCAGTGGCACAGCGGCCCAGCTCCAGGGGCGTCAGCTGAATTTGAGTGGCAGGCACCAAAGGGTGCCGAAGCATGAATGAGGGCAATGTGATGGATGTGCCACATACCAGGTAGAGCTTAAAGCTAAAAATCTAGCAAACTGGGTTTGTGCAATGGAGATAAAGGTAGCTCCTGGTCTGGGAGAGGTCATGTCCTCACTGCTGCTGAGGTGGAGGGGTGGGGAGTGCTGCATYGAGGGGCAGGGGGCTGCCTGAAGTGGATTTTTTGGGTGAGTGGGTTGGTTGGTTTGTTTTGAAGTCTCTTGAAAGCATTGCTAGACATCAGAGACTTTCTCTGTGAGGAAGGGAGGAAATGTGGGCTTTCACCCTAAAGTTATCTGAGACTTTTAGTTGCAATATGCAGTGTCTGCACCCCACTGTCTGTCTTTTAGGGGATTAATGACTGAAGAGGTGAGTCTTTCTGTCTATGAGGAAGGGATTATGGGGATGTTTCCTGACTCTGTGAGCTGAGAGGCAGCTCTTGTGACCTTTTGTGTATCTTACTGCGATAAAAATACCAGGTGCCTGCAGAAAAATATTCAGTCCAAMCATTTTGAGGGAAATGGCTTAGAAGTGCCAGATGCTTCTGGAAGAGTTCATCTTCCATGTAAACATTTGCACAACCTCCTGGTATCCACTGAAAGCAGGCATTGCTTTTGGTTTTCTCTTCTTACTACTCCATAGTACTTGATCAGCTCAAGAGGGGACACTGTTCTGGCAGCGTGTGTATCTGGGTAAGGAGGGAAACTGGGCTGATGAAATATGGTTTGCCTGTGGTTGTCCCTCTATTGAGGTTTAACGGTCTCATAYTCCTGGGGTCACATACGCCACCGTGGAATCTCGTTCCCCAGAGCCTCTGCTTAGTCTTGATCTGGGCTGGGCTTGAAAAGTCCTCGCTCCTTTGCTATTTGGYGTGCAGCAATACATCTAGTGGAAGCAGTATTGCTAACGTGAAGGGACAGCCACTCTACGACTGATCCTGGCTCCGCTATGGCTTGTGGCGGCTGTGAGAAACCTGGCAAGATCCTACCTGACCGTGTGATATACCTACACAGGCCTTTTTCTTTCCAGAGTGACACTACTACTGTTCCCTCAAGCAGGACAACACTTGCACATCGCAGCTGTGTTACAGCTGCCTCCATCTGACAGCTCCTGAGTGTATTTRTCTTTAGGAGTGGAGTCACAGGGAGTGAAGATAAATGTTGGCTCTCCTATGGGGAATGGGCAGTTAGATTACGTCCGTCAGTATGTCACTGGCGCGCGCGCAGCTTGGCAGGAACGCTGCCAGAGCACCAGCAACGCCTGCGGGGTCCCTGGGCATCTGCGCCAGGGTGGCCGAGGGCAGCGTCCAACACATGCCGCTATCGCGGGAGCCCCTGGAGATAAAGCAAATAGCTCCACAGAGAAATGAAAGCTCTTCAGGTTAGGTTTCTTTAACCTTTTGAAGCCCTGTTGTAACCTGTGTTGTTCCTAGTTCTTAAGGGAWGTTTCTGCATGTAAAAATTCCTGGTGCAATAATTAAGTTTTCAGTACTGAYGCATTTAAGTCAAGTGTCTTAATTTTTACGCTAATGAACCAGGATTCCCCATGGGTTGTCACACAAGCTGTTTCAGCATCACAGARATCTCTCCGTGCCAAATATCGCTGTTATCTTTTGGGAAGCAGTAGTGACAGCTGTTTGTTTCTCCTGTGACCCCTCCATGCCATCGAGCTGTTTGCTCTCYGCTTGTGTCAAGGGTGACTTTGGCAATCCAATTCCCTGTAGGCAATGGAGCTGGTTGCTAGTTTTTCCCGTGAGCAGCTTTCTACCCACTTCCAGACTAAACCAGCCAAAGCTCCTCTTTCTCCCTGATCTGATTTATTCAGAGACTGCAGTGTGACTTGGGACCAGTGGTAAMAGTGAAAAGTAGGTGCTGCTGGGGCACAACCCGCGTCCTGTGTGGACTATATGGAGGAATGTTGCTGGCACCTCTGTGCTGGTGCTCAGGGGACCTGGAGGTAGGACCTTGCCGGCCAACATTCGTTGGTGAAAATTCCCCTTCAGACAGCAAAACATGCTGTTGCCTGCTCGGCTGCAACCACCCAGATAACTCTGTTTAGACAGCAAGCAGAGCCAGCAGCTCTTTGCCAGCATATTAACTAGACAATTTACTACACTTTGCTAAATATTTATAGCATATTTACACCCGAATTTTAGCAACAAATCCTCTTACATAGAGAGATGCTTTGGGCTGTGAGGAAAGATGCAACATACTGGAAAAAAAACCCAGAATCCCTAAAAGTCACACGAGTTTTACCCAACAGAAGCATCTCCTCTGCATTTGAGCTATCTCTTTAACTCCAATAATCTCACTGTTGTAAGATTTAACAGGGAGACAAGCAGGTGATTTATTTTTCTATTGTAGTGGTAGATGTAAAGGAAAATCAGTCTGGAGTTGAGTGAAGGCAACCACTTGGAGAATATGAAGAAAAGCAGGGATTTCCATGGCTGAGCTGCATCTGGGGAGACCGGTGTTGTGGGGACACGTCACCCTGATGTGCGCTGCCAAGAGGGACAAGCGAAACGGTTCCCGTCTCCAAATGATAGAGGTGAAAATGATGGCAAGCAAGGGAACGCATCCTGGCGTGTTGCGAGGAGCCGGCAGGAGGGAACTAATGAGGCATCCCGAGCGCCAGGCGCAGTCAATTCGGAGTTAGAGCAGGACATCTCCCATCAAAGCCTAACGCTGCCTTTCCAAGGCGCCGGGAGATGGCCTTGGCCTGGGGAGCACGACCCACATGGGCCGGGGGTACCAAAGGCTTAACCTGGTATTACTGAACTGCACCCAGCCCCAGACCAGACCAGTTCTTACTGRTGTAATAATCTTACGGCTCTAGAAAGCAGAGGAAGATCTCCGACTTGACAGCTTCGAGGTCATGCATTTCGTAGAAAGATTTTGCTGTTTTTATAAAAACAGCATCGTTGTGCTCATGTGCTTTTTTGGGACTGGATGTGTGTCTGGTTGCTGATATATCAGCATCAGACCTGCAGCAGGTAATTCTCACTGTCCGCCTAGGACTATAGGTAGCTGTTTGCAATGAGTGAGTCTGGGCTGCTTTTTCTTTTCAAAAAAAATTATGTTTGTGCGCTCCATGAACGTAAACCTAGTGATAAAAACAGCAGGAGCCAATGTGAATGAACCATAGAGGTGGTTTGCAATCAGGTGTGCAGTACACACTGTCCCAACTTAATTTCTATTCAAACTAATCTGGGCTTTAACTCACCAAATTTTCTTTCTGGGCTAAGGAAAGAGAGAAGTGCCAGCCATTCAACCTCCTTGCAGTCACGCAGCCTCCCCTCCTTTAGCTAAACTTACCGAGCTGAGGCAACCGATATTCTTCTTCTGAGTAAACGCTTACTGCCAGAAATACTTAGGATGGGATTCACAGGATGTTCCGATTACAATCTGGATCCTTGCAAACAACAAGGGCCAAGGAAAAAAAAAAAAATACAGAGCTTGATTTTGCAAATGAAATCACTTTTCATGCACAATTCAGAAGAAATTGTGAAATCTTCCCAAGCATGAGAACCACTGCAGTTTTATGTGTGTGCASCTGGCTGTCCAGAGTCTCTGCTTATTCTAGGCAAAAAGCATTTTAAGGGGAGGAAGCCAAGCCCCAACACCAGCAGCCTCTTATCTTGTGGTCATCTAATGGTCACCTGGGAAGCACGAAAGGTCTGAAGCCCATCAACCCCTTGGCAGGACTTAACTGTTCATATGTCTGAATAGATAACATAGGTATGAATTAAATAAAACCGAARCAAACATGAAGAAATGAGAAAAACTGTCTCAGCTTACTGACACTAAGGTTAAACTGGAGGTTAAACTCTCCTCCTTCTCACCTAATCCTTTCCTGACAGTGGGCTCTTGGTTTCTTTCTTTGTGCCCATAATACCCCTCAGGCTGTATGTGGTGAAGAGAACCCCATCAGAGAGCATTAATTAAAGTGCATCTCTCTCTCCAGAGCCCTTACACCCCTCTCTTAAGTCCATCTAGGCAGATTCAATTTTTCACCTTGAAACTTCTTTTGCTTTTTCTTTTTCTTTATCTATGTGACTGCCTGGCCATGCTTCTTAATTAGATGAGTGGCTTTTATTCTTTCAAATCTTAACCAGAAATACAATTTTTATCAATTCTCCAGAGATTCAGAGAAACATGAATGTCCACCTCTTAATATTCCATGATTTTGCAGCAGCTGCTACCGAGGGCTCGTACGATGATGGAGTTTATGTGGCCAGAAGGGCAAGTTGTTCTGCAGTTAAGAGGGAGATGCTATAGTCGTGTCACAATCTGCCATCTGTCATGAAAATACAGCTGAAAAGGCCGAAAGGGTGGAATTTACAGCATGATTGCATCCTTGCAGTGCCTGGTGTCTTCTTCGTCCTGCAGAAATACCACTCGGCTTCAACGAGGTAAACTTGTCCTTGGCCAAAAGTGATGGATGTCTGTGAAGATGGCCATATGGTGGTCAGCAGTGGATGGTTGGCCATCTGCGTGCTAATGAAAGATACRGGCTCTTCCTGAAGTCACTCCCCAGATGGCAGGGGGAGAGGCTCAGCCTTTCTGTGTCTGGATGTACATGATCCTGTCATGGATCGAATGGGCAGGTGCGAAGGGAAGGGAGAACTGAAGATAGCACCAAGATAATCTTATCAGACATAACAATTCCTGCAAAGCCAGCCTAGCCATTAGTTTGAGGAAGTGTCTTCGACTTCAGAGCAAAGTAATTTTTGCTTTATCTCATACAGAGACCCTCAGCTAGATCAGGAGAGTGAATTAGGTGTAAATTTTGGGTGCCAATAGACACCACTGAAACACCTACTTAGAAAAACCACAAATAGGAAAGCTCCTAGAAGTCCTGACAAAGCTAAGCTACATCCCGTATCCTGGCTGTGAGATTCAGAGAAGTGAATAGCAGCTCCAGCATTTCCCCTGCAAGGTGCTGAGAGTGGGATTTATTTTCTTTCTGGGACTTTGAATCCCAGGCAGCTCAAGGGATGATCTGACCATGCCACAGATATTAAGGCTTCGTGGTGTGCACTATTTGCACCGGGGCACACTGGGCTCTTTCTACCTGATCTTCTGAAGTGGTCTTTTAATTAAATTTAAGATCCAATTAATTTAAAGGTCTGTGCATGTCAAAATTTTGAAATAGGTTAATGTGACTTGGGAACCTGCAATTCAGAGTCTCAGAGAGGCAAATGCCCGGTTCCTGCCCACGAGTCCCATGGGATGGGATCCGCATCGTTAGGCAAGTGACTGCTTCTAAACATTTGGCTGTACAAGATGTACCTGAGCTCACCTAATACGCCTGTCATGCAAGCTGGAACTGGCTGCACTTCTTCGAAGTCCCGTGCTAATGTCTTGACCACCAGACTGTTCTCACCTCCGGCATAGCAATAACACTGTTCTTTCAGCAGTTGGGCTTGCCTGCATTTTCAAGCATGAAGGCAGAAGAAAGTCAGATAATGCAGTCAGTTTAAATGGACTGGTTCACTTAAAAACCCTCTGCTAATTTCTGTTGTTTTCCAAGCTGCTAAAAATTTTTAAAAGACAATACTTTATGCCATTGTAGACAAGTAAAATAGCACAATTAATTGCATTTTACATTTTTTAACCTCTTTCGTCTTGCAAAATTGCAAGAAGGTTTAAAACTAAGTGAAAGGACCTGGAAGAGAATAATTAATAAGAGGTAGGATTTGCCTCAGAACACATTTATTGTTTTAGTAGGACGTATCAGACATCTCCATGTAGGAACACATATATAATTTTCTTTTTGCTTTGCCTGGATCTGTAGAAAGGGAAGGCCATTCGGCAAAAAGGGGGTAAGAAAACAAAGATATTCTCAGCTGTACACTTTATTCTGCCCAGGGCTGTTATAGCTTTTGCCAGCTGGGAATTAAATTTACCATCCCAGGAAGGCGTGAGAAGTTCCTCCTGCTCCTGCAAACCATGATGTGAGCTCCAGAAAATGAGACGGCGCCTTCTCAAAGGAGCGCGCTTGCCATCCCCATCCCTTCGATAAAGTATTCTTCAAATGAACAGCGTTGCCTGCTTTTGGCCACGTGGGCTGCAGCTCCAGCAGCTGGAGAAGAGGGCTGTAACCAGTTTCCTGAGTTTGCACTCCCTTTTACCTCCAGCGGTACAGTTGTTTGTATAAAATGCAAACGATCCTAACTCAGAAGGACAGGGGTGCTTACAGAGAGCGAGCCAACCTCGCACAAATGCATTTTGCTGCTGGGCTCGGGATCCCTGCGAGGTAGGGGAGCTGCTGACGGTCTTTGGGACTGGTTTTGTAGAAGAGTGCACTCTGGTACACCTCAATGCTGCATTTATACCAGACATGAACGAGTCACTTTTACTTACATTCTGTCACTTTTTGTAATTGTCTATAAACCCGTAGATACTTAAGCTTGCCACAGGTCACTAAATAGTGTATGTGTCCTGCTGGCAGAGGCATTCATCAGTTCCTTTTTGTTGATCCAAACGATTTCTGCATGACTAAAACATATTCACCGCTCCTGATGTGAAGATGTCCAGAGACGAAGCCTACTCTGCTGCCAGCYGCAGCCCACGCTGTGCCCCAGCCTGTGCCCCCCGCGCCTTCGTCTCCAGGTACAGCGCTGGGGCAGTGCCTGTGTTTTGTAGAAACCAGCTCCGGCCATGGTGTGCAGGGAAAAGGAAAATATTGTTTCACCTGCCCATGTCTGCCCCGTAAATCTGTCTACGGATGTAACTGGARATCTGATGATGCACTTTAATTATTCAGCCAATTGAGACATGAGTTATTTTTTGTGTCAAGCCGTGCAAACTAGTCAATGGGTTTGGAATCATCCAAGCCCRATACCAGTCTGTTTGACATGCCTCTGATAGCCTTTTCCTTTTCATTTTTCCTCTACACTAACAGGGAGATTAACATTATTTATTCTTTCCAGAAAGAAAAAACAATATCAAGTGTTCTAAAAGCTGTGACCTGAAGGCTTTCATTGTGTTGTGCAGTCAAGGGCAAGGCTTGTATTCAGAATTGCGGAGAGGTAGACAACAACATGGATCATTCGCTGAAAGAAAAAAAACCCACACCAAGAACCCGGAGACCAGGTATTTGCTGGTAAATGCAGTGAAACAGGTATAAGGAGACTGTGTTCAGAGTTGTAAAGACCAAATTACCTTCTCAGCCAAAGGGCTGCTAAGCGAGGTTTGCATCCCACCAGCAGCTCTTCCTGATGACATCGGTGGCTTTTCTGTGAAATATGGGGCAATTACACCTTGTTGAGCTGAGGAGTGTTTGTAGGGAACAAGAGGAGACGCTTGAGTCAGTCAGGACACACCGCCACGGCGGCAGAGCATCACCCGCCGGCGGGAGCTCCACGGTGTCTCTAGGACAGGAAACCTGAATTTTATTTTTATTTTTTTCCTTGCAAATAACGCCCACGGCTGCTCTGACTCTGGCTGTCGAAACATGCTCAGCCCCACACAATAGCTTTGACCCATGCAAAATGTGTGAGTAGGTCCTCAGGCTGAACTGGGGGGATGGAGGCAGATGTCCTCTCCCTGTGCCGCGGAGCCGGGTGCTGCCAAATCTCCCTTTCCCGGCCGCGAAGGGCAGCGTGATGCAGGGGTGCTGCAGCAGCGCAGATGGGCTGAGCTGCAGAAGGTAACAGAACACTCCCCCAAATTTTCTCTCCRGTGCCTTAGCTTCCGAGGCTAATGAAGCTTTGAGGGATAATGTGAACTGCTGCATAAATTGATATCCTTTGCTAATTGCATCAGCATTTTGCTTTGATGAAAGCCTACTGTAAGGTGCCAAGAAACTAATAACATACAACATCAATAGCTACTTTACAAAAAACAAAAGTCGGTGATTGATTGAACGTCTAATGATTCACGGAACCATGAGTCAGCTCATCAGGAGACGTTTTTTAAGGGTTCAGTGGAAGACGATTTCAACATGGTAAAGGATCATCACTTAAAAAAAAAACCCCAAACATTGTCAGAACATTATTCAGGCTACTAAGATGAAGGTCACCTTGTTCTGCTCGCTGAGATGAAGCTCATCACCACCCACAAGTTGCTTCAATCCTCTCTAGYTTGTTCCCCTCCTTGACTGCCAGCCAGTTATCTTATCCCAGTTGCAGAAAATCAGGTGGCCAGAAACGCTACTGAAGGTCTTCAGAGCCAAATCGCTGGCAGGCCAGGGCTGCTGTGAATGCCTCACAAGCATTTTCATGGCCAAACTGGATTGAGGCAGATCGTCTCATTTTAGCTTGGGGTCTGACAGAAGAAAAAGCCCTGGTATTCCTGTACAGTGCCGCCAAGCACCTCTGTGTCAGATGGTTGGTAGTAAACAAATTGTTATTACCTGGCAGAGTGAATGGAAACTCATTCACTCAAGTTTTCTAAGGACATGAAAAAGCCCTGCGGAACGATGCCATTCACAGAGAGCTGGGGGCCGCATCCTGCACGGCCGCGACCGTTCCTGCCGGCTGCAGSGGCCTCCCTTGCTGCTCGCTGCCAGCTTGTTACATCTATTTTGGACACTTTTATCTTGACCTTGTGGCAACCTCCTTTTACTGCTGTGGTGTTGACAAATGCATTTCATATCTACAACTTCTGGGCTCCAGCAAGACCCCTCTCCATCACCGCTACACGAATCAGAGATGTTTGCACAGGCAGCAGGGTCACGCAGTRTTGCAATGGAGACATGAAAACTAAGAGCTGATTTTGTTTCCCCACCGAAGGATTCAACACCCTTATTTTCTTAGGCATAATTTGTTATAAAAAGTGTTTGCGATGGCCGTGAGGAAGCGGTTGGCTCTCCACAGGCGCGGGAGGCGGTGCGGGTGCTCGCTCAGCCAGCAGCGCAGGAACAAAAACAAACACCCTGACAGATGCCGCAAATGCGTAACTCCCCGTTAACCACAGCCAAAATCGCTGCTGCCTCGTGTAAATATTTAGCGATGCCAATGAAGCATGAGAAAGTTTGAACGAGCAGAGAGTAGAAATGAGCCCAAAGGTGGGGTACCGCAGGACGGCGTTTCGGGGATGTGCACACACTCACCTGCCTGTTGGAGCCAAAGGTTAAACATGTCAGTGCTCTAGAAAAATACACCCAAGGTGCATAAAAGCATCACTCGTGTCTGAATGAAGCAAGAACTGAAGAATGCCATTGAAACCACATAGGGAACCACGGAGGGTTGTCCACCACGGTTTCCTCACCCTTCAGCTCCTGGCTCCACTGGTTCACCCGCATGACTTTTATTCCCATGTATTCCTTCTTTCTCTCTCATCAGTACCAAGGATGTTACTGGAAAGCCTTATTGAACAATATATAAATGTCTACAGGAAAATACATTGCTAAACAGATTTCTGAGAACAAATAATTTCAAACCAATCTAATTTATTTCTAAGATGGAGCTGCAGTATGTCTTGATCTGTCTTTATCTTCACAGGACTTTTGAAGCTGTGCCTGTGACATTCCTTTAAACCAGTAGAGRAAATACAGGCTAAAAAAAATGTGCAACAAGGTGGATGTATTAAAACTGAAAGACTGTTTACAAAGAGCAGTGAGTAATGGTCCAAGCACTGCAGTGATTTAGAGGCAAAGATGTGTCCGGTTTTGTTGCACATCAGGAAGGAGGAGGTGCACTGAGGGGGAGAAGGGACCCCAGAGCAAAACCAGCAAAAGTAATTCAAGCTTTCTAAAAAAAATCCCTTATCAGAAACTGTGGCTAGAACAGGGTTTGTTTAGTCCACGAGGCAGACAGCCGAGGAGGGATAACAACCTTTTTTGTCTGAGATGACTGGAGGCGAGCGGTGAGCTGACRGGGAGCAGGAGGGAGCTGGCGCGGCAGCAGCTGGGGCCGGTGGGGTGGGAGGTACAGGGGTAAGGCAGCTCATYGGCTCCTCATGCCAAACCTGGGATTTGGCATTGCAATGCGAAGGATTTCTTGAATTCTTCTCCTGCATGGTGCAGGCATGGTCTATTTGAATCTGCCCCAGTGCAGGGGGTGGGAGCCCAGCAGCTCTTGCTGTCCCTTCACATCCCTCATCCCTAGGACTCAGAATCTCAGATCTGAACCTCTGAAAACCATCTGAGGCAAACTTCTGGATGTTTTGTCCCGGTCCTCAGGCCACGATTGTACTGAAAGAGGTCAGTTCTCGCTTGCATAAGGTATAAGCTGATTAAACTAAGTGTATTTGAAGTTTCTGTGATCCTGGGCAGTAGTGTCTAAATCACACTGAGAATTGCCTTTAAATCCCGTCAACATGAAGAATCTGCACTTGCTTAACCTGACTCCACTTTTCATATTAAATTAGTTAAATGAATGCAAGTCACAGTGTATTGAAAGAGTGGCTTATTTTAATTAATCTTAAACGAGTTCCAGATCAAATGCAATAACTAGGAACAAGTCACCAAAACTGATATAAGTGTGTCTGTATAGGGTTTTCCCGGTTTAACTAAATGGGTTTCAAGTCATRCTTTTATTTAAAATGATGCAACTTTTCTGTGAAAAGGCTTGGATCATTTAATCAATCTTAAAAATTTGACTCTAAAACCTTACAAATTTAAAAAATAATCATAGAAAGCCAGCAGGAAAAGCATATGAGAGAGATCCAGGATGTTATTGTCATTATTCAGTTGGTTTAGTCAGTGGGTTTCTCTCTGCTCCTGTCAGCCCTGCAAGCTGGGGTGCTGTGGAGTTGCGCAAGGGAGGTGCGAAGGAGCTGAAATCTGGTCTTCAGCTTCTCTTTTCCTCCATGTCTGAAACATGACGGGTTTCTTCTTGTTTTTTTAAAACAGCGTGATGAAAGCGGTGGCACTGCGTGCACTTGTACGGTCTGAATTTGGTCCGACCGGGGGGATGATACTGATGTAAGTACGTAACATTGATGTACCGTTTGCTGATAGAGCGCGGGTGCTTTGTGCCACAAGGGTCCCATTCCCAAAACTGTGGAACCCAGCCCTTGTTCCCCCCAGCTAATTATACAGCTCTTATCAATTTTATGTGTTTTTTTTTTTTTTAAATCTGACCCAAAGGAGGTGTGTATGCGTGGATGATAATTGAGAACAGCATCATTCATAACTCTTCTACAGCTTCCTTCGTCTTCCAGTTTATGCCTCAACACTTGATGTTACCCATTATGCAGACATCAATGTGTCAAAATGAGGTAGATTTATAGTGAAGACAATTCTGCTTCTGAGTTAAAAAAAAAAAGTGAGATATTTTCCTTGAGTTAATCAAAGGAATTCAAAGGGAGTTTAAATCTTTCCATTTTCTTTGGCTCATGGAGAAGATGAAAAGTGTTTGACCTCCAGCAAACCAACTGAATTCATATGGTGGCTCTGTAGATAAATAAAATGTCCACCCAGACAGAATATTGATTACTTAGGTACTATTTGCTGAATCACAAATAGGATCATCAAAAGCAACAGCAAGAAAGTATCATAAAATACATCAAGGCATCCAAAGTGTTGGGCTTAATKCAAATAGACAAGTTAAATAAGTGGTATTAAACTAACAAGGCTGAGAAATAGCAAGATGCCATTGCTCCATTGCATTATTCATGGCAGCGGTAGGTCCTCTACACCAGCTACCTCCCCAGCATCCATCACTCACCTTGGCACTTGTTTTAGAGGGGGCAAACTGTTAAAGGGAGTGGGGCTGTCATCGCAAGTTTGGCCCCCAAATGCTTTTACCACCCACCTGGCACTGAGACACTAGGCTTTTGATCGGTGATTTACTAGAGAAGGAATTCCCCATCTCTGGCCAWAGCAGTTGTATTTGTTTGAAGTGTTGGTTGTGAATAAGAGTTCATAGGGGATTGCTGAGGTGACCATCTCCTGGGGCTTCTGGGGATGCTGGCAGCATCACTGCTTGAGGCAGAGGTTACCCCAATGGTGGCCACTCTCACCTGCCGGTGTGATCAACGTATAGGGAGGATCCATCACCTCTTGTTAGAGATAAGGAATAAAATGGTAGTTTTTTCCACCTCTTAAGAAACCATAGCCCTGGAAGAATATATCTGCTTGGTCAAAGAAAAAAAAAAAGGGCAAATCTCAGCGCCCAAATCTGGGGATTTTGAGCAACGTCTGATTTCTGCGCAGAGACCTTGTGACTCTGTTTCTGTGAGAGGTTATCCGAGGTGGGAGCTGGGTCTCTGGGTGGGCAGGTGTAGGGGATAGGTTTGCCTTCCCTGCCCGTTGAGCAGGRCGACGTGGGAGGCAAGAAAAGAGAAGAGAGGATTACAGGAAGTGAGGCATGAGAGAGAGATATGCACTTCTTTTTGTCTTTCTTGTGGAAGTGAGATCTGGCCAGTCCCRCTGGGTGTTATACACATTTTACTATCAGACCGAACTGAAGATATTTTGTCAAAAAAGGTAATTTGAMATTTAAATGAATTTCTTAATCCTAAGGAAAACTGTGAAATGAAAGATAACCTACATCAACTTCGTGACCAGTAGCAGGCTACAAAGTGACAAAGTTACAGATATACTTGCATGAAAGAAATTAAAATAAGCAAACTTTGCTCTTTTTATATTTGTGCAAGAAGTAGTGGTAAAATAAATGCATACTCTGTTTCACCTTCTTCTCTACAGAAAGTACACAAGCTGCAATTAATTCCAAGTGTAGCAGCACTGCTGGAAGAAGTGATCATA
The DNA here is from genome assembly GCA_030449065.1 of Oceanodroma leucorhoa. Classification (NCBI taxonomy): domain Eukaryota; kingdom Metazoa; phylum Chordata; class Aves; order Procellariiformes; genus Oceanodroma; species Oceanodroma leucorhoa. Next base: position 16,177,773 of record JASVER010000007.1, read on the forward strand.
AACCAAACCTAAGACTAATAACCTGGGTAGTAATATTTCTAAGTTGAGATAATTTTGGACTTGTCATCTTTGGCTGAAGTTCTGAGCCAGGCATATTTTCTTTTGTATTAAATATATTATGTGTCATGAAGCAAAAATGAAAATAACCCCAGACTTAACTTAAAAAGCTGTCTTCAAACAGAGCTGTAAAGTCTGTTTTGTTTGACTTTTCTTGGAAGACAGAGGACTTCAGATTGAAAGAATATGTGCTGTAGGAGACCCAGAATGATCTTTTAAGCAGACATGGGCATCTCCAGTAGTTATTGCTGTGGGGTATATACCTTTAGCTCTGAGCAGAGAAATGGGATGTAACTGGGGCTGACAGGGGGACGGACGCTTTCATCTTGCTAAGGGTTGACTATGGAAACCTTGAAGGAAATGTAGTCAGAAAGGGACCCCTATTTACAGTAATTTATGTCATTCAGGGCTTATCCAAAGCCAAACAGTCCCACAGGGATCTGCTGAATTACTGCATGATTTAGGAAATGAGGTATTGACCTCAGTTCCTTTTGAAGGAATTTATGTTGCTGGGCTTTTGTCTCAGTGAGGGGGATGAACTTGCACAAACATCTTCTTGGACCCAARGAAGCAGAACAACAGGACAAGGATGGTCTGATTAAAGAGATGAGCTGGATGGAGAATTTGACAGCCAAAGAGGAACAGGCAGGCATTAGGGCTTGTGTTAGTATTAGGCCAGTGGGGTAGGACTATGAAAATATCCSTGTTAAAAAACCCAACAGTTGGAGACCAGGGATTTTAAGAAAAAGCAAAGAATTCTGCTCAGTTCAGTACCTAAATATCTTAAAAGCCAGACCTTAAGTTCAATGTCTAATGGACAGACACAKGAACCATCACCAATTCCTTAGTGTGAGAGAGAGAGAATCACGAAAAACAAAGATCTATTTTTAGGCTTCGGCATGGCTACGGCATGGGCTCTGCCGCCACCGCGGGAGGCTTCAGCGCGTACCTGGTAGGATTTTCACGTACAACTTGCTTTGTGCCTCACGTGTTTGAGCACGTATCTGGGGAGGTTCCCTGCGTTTTACGCTGGCACAGGTGTAGGAGTTGGGACACTGCGGTCGGGCTCCAGCGCTCAGCGAGCCTGCGGTGGGCTGCCAAAACCCCACCTCTGCCTGGGGCTGCGTTTACGTGACCTGGTGCCTGTGAGGTGAGAGATAAAGTGGACCCCCGTGGGATTATGAACACAAATTCTAATCTTTATCCTCCAGGTTATGAATGGCATGGTTACAGGTTAATAATTAACCAGTGAAGGTTAATGAAAATGACTGTGTCAGCTGCACTGATCACTGGAGCCCTTTGCTTTCCTACGGCTTCCCACATTTTGGAGACAGAGGTGTTCCCAGAAATGGCTTTGCTGATTTGTTTGCATGTGGAGCCATTTGGCTTATCTCATCCCCAAATCTTTCTGCCCAGGTGATGCTGCTCTCTGTTAGCTGCTTCCCTCCGGGCAGGATTACTGAGTGGGGGGGATAACTTCAAAGCTAGTAAGGCTGGAGAATTAAATGAGGGTCTGATAAATGCATTAACAAAAGTAAGTTTTAGCCTGATGCCTAGCTGGAGAAACTCGATCATTACGGTATCAAATTAACCTTCTGCCACCAAGAGACGAAAGTCGTATCCATGTGTACAGGTGCTCTGTCTAAATACTCTCAGAGATGGCACACACAAAAGCAGGAGTCTGGGTCACTTTTCCCCCTTCTCTGAGCTCTGTGTTCATTGTAATAGGTGAATAATTTTTTATTAGTAATGAGTGATTATTTTCCTGTGTTCTTATGGTCCCCGCTTGGGTACAGACTAGAAAGCAAATAAAATTGCGGTGACATCTAGTGGCTGCTGGCAACTCGCAGTGATGTTAGAGGTGAGAATACCTTTGCTCTGGACRATTAAGCATGCTATGCATAAAACAGAGATGGAAATATTGAGCCTTTCAAGACCAACAGACTTACACAACCTGAATTTAGAGACCTGCCCATCTTGCTCAAGGACAWTATTGCTGGAATTTCTTCGAATAGCGCAGCTGGCCAAGCAGTCCCGTCGTCCCTGTGTKCCTGGTCATACCCAGCACCTGGGGTGCTTTGGAGAGGCCAAAAATAGGTAACATCACCAAAGTGGCCTTTTGTCCCCCCAAACCCTGCTTTCCTTTCRGAGAGCCTCCCGTGTCCCACCGCCGATGCACTCACCAGCACCCACGGACTGGCTGTTCGCTGAAACGTAACACAGCTAGTTGTTTAGCAGATTAGTTTGCAGATGTCTAGTGAGAGAAATTTAGGCCAATTACAGAAATATTTTGAAAAGCCAACTGCAAGGAAAGTAATATGGCATTATGTGTTAATTAGCAAATACAAAAAGCAATAGTCTGTGAAGCTGGAAATTTTGGGGTGGGGTGCTAGGATATAGACTGATTTTGTGCCAAGTAGAACTGGCACTTAGACAAGAAACATTGATGTGATTTGAGTTTAAACGCATAGGTTGTGCAGCCTGCAAGAACAGGCTATTGTCAATATAGATCAGAGGTACGTAGATAAGTATGGCTGAGGAAACGTTTGAAAAAAAACAAATGCAGAAAGGAAGCAACATCTGTGTATGGAGGGCTCTTGGCAGCTGTTTCCCCCAGGGCAGGCTCAGGGCGGTGTTACCCACCGTGAGGCTGAGCACAGATGCCAGATTGGTCTTTTCCYATTGCTCTCCGCTCTGTGCCTTGAATGGGGAGACATACTTGGATTTTTGTAGTGAYGAACCAGTGAAATTGTATTTGGGTTCCGCTCAAACACATCGGCAATAATTTCAGAGTGCCTAGTCCGGGGACAAGGCTGGCACGCGTGGCAGCACTGTATTTCTGATGGTGCGCTCGCCATACTTCAGCACGCAACCATAGCCTTTCGTTAACTGGGCACTGCCTCACCCAGCCAGTATKGCTCAGATTAAAACATAGAATAAGCACGCACACACACAAGCGCTAGCATCAATTAAATGTGGTGAAATAAATAGATATCAGAGGTGTATCTACAGGCAGGTCGTTCCTCCCCACGCACCATCTGCCTCTGCAGTCACACATCTCCACGTGCTCCCGTGGCCATCCTGCCGGTTTGGCTGCGGCTCGCTGGCAGCTGATCCGCAGCTCGCGTGCACCCTGCGCGCACGATTTGCTGGGGCAGTTTGAAAGCGAGACCATTTGGGAATTTATAAAGGAAACTGAGGCTTGTGGTGATGTGGTTGGCAGGTTTCAGCATGGCCAGTCAATGCAACGTGTGGTCCAGCTAGTAATGTGGGTGGCCCATTACGTATAATTCATAAGGAAATGAGAGTTGCATTTATTATGTGTTTGCACAGCAATATGCCTGTAATTACTGGATATATTTACACCCATTACAGCTCAGTATGGAGAGAAGTGAACCCCTTCCCTCTTTCTGGCTGGGGCACAGCGCTCACAGCCGCTGCACATATCCTCCGGCAAGTCAGGACTCAGACCGCCAGCACCTTTCTAGGAGGAAAAAGCAAGCCGCCTTCTTTTTAACAAGAACCCAGGTTAAAAGTGATGATTAGGTACCATCCAGGTAGCAGCTAGGCTGCATGGGAATACAAGAAGTCTACAAATCAAGRGGAGGAAAGAAAATCCCTGAAGGGAGGCAGACTGCTGAGATGGGAATGCAGCACATCCAAGGCAGTAGCAGAAGATGTGGCTGGAGAAGGCTGTTGCCTGCCTTCCCCCGGCTCCGCACTGCGTGGCAGGGATGGCACATCCCGACGGGAACTTGTCTCCTTCCTCTGCTGCAAAGCCTGTGAAAATTGAAGCTGCTGAAGGTGAGCGATGTGCCCTCCCGCACCCAGCATTAGCCTAAGTCTGTGCAAAACACTTTGATAAGTGAGATGCTGTTTATGGGGAGTATCATTTCATTCAGGGCCGCTTGCATAAAGTGCTAGTCAGAGTGAATTAAGGAAGCAAGATCTGACCATGAGAAAAGGTTTTAAGACTGGGCATTCACTTTCATTTATAAGCACCTAATGTTACTTTTGCATTTAAGTCCAATTTTCAAACTACAGTTGAAAGCAAGGAAACCAGCAGCTCCCTGAAAGCCTTGACCTCAGGGCTTGTCTGCGTGAGGAACTTTACCAGCATTTCTCCGGTAGTCAAAGTATAAGTGAATTAAAATAAATCCAATTATGGTCACATTTTCTCTGATGGAGCGCATCCACACAGGCTTGCCATCTGCTTTAACTAATCTGTGCTATGAATTCATAGCCCTGTATTGTTCAAGTTAGTCTTCTGGGGTATTTCTGGGTAAACAAAGATTAAATCTCTTTAAAAATATGATTTACAGTAATATTTATGTAAGGGTGTTCCACATAACTTTAGTCTCATTTTGAACTATTTTCCATGTAATATTAATCTGTTTTTCAACTGATGAAATTAAATGTGTTCTAACTCTTAAAATGCAATCCCTGCCTTTGGATTGACGATGGTTTATGTTGGCTTTTGCTGAAAGGGTTCCTGATTGAGTTGAATTACGTTGAAATAAGTCAATGACCAGGAGAGAGATTCTATGTATAGGGAGTTGCCCATGTTTAAATGGGGCTTAAAGTTGTCACACCTGTAAGTGAACTGTTTCAACAGTTTTTTATGTATGCACAATCAGGCTTCTAGATAATTTATAACCCTTCAAAACAAATAAGAAAATTCATGCAATTAAGAAAATTAATGCAATTCCTTAAGAAGAGTCTTCTATATATACGAAAATAGATCCAGGATGTCATTTTCATTAGTTAGTCACTTTAGTCCTTTGGTTTCTCTATCCCCCTTAACTTTTTTACCAGTTATCTTGATGAAAGACCTTCCAGCGCTGTTCCTGGCAGAGGAACCCAACGAGAGAGCTGGCGTGATTGCAAGTGTCCATCAAGGACATCGGCCCTCGAGGCCCCGAGCTTGGCAAGTGGGTGCTGCACCCAACACACCCCAAACCCACTCCTCCTGCCCCAGGCAAAGCACCGGTGACTTTATGTTAGCTTTAACCCAGGACTAATGGGTCTGCAATTAAGAAGGAGATACTTCTGTCTACCGGCCACTAATCTAACATAGATGTGGTTGTACTAATAAGATTCCCAGTCCTTTTTTAGGATTAGCAGCATAGCCCTAGCATTTTTCTAAATTCAGTGGCAAAACTTTTAAAAGGCTCTTTATCTTCTGATCCGTGTGTTGCTGTTACTCATTAGGCAAAATGCAGTGTCCCCTGTTCGGTGAGATGTAGAGGAGAGTTTCTAAAGAGAGGACTGTGTCGCTGCAAACAATCAACAGAATTCAAAGGAAATATAGGACTTTTTAGGCTGTGGCTGGCACAGAAGATGAAAGGCGTTTGACCACATGGGAACAAACAAAGCTCTTCTGATGGCTCCACAGAAAAATAAAATGCGTGTCCAAAAGCATCATTGCTCATTTAGGCTCTTTTTAATGAATCCTGAATAGAAACGCTCATCAAAAGTGAGATGGTGTCGATACCAGAATGTAAGGTATTAGAGCAGCCGAGATGTTGGGATTAATAGAGTTGGACAGGCCATATAATTTGGGTGAAAGTAGCAAGCCAGAAGGTGCCTTTCATTTGTGGCGTTACCCCCTGCCCAGACAGCCCACCTCTTGCCACCGCTTGCAGGAGAGGCACGCACCCACAAGCCTTTAAAAACCTGCTGCCGCCAGACTAGACCTCTACAAAGTCAATGTGGACTAGTTCAAAGGGAAATATGTTGCTGCAGACATTGCAATTAGCTTCTACCCAGCGCACATCACCCCAGCATCCCTCGTACCGTCGTGGCTCTGTGTAACTGCTTCACAGCAGATCTTATTTTCCCCGGCTGTGAAGCTTCCTTGGACGTGGCGAGGCTCTGCCATCCATCCCTTGCCACTGCAGGGACATGGAGACAGCTGTGGCCCTCGGTCCTTTCTCCTTGCTCACCAAAAGATGCCAGCAAAGAGCTTTGGTTCCTTAGGCTCAGCTGCCAGCGCTGCGTTAGAAGCCTCCGCACTGCACACCCGATAACTGATTTTTCTTGAAAGACCTGCTTTTGGCATATTCCCCAGTGGGACTCGGAGTACAGAGTGAAGGCATATTCTGCTGATCTGGATAATGTCACCGGATGCAGAGATATGATTTTTAAGCAGGCGTTTCCACTCGTTTCAGTGGTGAATTTTTTCCAATTAAAAAAAAATAAATCCCATGTGTGCCTGTGCAGGAGTGTGGTTTATAATATTTAAATTGTCACATCCCAAAGGCTGAGTACAAAGGAGAAATCAACAATTCAGGAAATAAGGAGTGTGAATTTGAGTTGGCGTTGAAGAAATATATTCTGTGAAGTCTTTTAAGGCAAGTGAAAGAGGAAAGATACTTCTATAGAGATTTCTGAGTCCTAAAACCTGTGTGATTAACTGAAGTTACGGTACGAATAGGATGATCGGATGAAAAGGAAGGAGATGGGAGTGCTCAGATGACGGTGAAAGAATTTGGGCTGTGTGTTTGGGAGAGAAGTGGGGGCATTATTAAAGAACAACCACAAAATTTTAAGGGCATTTGGTCATTAAAGCTACAGGGAAATCTGCAGTCGAACAGTGGTCTTATAGATGTGCCAGCCCCGCGGACTGCACACAGCCCAGGGCCGTGCGTGTCTGCACACACATTTTGCTGCATGCACGCACCGGAGGGATTTAATAACTCAGCATAAAATTAACAGGACTTTCATGTGTTGAACAGAAACCTGTGTGTGCAGCCACGTATGATATCTACACACACACACACGTGTGAGTGCTTGACTCCAAAGTTGCACGGTCATGCATTATTCACACMACCACAGCCTAACAACTGCCCATAAAAACTCAGCCAAAGCCAGGGGCAAGGCCAGTTCTGCATTCCCACCCCAGGAAACCTTCCATCAGGATAGCAGCGGGGTATTTTTCTGATCACTAATATATTCTTCAAAAAGATTTTAAAGCGAGCTCATTAGAGCCCAGGAATCGCGTCAGCTCAGTAGGGCTGGAGACAGAGTAAAATTACAGTGACATCTAGTGATCATAAATATTTCACAAAGGTGCTACCAGTGAAAAAATAAAACATTTATTGTTAGACAGCATTATAAGCACATAACACACAAAATCAGATCATTAGCTGAGGCCAGGGAATGAGGTGGGTTACAAATGAGGGTAGCTTATGTGAATTGAAGTGCTGCAGGGATGATACAGAGCAAAGCGCGGCGCTGGGGAAGGGCTGTGGTRGGTTTCCGCAGGGATCTTTGCTAGGTCTGTATTTCTCACTGTTTCAGCGGAGTTTGCTGATGGCACTAAATTGCAGCACATTCATATAAAAGCAGCTCGTCGTTTTGGAGACTGGGAATAGAACTAATAAAATGATGTGCAGCTTCGAAAAGTACGTGCTAGTCCCCAGGGAGAGAAAAGCAAAATGAACCCTATTCCGTGGTAGGAATTTGCGGTGCTGCAGCAGCTCTGCCTGAGCGCCAGACCAACATGGAAGGAAAAAACAAAAAAAGAGAGAATACCAATTGGGCATCAAAGCTACAATTCAGATTTGCATCTTGAATCAAAGCATGATTTGGGTTTGCATTTGGCAGCAGTAGGAACTCACTGGTTTTGTGATGTTTAGATTATTTTGTACTCCAGGTTACTGATTGACCGATGACATAGTTTTTTAAAAAAAGGATTTTTCTTCTGGTTTTGAATATCAGACRGGCAGTCTGACCTCAGTCATGCCACTTGGTCAGGCTGGGCTTAAATTCTGCTGTCCTGCTGAAGTCCCCTGCTGTAGCTGAAGCCCTAGGTATGAGCAAATGGTACGTTACCGAGCAAATGATTAAGAGAAACTCTTACTCTGACGAGGATGGGGCAGGGCATTGCCTATTCATGTCTTCATTGTGCGAAGTGATGAAAACTGAATCAGCCGGGTTAGCTGGAGTAACAACAGAGMGAGATGATAACTGATGCAGTTGGTAAATTGATTTTGTGGTTTTAAACCGGGTATCTTTGTGGTCATATAAATATGCAGTCAAATTGACTTATGACGAAASATTCAAGAGCTGCTTTGATAAAAGTTGAGAAGGAAGCTCCCAGCCAATTTCTGAGCCCTTCCCTTGGGTCCCTAGCAGCCAGGCAGGTTTAGTCTCTCAATTATTAGCTGAAAGCAGAATATACATTCCCACCRTCTGATTTCAGATGCCATTGGAGAATATGTCTCAGATACATGCATAAGGGAGAGCATCAGGSACATCAGATGCTGTGGCTGCCTCCGACTGTTGTGAGCAATAACAACAGAATGGGTTTCTTAAAAATCGTAGCCCAAATTAACTACTGGGTTTCTATGATTAGGTAAGMGATTTTTTAGAAGGAAGAAATGTGTAGTGGGACTYCAGGTGCTGCATTTCAGTAAAGCTTTCGATACAACACTATTTTGAAAATTATTAGCTACGCTGGCATAGGCAGGAATTAGAAGAATAATTGCAAAGTGGGTAAGGACCTGGCAAAAGASAGCTGAGAGAGGACCGGCTATTGCTTTTGGTGAGGTTGCTTAGTGCTTTCATGGGTGATAAAGGAGATGGGGTTCGCTTGCTGAGGGGTTTACAGACCTGCTCACCCCATCTTCCCTGCAGGGCTGGRGAGTACCTGGTGCCTCTCATGAAAACTGGAAATTGGAGGAAAAAGGGCACTGCAGCCGCTTTGCTCGCCCAGCCGACCGCTGAGTCCTGCTACATCTCGGAAATTTCCCAAAGGGTTTGCWCAGCTCTGATATTTCAGCAGAAAGCTATCCTGAGTTGAAGGCACTTTTCTCCATCGCCTGCCCAGGTTCAGGGTTCCGGTCCCCAGCCCCAGTGACAACACGGTATTTGTCAACATTATATTTGTCTCCGTTTGCTCTGGCCCGGGGGGATCGCGAGCTGCGCCGGGCAGGAGCTGCGCCGAAGCACGAGGCTCAGCGCCCAGTGCTAGGCAGGCTCTGAGCACAACTGCCGAGAAAGCAATTAAAAATAACATTAGTGCGAATCGACAAATTTAGCGTTGGGTTTGGTCTCAGTGGGACTTCACGGTGTGCGGCTGAACCGTAGGCTTTTCTCCATGATAGGTCTATTTATTTTAAATAGGGGAGCAGCAGAGATGTGCCTCCAGCCGCTTAAAAAGCAGGTGGTTACTTTTCAAGGACTATWTCACCAGAATTTCATACCACAGCTCTTATTAAATAAAGGTTTGGAAAGGTGGATGACAATCTTCCAGCATGACGGCATCCTCAGCATCTGCCTGAGAGGAAACACTGACCTGGATGTAGCATCAATTTGCAACGGTGTGACGAGGAAAAGAAAGTACCATTGCYGTTGCATGGAAATTAGCTGCCTTTTACCTTATGGGATGAAAATGCACAGGGGCGATGTCACTTTAATCAGKTTCATCATCCCACAGCAAAGGCTGTTCACCAGTTCAGATGATCAAGGATCAAACTGGTCCTTGCTGGAAAAAAAATAATAATATTGTGGATATCAGCCCAGGGGCAGCACAGCAGGCATGGAGCTGTTTTTTGGGAAAGGGCTGCTTCTTGGCATAGCTTGATTCCTGGAACACAATTAGATTCAGTAACTTGAAATTTTTTTTTTACAAGATTCACTCAGTTCCCAGCTGAGCAATGCAGAAGTGGATGTGATTTTAGATCCCACCAGCTATGACAATTTACCTCTCAATAGTGAATTTCTTTCCCCACTCTGCTCTCCACAACACAACTCCCTGCACTGACCATATCTAACATCTGCTTCCCAGCTTTCAGTCCCTCCCAAACCCCCGGAGGGCTGCGTTCCTCCTTCCACCCCTCCGCGGGTACAGCGGCGCGCAGGGTGCCAGCTGGCAAACCCATGGGCGATTTCTCCCAGCTCTGTTTGCTCCCCTCCCGCTCCGGGTGTGAATACTTTTGTCTCTCTTCTTTTCCATACACCTGTATGTGGGGTACGTTACTTCGTGCTGTATATACCAGCTGTGGGTGCATGGGGAGGTGGAAAAAAAACATGTGAAAGGGGTCTTYATGTGTCCACGAGTCCCTGCAGTGCCACTTAGAAGCCACACCAGCGTCCCCCACGAGTGCATAGCAGGGAGGAAAGCCAAGAGCTCCAGAGTCCGGGTTGCCACAGTAACCCTTGCTCTACCACCTTTGGCTTTTACACTGGGAAGAACCTTTCACTCTGTAAACACCCAGCTCCACGGACATGCCTGACGCTGATAAGATTTGTGCTGGGGYTATTTATTGCCAAGAATCAATGAAGAACCCTGCAGGAACATCYTCCTGCTTCTAAATCTTCCCACAACTTCCAGCCTCTCCTCCACACAGCCAAAAAACCCCAATAACAGTAAGTCTGGGGGAGCGTTTTGAATCCAGAGCACCTCTCCTTTCTTTGCCCCAACTGCGGTCCTGATTCAGCAATGGAGTGGAGGGAATATGTTGTCATCGCAAACATATATTATTTCTGTGATGCATGTTAGTGCGTTGTAATGAATATGTGTTTTCTGAAGGCACAGTTATGTCTTTTTTCYTTTGCTGCTGTCGCTGTACTCTGTTTCTTACTCTTCACTGAGATAAAAGGTTTCCCTCCCACCTACCTCCAAAAAAAATAAATCTGAGTAATGGGAATGACAGAACTCATGTAATTGTTCCCGCTTTCCATGTTTCCAGGCTGATTGCCTGAATTAGGGCTGATCCAAATTCCCACTGAAGTCAAWGACAGCCTTTTCACTGAAACAACAGCTTTGTTTTGGAAGGGCTTTTTGGAGGAGCAGGCTCAAAGCCAGGCGAGTGCAAGTAGCATGGCTTTGCCCCCAGGCCCYGGGGAGCAGAGTTGGTTTCTGATCCTGTTCTTGCCGAGCTGAATTTCTTGTTTGAAACCACTTACATGGGAGCCCGCTGGTGCTGTCTTACCTCCGGTGTGGTGAGGAGCATTTTGGGCAGCACCTGTGGGAGCTGAGGANTTTTCCATCCCACTTCCTCATGTCCTACTCTCCACCTGTATGGACCAGTATCTCAGCCATTAGGAATAAGCATCCCTCTGCTCAAGAGAGAAGATATAGTGCATACACACCATGGGCACCCTGTGGTTTTACCTGTGTAAAGGACAGGTTTTATGTGTGTTTTTACCTCACGTAGAGGACATGAGGAAGCGGGATGGAAAACCTACCTTGACCCTAGAGGCATGGGTACGTGAGCTGCAAGGAAAAACAATCACAAAAGGGGGTTCTTCCAGGAAAATTGCTGCTCCAGTTTCCAGTGAGCAGTTCCCCAGACAGAGTAAAAGAGCTGATTTTACTTCCAGTCTTAATAAATGGACTTTTGATTCACATCTACAAGAAGTGAGTAATGAATTCTATGACCAGGACTAGAGGGGCCCTGCCTCCAGCCAGGTGGAGGAAAGGGACAACCGGGTTTACTGGACTGTGTGGATTCGATGGCCTGGCACATCAGACCCACAGGAGTATAAGGCTCTTGTAGACACCGGTGCACAGTGTACCCTGATGCCATCAAGCTATGAAGGGGCAGAACCCATTTGTATTTCTGGAGTGACAGGGGGATCCCAAGAGCTGACTGTATTGGAGGCTGAAGTGAGCCTAACCGGGAATGAGTGGCAAAAGCACCCCATTGTGACTGGCCCAGAGGCTCCGTGCGTCCTTGGCACAGGCTACCTCAGGAGAGGGTATTTCAAGGACCCAAAGGGGTACCGGTGCGTTTTGGTATAGCTGCCTTGGAGACGGAGGAAATTAAACAGCTGTCCATCTTGCCTGGTCTCTCAGAGGACCCTTCTGCTGTGGGGTTGCTGAGGGTCGAAGAACAATGGGTGCCGATCGCTACGACGACAGTGCACCGGCGGCAATATCGCACCAACCGAGACTCCCTGATTCCCATCCATAAGGTGATTCGTCGCCTGGAGAGCCAAGGAGTGATCAGCAAGACTTGCTCACCCTTTAACAGTCCCATATGGCCAGTGTGAAAGTCCATTGGAGAGTGGAGACTAACAGTAGACTACCTTGGCCTGAACGAAGTCACGCTGCCACTGAGTGCTGCCGTGCCGGACATGTTAGAACCTCAATATGAACTGGAGTCAAAGGCAGCCAAGTGGTACGCCACAATTGATATCGYCAATGCGTTCTTCTTGATCCCTTTGGCGGCAGAGTGCAGGCCACAGTTTGCTTTCACTTGGAGGGGCGTCCAGTACACCTGGAATCGACTGCCCCAGGGGTGGAAACACAGCCCCACCATTTGCCATGGACTGATCCACACCGCACTGGAACAGGGTGAGGCCCCGGAACACCTGCAGTACATTGATGAGATCATCAGGGCATATGGGGCAACACAGCAGAAGTTTTTGAGAAAGGGAAGAAAATAGTCCAAATCCTTCTGGAGGCCGGTTTTGCCATAAAACAAAGTAAGGTCAAGGCACCTGCACAGGAGATCCAGTTTTTAGGAATAAAATGGCAGGATGGAYGTTGTCAGATCCCAATGAATATGATCAATAAAATAACAGCCATGTGTCCACCAACTAGCAAAAAGGAAACACAAGCTTTCTTAGGCATTGTGGGTTTTTGGAGAATGCATATTCCAGATTACAGCCTGATCGTAAGCCCTCTCTATCAAGTGACTCGGAAGAAGAACGATTTCACATGGGGCCCTGAGCCACAACAAGCCTTTGAACAAATTGGAGATAGTTCAGGCAGTAGCCCTTGGGCCAGTCCGGGCAAGACAAAATGTAAAGAACGTGCTCTACACCACAGCCGGGGAGAATGGCCCTACCTGGAGCCTCTGGCAGAAAGTACCAGGGGACACTTGAGGTCAACCTCTGGGGTTTTGGAGTCGGGGATACAGAGGATCCAAGGCCCACTACACTCCAACTGAAGCATATGAAGGGGTTCGAGCTGCTTCAGAAGTGGTTGGTACTGAAGCACAGCTCCTCCTGGCACCCCGACTGCCGGTGCTGGGCTGGATGTTCAAAGGGAGGGTCCCCTCTACACATCATGCAACCGATGCTACCTGGAGTAAGTGGGTCGCACTGGTCACACAATGGGCTCATATAGGAAACCCCAGGCGCCCAGGAATCTTGGAAGTGATCACGAACTGGCCAGAAGGCAAAGGTTGCAGAACATCACCAGAGGAGGAGGTGACGCGTGCTGAAGAGGCCCCACTGTATAATAAACTACCAGAAAATGAGAAGCAATATGCCCTGTTCACTGATGGGTCCTGTCGTCTTGTGGGAAAGCATCGGAGGTGGAAGGCTGCTGTATGGAGTCCTATCAGACAAGTCGCAAAAACTGCTGAAGGAGAAGGTGAATCGAGTCAGTTTGCAGAAGTGAAAGCCATCCAGCTGGCTTTGGATATTGCTGAACGAGAAAAATGGCCAGCACTTTATCTCTATTCTAACTCACAGATGGTGGCAAATACTCTGTGGGGGTGGTTGCAGCAATGGAAGCAGAACAACTGGCAGCACAGAGGCAAACCCATCCGGGCTGCTGAATTATGGAAAGATATTGCTGCCCGGATAGAGAACGTGGTTGTAAAAGTACGTCATGTAGATGCTCACGTACCCAAGAGTCGGGCCACTGAAGAGCATCAAAACAACCAGCAGGTGGACCAGGCTGCTAAGATTGAAGTGGTTCAGGTGGATCTGGACTGGCAGCATAAGGGTGAATTATTTATAGCCTGGTGGGCCCATGACACCTCAGGCCATCAAGGAAGAGATGCAAGATACAGATGGGCTCGTGATCGAGGGGTGGACTTAAATGAACTAAATGAACTCAATGGATGTTTTAGAGGGTTGGCCCATGGACTAAGGGAATTAAATCTCTGTGTTTATATCAAAAGACAGGAAAAGTGGTGGTGATTAAYTGGAATGTATTAGAAAATGTGAGATCTGGGCATGACGCAGATGGTATAGAATAAGGGGTGGATACTGTCCTMGTTTCAGCTGGGATAGAGTTAATTTTCTTCCTAGTAGCTGGTATAGTGCTGTGTTTTGGATTTAGTATGAGAATAATGTTGATAACACACCGATGTTTTAGTTGTTGCTAAGTAGCATTTACACTAGTCAAGGACTTTTCAGCTTCCCATGCTCTGCCAGGTGCACAAGAAGTGGGAGGGAGCACAGCCAGGACAGCTGACCCAACTGGCCAAAGGGGTACTCCATACCATATGACATCATGCTCAGTATATAAAGCTGGGGGGAGTTGGCCAGGGGGCAGCGATTGCTGCTTAGGGACTGGCTGGGCATCAGTTGGCARGTGGTGAGCAATTGCATCRTGCATCACTTGCTTTATATATTCTATTATTTTTATTATTATTATTRTTACTATTACTATTACTATTTTACTTTATTTTTTTATTTCAACTATTAAACTGTCTTTATCTCAACACACGAGTTTTCTCACTTTTACTCCCCTGATTCTCTCCCCCATCTCACCGGAGCAGTGGGGGAGTCAGCGAGCAGCTGTGTGGTATTTAGTTGCTGGGTAGGGTTAAATCACAACCACTGCTGAGATAAATCATATCMTACTGAAGGTGGTGATCAAGGGAAATCCCTGCATAGTAGATGCTGGTTTTGGTGGTACCTACCAGGCGTGGCAGCCATTGATGTTGATTTCTGGGAAGGATCAACCCCAGATCCCCGGCATCTTCCGCTTCATGGAAGACAACGGCACCTGGTACTTTGAGAAAGTCAAAAGGAAGCATTATATTCCCGAGCAAAGTGTCCCTATCACTGATACTGGGGGATACTGGGGAATATCAGAACTGGGGAATATCAGAAAAATATATACATTCACTCTTGAGCCACGACATATGAATGACTTTGAGGAGCTAAACACATACCTACAAGTGTCTCCAGATACCTTACTTCAGAAGAAGTCAATCTGCAGTCTCCAGACCACTGGAGTCAGTGCACTTATTGATTAGCCGGGAATATTTTCCTCTTAAAATATCTTGCAACAATATTTTTTGCATATGGTATACAGGTTTGAATACCCAGGCAATTATGTGACTGATAATGATAACGAGTGTTGACTTGCAAATCCTCTTTGCCCAGGCAGGTCATAGCTAAATGGGTAGAATTACGTGTGCCCAGATCATAGGCTATTTTAAGTATTTGTTTAGCAACAGTACAGAATTTTTACAAATGATCAGCTAAGTAATTTTAATGGGATGTCTTATGTTGATTTTTGGACTAGACCAACATAGCATCTTTATTTTCAAATGAGGCTTTTCTGTCCCTGCACAGGAAAATGCATTGCCCTGCAATGACTGAACAGCTACCGATAATGGTGAAAATATGGTGAAATTAAAGAGAATTTTAAACTGGTCTTCAGCAACTGAACATTTTCCCATAGACCATCTGCTTTGTTTGCAGGCTCTGCCACAGGTGCCCATTTTGCCCGGCTGCACCTCTGTAACAGCACTTCAGCCCCAAATTTTTCCAAATTTCCAAATTTTCCCATCTGGAAAATGTCCAAAGTAGGCTTTTGACAGCGTGATGGACAGCTCTCATAAGAAAGCGTGAAATGAAGCTGTCTCAGGGTCCAGCCAGCAATACCAATGCCCCATTACATATTACACTGTCGTACTTCCCTTTGGCAATGACAGCGTAACATGATGGCAATTATTAACTGGTTAATCATGAGAGCATTTATCTGCACAAAAAGCAGTAAAAGGGAATATATCCAATTTCTAGACAGGACGTTGAAATGAAGAGAGAAAGATTAATGTCCTGGGTCTCSAAAGGTGCTCTGGGTGCATATTACATACTGATTTGGGAAGCACCGGAATATTTTTGCAGAAGCGTGTGCCATGGTCAGATGCAGAGAGAGGGAGGGAGGTCATGCACTTCTTGCAAAGTTAAGTTGCAAAARTAAAAGCTCAGGCACAAGCAAATGCTGGGTGTCCGAACGCCCTGGGATGCTGCCGAGAGGCAGTCCCTACCTCCCCGATGATTTTGGGAGGGAGCTGAAGCCCTGTGCCCCGCAATGGGACGGACCTGCTCTGCCAAGCGTTGCATGAAGCAGTGGCATTGCGTGATAACGCGGTGGTTTGAACTTTAAGGAAGGGGGAAAAAAACCCCACCATTTGCCGACATTGTTGGTGGGGACAAATCAGGCAGCCACCTCCTGCTTGCCAGGAGGGTGCCCTGAGCGGGGGCAGCCCCACGGCTGCTGGGGGGCAGCTGCAGCCAGGGGGGCCCCGGGCCGGGGAGGGAGCCGCTGGCTTTGCCCCCAGGCCCCGGGGAGCAGAATTGGTTTCTGATCCTGTTCTTCCCGAGCTGAATTTCTTGTTTGAAACCACTTACATGGGAGCCCGCTGGTGCTGTCTTACCTCCGGTGTGGTGAGGAGCATTTTGGGCAGCACCTGTGGGAGCTGAGGAAGGGGAAAATCAGACGCAGAAGAAAGGAGTGCAAACTGCAGCTGCGTCTYRCGGACGTGCATTGCTCCAAACACTCAACTGTGACCACGCTTCGACAAAAATCCCGCCCCGACATGTCCCACTGCAGCTGTCACAATTCATGGAAARTAACAGCCAGATGTATGGGCATGTTTTTCATCAAAGCAGTTACTTTTTTACTTCAAACCCTCCATGAGACAAAGCCATTCCTGTAGAAAAGCCGATTGTTCCCCTTGTAATGGAGTTTAACTGAATTACCACCACTCACATGTAAGAGATCTATGCTGAAGCCCTCAGGACTGGAAGGCCCTACAGACCAAAGTGGTCTCCTTGGTTGCGTTAACACCCTTGGTGGTGGCTTGTGCGAAAAACCTCATCTTGGCAGGGTAAAGATAAGCAGAGAAGATAATTTTTGACACTCACCAGCCCTCAGAAAGATGCCTCAGATAGTGGAAACACTAAAATTGAGATTTGGTGTCTTCCTCACCRAGAAAAGCCAAGCAATGTCCAGCACAGCTACTCCCTTCTGCAGTCCCAAGGGCAAAAGTTGCTGCCGTAGTTGCAGGCTCATCCTTCGGCCGGTGGGGTGGACACCACCAAAACTGCACGTGATGGATGCTGCGGGTACAAATCGGAAAGATAGGTAGCCACAGCTATTTGGTATCTGTAATTACATAAGGAAGGCAGTGACTATAAAGCATGGGGGAGTTCTGCCATGAGGAATATGTTTATAGGCCGTGAATATTATTCACCAGTCTGGTATTCGGGCAGCCTACATCAATTAAATTCCCTTTGGAAATGAAAGGTTAGAGCCAGCCACTYGGCYCAKGGTGTRCAGYGTTTCCTTTTCCAGCAACTTAGAGCTCAGCAGGATGGGAGAATCTGACCTTGTGCAAGAATTTAAGATTTTATACTAATCCCATTTAAAACACCTCAATTGTTTTATTACTTTAAAAGTCTCTCTCCTCTCCTCCCCACCAGAACCAGATAGTTAAGTAGAATACCATGTAGTTTGCATATTAAGCATCCATATAATAATATAATATAATATAATATAATATAATATAATATAATATGATATAATATAATATGATAGAATATAATATACTATAATACAATACACTATACTATACTATAATATGATATAATATAATACAATACAATATAATATAATACAATAGATATAATATGATATAATATAACATAATACACCTTGCTTTGTTATACAGCCCACCACAGAGGTCATTATACAGGGGAACTGTTTAACAGTGAGCAGGCACTTGACTATTACCCCAAACAGGGCACCCTATGCTTTTATTTCCCCAGGCAAATATTGCAGCATATAATACTCTATTAAAGCGGGGAGGGAGGGATATTTGATGCAGCCTGTCAGGAGAGTTAAGATGAGAGAAACATTTCAGTAATAAATTAAATACTGTTGGCAGTTTAAATTTATAAATAAATAAAAGCGAGTGCAATTACATTGAGGGTCTTCTGTAAAAAGCACAACCAGTTTCAGCTCTGGCCAAGGTAGGGAAACTGCGTTACAGTGTCCAGGTGGACAGCAATATCCTTTCCAAGGACATTCCCATTTGCACCTTCACCCCGTGCTCACACTCCCCGCAACCCAGCGTCCCGAGCTGGGCTTTGCCCTTTGCTGCTTTTGGGGAAGGGTGCAGGCACGTCGTGGCCGCATTACCCCCCAGCCGTGATTGCAGTTTATTGCCCCACCAAGCCTGAAATTAGCYCCAATGATCTGGCACAGAGCTGAGATGCAAACAGACTCTGGCAAGGCTCCTGGGTCAAGATCGGCCTTTTCTTACCTTTAGTGCTCACTGAGTGAGCTTTGTCCTCTGATCGCCTTGGGCACGCCTGGGGAGAATGAGAGCTCGTGGTTTTAATAGCTTGAGGAGCAAAATGTTCAGGGTGGGAAGAAAAAGGAGAGAGATGCAGGAATGACAGCATAGGATAGTGAGTTGGCATGAGAATTTGAAAGACACGGGAAGAAAATGCTCAATATCAGAGCTACATTCTAGGGAGAGGAGTTGAGAAAAGCTGAGTATCAAAGTACCAGGAGAAATGGGTTTTGCTCCTACTTGGTTAGAAAACATTTGTGTCTTAATGGGACCCAAAGTTAGCTGGAAAAGATTGTTGGGGCCCTTAGCCTGTGGGAAGAGAAGGGATTATTCCACCTACAGCAAGATCCACCCAGGAGTATGAACTTTCTCTTTGTACCAAATTGGATCTGACCAGAGGAGCCCGACGAAGGCAGCTAATCCATTCCCTTCAGCATCTCTCGGCTTGGGCATCGGTTCGTGCTTGCGGGGCCAAACACCGGGTGCTGATGGGACGATAAAGAGCCAAATTTTGATATGGGAGTGGAGCTGTGTAGTGGGTTACCACAGATATCTCTGTKTGGTCTGATTCATTATCTCTGCTAATTATTCCAATAAATCAGTGTTTGAATGAAACTTGCCGTTGATACTGTATGTGAAGGGCTGGAACTACTGTTGGGGAACTAACGGGAAAGAATCCGGCTGTACATATGAGAGAATTAATAAGGCTTAGCTTGGCAAAATGCAAGCAAAATCTGTAGATACAAAAGCAGTATGAAACACACCAAACGGATGGAGCTCCCTCTGCGTTAGCACTCCATAGACGTGACTTTGCCAGTAGCATCTTCACCACCACAACATCCTCAGCTGCTACATGTGGGCAAAGACCAAAGACGACACACTGCTGTCCCAGTGCTTTCTTACATTCCACAAGATCTACTGTAGTAAAAAAATGCATGTAAATCATAGAGAAGAAATTAAGCAAAGGCAGCGCTGAAGGTCTTGTGCGTGCCGATTGGGGCAAGGGGGTTGCAGGTGCAAATTGCTGTGTCAAAATCTTGCTGCCTTTCAGAAGCAGTGCAAAAACCTTCCCAGACTGATTGCATGCCAGATTTCTTCCCCACGTTTCCAAACGGAGAGTAACCTAACACCTGGGAAAGAAAATATGTATCTTAGCCGAGTGCATTCAGCTAGCTACTGAAACACAAAAATACCCCTTTGTCACAGCCCGAGCTGCCCCTGCAGAAAGCATGAAAGGAGTGAAAATGCGAAGCAGCCGCTGCTCTAATAACAACCAGGTTTTGCATGCGTGTTGAGTCAGTGCWGTTGGTTTTGCTTGCTCACTACAGCTCTCGTGCTCCACCCTTCCGTTTTTTTATTCTTTTTTTTTTTTCCTGCTTTTGCAATCAGACAGAGCCGGGTGAAAGCAAGTGGAAGGAAAGGACATTCCCCTGAAGACGAGCTGGAGAACAGTCCTCAAGCCCGGTCTGCGCTAGGTAAAGGACAGCCAGCCACGCCACTGGCTTTAGCCTAGAACCATCCCCCCCAAACCCCGGAGATACACTGGCGGTTGAACYGATTTWCCAGGTAAGCCTTTTTTTTAAACCCCGAATCTGCGTAGCTGAGCTCTCCCTAACCAGGAAGTTAAATCTGTTTGAAGRCAAAACACAGCAGAAAATGGTGTAACGGCAGAGYGGGGAACRCTCAGCYGCTCGGTGTAACAGATACGCTGCTTTATTTGCTCATTCATCCGCCTCAAGCAGATCGGGCATTCGTGCCATCGGACTTATTTCAGATACCACAGTTGAAAGGGCCTTATAAACACCYGCGAGAGATGGATGGCAGACCCCACACCAACGTWTTCCCTTTAAGTAAGAGTTACCATACATGTTTTGCCTGCTGTGGCAAAGTGAAAGTAAGGGAGAAAGAAAGGGAAAACCAGGTCATTGCTGGTGATGCTGGTTTAAAGTTCGCACAGCAAGAACTAAGTTTCTGCCAAGTTTCCAAAAGTGAATGGAGTTGTAGTTCTGGGGCTTTGGGGAAAAGCTTGGGAAYGAGCCAAAAGCTGAACAAAGAGAATCCCCTGAATAATAACCTGATGCTCTTAACCCGATGTGGGATCATTCAGGCCTGCTTGTTGGGTGTCGGAGGCGTGGTGGTGGCCATGACGCAATAGTTACAGACTTCTGTGTTGTTTCTATCCTAAAGGTTAGGAAATGTGGGAAGACAAACGGGGTCACCCTCTGTTTCTGCCAGGATATTATACCAAATGGAAATTGCTTTGTTTATATACTGGAAGTATCTTTCCAAAATTCCCATGCAATTTGGTGTGTGCCAAAAAGAATTAAAAATAACATTTGTGCTCATCAGCATTGTCCCATTGGCTTCCCTCAGTGCTAATACTCACACTCAGCTGCCTTTGATAGGGCCATTAGTCAAATCCCGCTCCTCTTCTGAGCAGGCTGCCCGTACTGATGAGCGCCCCGTTGGAAGGGGTGGGGAAGATCCTTCTGTCACTTCTGACACAACCTATTAATTCTTTTCTCACCCTTCTCTCAGAGGCAGCATGGACATCAAGGAATATTTTGCCAGAGTTTCTTACCAGGGCTCCTAYGATAAGCCAGACCTGGCTACCTTGACGGATATATTCCAGCACCACATCCRAGCGGTCCCTTTTGAAAACCTCAGCATCCACTGTGGGGAAAGCATTGAGCTGGACCTGGACGCCACTTACAACAAGATAGTGAGGAAGAAACGTGGGGGCTGGTGTATGGAAAACAACTACCTTTTATCTTGGGTCCTGAAAACCCTCGGCTACRACGTCACYTTTCTGGGATCAAAAGTTTATGTCCCAGAGTACGATGCATATCCAGAWGAMATCRATCATCTGCTGCTAAAAGTGGTGCTTGGTGACAAATCCTACATTGTGGATGGTGGGTTTGGGATGGCTTACCAGTTGTGGCAGCCAATGGAGCTGATTTCGGGGACAGACCAGCCACAGACTCCTGGGGTCTTTCGCTTCGTGGAGGAGAGTGGGGTCTGGTACCTTGAGAAGGTGAAAAGGAAGCAGTGGGTTCCCAACCAAAGCGTCTCCACTTCCCACAACACGGATAAAGAAGTTTGCCGTCGTGTTTATCTCTTCACCCTTCAGCCACGAGACATCGAAGAGTTCAGAGCCTGCAACGCCCACCTGCAGACAGCGCCGGACTCGCTGTTTGTGGTAAAGTCGATCTGCAGCCTGCAGACCACCGACGGTATCCGGGCTCTGGTGGGGTGGAAACTCACYGAGATAAAGTACAATTATAAGGACAATATGGATCTGGTGGAAATCAGAATCCTTGCAGACGAAGAGATGGAGAAAACACTGAAAGAGAAATTCAATATAACACTAGACAAGAAATTTGTACCCRTCAATAMAAGCAGRTTGTCTCTGTTTTAACTCACTGCCTGAATTATAATTCAAGCCAGTGGCATTACATGCAATCCTTCCCCCTCTTTCTGACAAGCATCTAAAGGTTAAGCTTTCTCTTTCCATCTACACCAGTGTAAGGCAGAACRTATTAGCATGAATCTGGAAAAGAAATTGATTTTCAGAACTGCTCCTGCATCTCTTTTTGGTTTGGGTACAAATAATTTCTTCCTAGCTCAATCAAATCACTCTCCTTCTGTTTCTGCTTACCTGGAACCAGACTCTGCCCATTCCCTACTCCTTTCATCTCTTAAAAGCTTTTCCAAATACACCCCGAGTAGCAGGGCCGAGCGATGGAGCTGTATGTCTCTTTCTTTATTACTTTGYGCTGCCACCTGGGGAAAATCATACCCACCTCTTAAACGAATTCCATATTCTTTTTGGAATTTAATAGCCAGAAAAACAAAGACATCCAGTGCCGAGTTTGCTACAGTTGAGCCACAAGCCTGTCCTTTTTGCTCTTGCGTTCACAACACCCTCTCACGCGGCAGTCGGACAGTCCCACGCCTGTGCCGCACTGTGCTCATACTTACGGATGGGCTATTTATGGCCTAAAACTGACGATGAGAAATATTAGCGGACGACTCCGTCTTGCTTCAGACTTTACACAATCCTGTTCTCTCAGTGACATAACCAAAAAGCAGTATTTGTTTGAACTGAAAGCATCTCCCATGCATTTTGTCTGCTCCCACCCAGCAGCGGACTGATGGGACTATACGCTCCTCTCATAAGAGTGCTACTCCGAGTGTTATTGCACATTA
This sequence comes from Oceanodroma leucorhoa, assembly GCA_030449065.1. Lineage (NCBI taxonomy): Eukaryota > Metazoa > Chordata > Aves > Procellariiformes > Oceanodroma > Oceanodroma leucorhoa. Next base: position 16,200,326 of record JASVER010000007.1, read on the forward strand.
ATTATCATGGCTGAACTCAAACACATGCACAGCACTATTTTTTCTGAMACATATCTGTTCTACTGATATGTTTGCAGTGATACTAATTATATTGATATAAGGAGAAATGACGAATCTTAATCAGATTCCTAAAGGATAAGATTTTTAGTATGAGAAATTACTCAAATGTAATCCCTTTGCCCTTTGAGATGATGCTTGATGTTCCTTTATGTACAAATCATGGAAGCATTAAAACTATGCACTTATAATTAAATAAATTATATAAGTGAATTACAATTAAATAAGTAAATCAAGAAATGTGAAGTATTCAGCTGTTTTTTCCCCAAATTACAACATGTATTCCCAAAGTGAAAAATTTCATTAATCACTGCAGTTGTTCTGATTATTTGTATGTGCTATTATTTTGCAGCTAAGGCTTTTAAAAATACAATAACTCACTGACACTTTTTTATTTGTTACGCAATATGTGCAGCTTTCTATAACTAGCAATTTATAGTTAATAAAAGCTGCTGCTGTTCTGCACGTTCAAAACGTATTTCATAGAGACACAGTGAGTTCCCCAAACCCCCATCTTCCCAGGATCAAACGCATCTATATGCTTGGCTGCATGTGTGCAATAGTCCCTTATAGCGCATGAGGCTCCCCCATCCTATAGGGAAATGAAATGTTAACGACTGACCCTGTAGCGGACTGCAGAAGAAAAAGGGGCTTCTTAGTGTGGATGAGGAGCTTGCAACACAGATGGTCAGAAGAAACCGTCCCAGGATCTGGCTGGTTTGMAAGCTGTATCCTTCTTTGGTGCCCACATTAGGGGAAGAGCTAAAGGAGCTACACTCGGTGGGTTTATCCTTGAAGCAGCCTGGCAGCTGGGGCAGAGCACTGGGATGGAGGTGAAAGCCCAGCCAGGTCTCGCAGAGGTGTGGGGCAGGAGAAGGTCCATGCAGAGCCGAGAAGGTCCATGCAGAGCCAAGAAGCTCCATCATCTGTGGGAACAGACATGCGCAACACCTAGTAAGGGCTGTGCCCATTCCTCTCCCTGTGCCTGGGTGTTTCTCGTGCTTTGGGCTGTTTCATAGGCTCAGGGGAAGGAGTAGGGTGTGATGTCCATTGCCCCAGAGATTCAGCATGTGAAGGGCAAACAATAATAGGAAAAACCTCTTTCCTTTCAGCTGACTTATCTCCTCGAGCATGTGCCCCATCTGCTGCTCTGGCTGCTGCCCACTTTGTGGCACAGCTCAGCGCTTCTGGACCTCCTGCTCAGCACACCCACAGAAGCAGATTTTATTGCTGAGCAATCAAATGAAACTCTCTGTTGGAAGGGAAAAAAACCAGAGGCTCTTAATCTCAGATTGCACTAGTTTGCTTTTTCCTTATCACTAACTTTGGAGGCAAATCCTTAAAGGCACAGCAGGCTCAGGGAGGGCAGCTCTCTCCGGGAGCAGCATCCTCGCTGTCGAGGGACAGGGCTTCTCTTTGAACCCAAGGGGATTTAGACAGCTAAATGACTTGGCAAATCTGACCTTGTTGCGTTGGGGGTCTGGTATCAGCCACGAAGAATAGCTCAGTGCGGTGGGATTAATTCTACAGTTGCCATCCCCCACCAATAAATCAGTGACTTCTTGGCTTGGATTACTATCTCTCTAACATAAGTCGCTGCGTACAGGGATCCAGGCCACGTGAGTGTCAACAGTGTAAAATCTGTATCAAAATTTGCACTATTGCTTTGCTGCTTCAGCATGGGTGCAACCATCAAGGTGCCCCAGAGACTGAAGCACCTGGGTGACCTGCAGGGTTGAGGATGGGGTTATAACCACTACAAAAGTTGCTTGCAATACCCATACTGTATTTCTCCTTTGCATTCCTGGAGGGCTTCAGTTGTCAATCACTAATGTGGGAGGTTAAAATCTACTCAATACTGTAAGCAATTGGGGGACTGGATCATTTCCAGGCTCTCCGTGCAGCACCTAACACAATGAACTGCATGACAGGGCTTTCTACATATGTGTCAATACAAATAAACCAATAAAACCATCAGAACATAACATATTATGAAAGCAGAAACTATCTCCCCTCTTTTCCTTTTCTGCTGGAGGATATTGCTCTCTCTGCCAGGCAGCAAAGGAAGCCTGGACCTTTAAGAGCAGCAGTTCCCAGTACAAGTCTTCCTGGGAACTTTGGAGCAAACCAGGGCAGAAAGCCTGAGCTCGCTGGCTGAGAGGTAAGTGCCCGAGTATCTGATCTTTAACTTCATCCTGCAGCTGTGGGTCAGCCTGTTTGGAAAAGCCCACCCCTGTGTGCTTGCACACTATGTGCATAGCACCGTAAGCATATCAGCAAAGTATAAATTACAGCAAGCCCATGGCTGACAGCACGCGTTGCATTGCAAGGACGTTGTCCAAGTACAAAGATCAARTGCTCGAGATTTAAACTAACCCCTTTATGCTGAGCCAGGGTGTACGAAAAACCCAGCTCCTGACTCGCAGTGTAGCTTAAAATCAAACAAATGGTGTAGGCATGTGCAAGAGRATKCAACCTTGGAAGCCTCTCATGAATTTTAGCAGAGAAGAACTATTCAGCCTRATTATGAAAGGACACAGYGATCCCCAGGGCYGCTTGCAGACAGGCAGAACTAWCGTCTGAATCTCGCTACCCACCACGCTGCTCCTGTAAACATGCACGAATGCTGAATGAAGCTCGGCTGCTGCGGGAGCAGAAGTAGACAAGGCTGAGATCGGGACTGAGGCTTAACCCAGTTTTGGAACGCAAACTGTCCCCTGGCGAGGGCTTGCTCGCTGCTGCAGCCCCCTCGCTAGCGCGGTGGGAACGGTCGTGCCAAGAAGAAAAGCTGCYTCCGGGAAGGCGAGGGARTAAACACTGGTTTACGTGAATGCTCCCTAAYGCCAATGATTTTGTACTGCAGCTTTATGATACTTAAACCTCTTCAAGTATTCACTGAGATCAGAGCCCRTTTTGTCAGCCACGACGAGGCTGTCTCTGCTATACAGACTTTAAATTGATGAGGCCGGAGAAGGGGCAGCTGGGGAAAGTGAGGCACAGGCTGCGAATTTCCCAGAATATGTTTTCCCGAAGCCTCATTGCCAGCAGCCCAGGGAGGCTCTCGATAGGGAGGTTGCTCATGGCTGGAAGAGGGGACCTGGTTATATGCTGCACTCTCGCTGAGATGAGGACGATGGGGACACCCAGACCCAGGRGACAGGTTATAGGGAGGGCATCAGGTCTTCTGCTGCTGGCGCGGGTCAGGGACTGATCAGTTTCTACCTGAAAGCAAATTTCAAGCGTATCAGACCCATCAGGCTAACGGACTCGCTTGGGCCCCTCCTGGTCACAGAGGTTCAGCTCGATACCGTCACAGTGAAAAGATGTTTCTATCTGGCTAYRCAAAATGGCTARAAGTGGGAATAGAAAGAAAAACGAGGCAGAGGACCACAGGATGAGCTTGCCAGCGTCCRCGTGCGCTGTCTGTTGAGGAGGGAATGGCTTTCTACAGCCAGCGTTTCCAAGGAGATCCTGCCAGAGATGAGTGCCCTTGTCCTAAAAAAGGGATGGAAAAAACCCATAAAATGCAGTATCAAAGACACATTGCTGTCTTTTCATGTAGCCTCTTTGGGTCCTTTTGAAGTGAAAATGTTGATTTCTTATTCCCTTATTGGGATAGTCCTCTATTTTATTCCATTTTCCTGTGGTTTTGCATCAGCCAGTCTGAATCCTGGTACCAGTGCAGCTCAGGAGCAGCACAACTAAGTCAAGTGAGTTGTGCTGCTGGCATCAAAATTGGGGTTAAAGTCTAGAGATTACRTCACCTAATGTGCTGACCTGCTGGGGTGGGGGTATTTCCACCTATGTATTTGAGGTGGGATTTTCAAAAGATCCCAGCACTCGCTTGAGTGCTGGCATSGACATCGGGTCCAGCTGCTGGTCACTGCTAGGGGAGCAGTTGGACCAAAGCCGAGGGCAGGCGCTGGAAGGTAATCTCTCCCACCTCATCCACATCAAATGATTTTTGGAAAATCCCCCCAGGGAACGTGCAACTGATTTCAAGGAGCAAGAAATCCTCYAACCTTTTGGAAGTTAATAGTCCCTAGCAGATTGTGAATCGTTCTGGAAAACAAATATCCTTGCATGGAAAAAAGAGAAATTAAATCTAAAGTAAAGGCAAAAGAAATCCTATCAGATACCAGATGAGTTGTTGGATTAGGAGTGTTATCGGGAACCTTTTGCATCTTGGCCACGCAGCCAGTACCAATGAGAGTCTCTTTCTGCTAATGAAAGGAAAGGGGATCAGAGACATGAAGACACAAAATATATCCAATAATTTGAGCTGAAACTAAGGCCTTTGGTTTGTAAAAGATGGTAAAAGAAGCCAAAAGCCGATGAATACGCCTTGAATGTATTCTTAGTAATTACCAATTCCTCTGACCCTTAGGTTAGAAAAATTAGCAGTTCCTTCTTTTCAACAGCCAGGGTCAAAGCTCTGTCTGAACTCCACAGGGAAACTAAAGAGATTAAGAAAACAACAATCTACTTCATGTGGAAGCCTGTCTAAAATGGTGACATGCTGAGATGTTAATCCCAGTTAGCCGAAGCCACGAATGTAAAACCTTCCGGTTAAATTACCTGTGGGATACATAAAGAATTGCTTACCTGTTACGGTAAAAGAAACAGTAAGAAATTGCTGTGACTTTCATGTCGGTATGGTCTAGCAGCTTTTCTGCAAACCTGTTGTTTGCAAGTTTTATAAATTTTTTGTGATGTGGGACCCTCGTCTGGGGCCAGAGATTCTGTCGTGCCATGTCTTCCCATAGGAAAGACATCCACCTGGGTTGAAGGCAACATCTGAGGGAGAGAAAGCATTATTGTCACCTGCTCCTACCCTCATCTCTTTTTTAAGAAATACAAATGGCACAGGCAGGTCTAGCCTGCATTCATCTCCTATCAAGGGTACAGGTTTCTTTCAAATCCTCAATATATGGACTAGCCTACATTTGCAGGCTGGTTAACTGGTGCTATAGAAATAGGAGTGAACCCCTTGACAGCCGCACAACAGTAACTGGCTATTTTTCTGCCCACACAGGTAAAATGAACATTCAAGAGTATTTCGCAAGAATTTCTTACAACGAGCCCCATAAGGATGCAGACTTGCAAGCCTTAACAGTCATCTTCCAGCATCACATCCAGGCAATTCYTTTTGAAAACCTCAGCATGCATTGTGGGGAGACCATCGAATTGGACTTACAATCTACTTACAATAAGATTGTAAGAAAGAAACGTGGTGGATGGTGCCTGGAAAGCAACCTCCTTTTATTTTGGGCCTTGCAAGAATTAGGGTATGAYGTCTGTATTCTTGGAGGAAATAGTTATGAACCAGCAGAGAGGGCATACAGCGCTGAGATAAATCATATCCTACTGAAGGTGGTGATCAAGGGAAATTCCTACATAGTAGATGCTGGTTTTGGTGGTGCCTACCAGGCGTGGCAGCCATTGATGTTGATTTCTGGGAAGGATCAACCCCAGGTCCCCGGCATCTTCCGCTTCATGGAAGACAACGGCACCTGGTACTTTGAGAAAGTCAAAAGGAAGCATTATATTCCCGAGCAAAGTGTCCCTATCACTGATACTCCAGAACTGGGGAATATCAGAAAAATATATACATTCACTCTTGAGCCACGACATATAAATGACTTTCAGGAGCTAAACTCATACCTACAAGTGTCTCCAGATACCTTACTTCAGAAGAAGTCAATCTGCAGTCTCCAGACCACTGAAGGGCTTTATGCCTTAGTTGGATGGACCTTCACTGAGATGAAGTATAACTACATGGAAGACATGGACCTCGTACAGATCTCAACTCTTACAGATGAAGAGGTTGAGAAGACACTGAAAGACAAATTCAATATAGTGCTGGAGAACAAACTTGTCCCAGTAAAYGTTCGTGGCTTGCCACCTAATTTAGTGGATATGATCTAATTCTAATGTTGTACTAGATGGATCTTTAAATATCCAATACAAAAAGTTCTAAAATTAACATTAATAACATTAATCTGATCCTAAAGTTGAGCTAGTCAGATGAACACAAAGCTTGGTAAATTCAAGTACATTCGTAATTAAGTGCATAAATATGCAAAATTGCATATTTTCCTAAGCTTCTCCTTCTTTAGAAACTGAGACATCTTACTACCTCTCATTTGCTTACATGRAAATTACTTTTTGACTCCATAACATTTTGTTCCACCTCTCTGGATCTCATTTTATTTCAGATATATTTTGTGGCAAAGACGACCAAAATGATACAGAAGGAGAAGTTGTGTCACCATTTTACACAAAAGACCTCTAACYTTTTTTGGTATTATTTCCAATCTTCTTCTCAGAAGAGTTTTACAAATTATTCACTTCCTTTAACAGTCTGAAATAGAACTGAGCTGAATTTGGCTTTCAATGACTTCATAAAAAAAAGAAAGCTTAAACCTTTCTCAAAACAAGCCATTATTAGGTGCTGATTAGCTTGTGATGAAATAAGTTTAAAGWCTTGAGTCCTATTCCCTTACCAGAAATTGACTTAAAGTGAGCTATTTATGCAAGGGCACTTAAAAAACCCTCAAAGAGCTCAAATTTTGAGTGTCCAATTTTTCTGAGTCTGATTTTTCYGTGTCTCTGAAATTGAAACAAAATCAATAGAAGCTGAGATGATTCAACAGTTCTTAAAAATCAAGCTTTTGGTATCAAAAATGGAAACAATCAAAGTTAGATCAACCTTTGTAAACTATAATCTAAATCTTTYGGGCCTAACCTTCCTGTGATGTCAAGCAGGCATGACAGTATTAAAGATAAAAGTCTTCATATTTATTACAAATGGTATTCTGCACAAAAGCTACCTTAAATGAGTAATACTGCAGATGTGAAAGAAAACACTGGGAAGTTAGGACATGCCACCGGTGTGGTTTCACAGCATGTTATACGTAACACAAAAGCCTTTTACCTTTATGATACCTGTAGCAGGTACTGTACAGGATGTGTCATGAAAGAGGGTGACAGAAGAGCATCAGTCCTCAGCCAAGGAAAAGACTTTGACGCTCGTAGTCAACCACACAGACTCATGGGGCACCTGATGTGCGCGAAACTCAGGTGCTTTCCCAGATGCAGTCTAACGTGCTCTTTGCCTTCCCAAAAAGGACCTTCGACTTTCCACCTCCATCAAATGAAGAAGAGACATGCTTGACACAGAGAGAATTAAACAAACAGCCCTGCAACACTTTGAAGRTGCAGAAGGCCAAGTTTTAGAGAGGAAATGCATTACTTTTTGTGCAAATAAATATTTGTCATGGTATTCGTTAGGTGTGGCAGCTCCAAAATAACTACCTGCTGCAGTGGAAGCTTTGAACAGATCGAAAAAGTTCCTTTGTGAGCAAAGAAGGGTCATTTCGTGCATCTGCAGAACCTGGGAAAACGCAGCCTGCAATACCTTGGCAATTCAGTGCTCCCGCAACAAAGCAGATGACTATCCTCCACCGCAAAGTGCTGGCTTGCAAAATTACAATAATTTAAAAAAATTACGGAGCCGTTTGTGACTGTCTACTGTAACTATTTTACATGGAAAACAAGTTCAGTCTGGTCTTAACCAGGGGAAAACATAAACATCTACTAATAGAGAAGAAACAAAGTTTAATTTGCTCATGGATCAGTGAAGTCCAAAAATGTGCATTCATTTTGGGTGGACTCTGCCCCTTCTCCGCATTTAAGATTCAGGAGTGAGGGCCAGCAGAGCTTAAAGCGGAAGACAACCCTCGCAATTTGTATCCCTCCTGGCTTTACTGACTGCTGCCCTAGTAATAAACAACCCAGAAGCTGAATACATCAATAAATAAATAAGGCTATTTTAAGAGGTAAGTTTATTTTCTTAAAAAACCTCCAAAAAACCCAAACAACACACTTGGTTTATTTATGACGGTAAAGGTCATGGGCAATAACATCAGCAGTATTCTCTTTAGGAAAAATGTTATAAAAATGTGTGGATATAGAGCTAAAATATCGCCTGCTAAACATGGGCTCTTAAAAAGGGCAAAGCAATGATATGGCTATTTCAGTTCTTCTGTCTTTCTGCTCCTCAGGAGGAGAGTCTCTTGACTATGAGAGAGATGCTTTTGTTTAGATACAATAGTCGATATAAATTTAGAACTACAACCTCTTGTTGGAAGTTATTCTTTTAGATTTTTACCTTTATTTTAAAATATTGCAAAGGCAAAGGAAGCAAAAAGAGCAATCTAATAATGAATAGATTCTGCTTTATTGGGAATAAAACTACAGTCCTTTAAAAACAACTTAAAAAATTGAAATTACAAACTGTGGTTTGCGTACCCCAGAAAGTCCATGTACTGACGTATCAAGATAAAAGTAGACAGATAACATATTTTAACAGTGGAATTGCTGATAGTGTGTATAGTCCTGTTAAGGAATATTTTTGCATGAACACCTCATTTKCACATTTAGAAATAGTTCTTTAAAGTTCTTCTGCTGATGTATTTCTCCACATAAATGATAACTACATTTRTGGGACTACCTTTTCAGTATCTGACTTTTCATCTGATCTGCTCACAATTCAAAAGAACTGTAGCTTTCCCTGAGTCAAGATCTAACACTGATCAATCATATTATGGAGCTGCAGAGAGAAATTACATATAATATAAACTCGAGAACCAGCTTTACGCTGGTGTGATCTATTTAACATTCACAATTTGAGCAGGTGGGATCGGATAGACTTGGATTCTGCAAATCAAAAGAAAAAAGTGCCAGAAGTCTTATGTTCTACTTAACAAATATTACATTGAGAATATGCCCTAACAATACACTTAAATATCACTGGAAGCTAAATTCCTTTCTGTAGAAGATAACATGCAGTTTTTGATGGGGCTCTCTATTCACTTTGGACAGCCGCTTCTATACCATGCACATGGACATCATGAATCTGTCACTGAAAATCATCTTGAGAAATTCTAGTTTGCAGTAAACATTCAATGGTTCACTGCTGAATTTATCTGAATACAATAGTCTTCCTGAGTCGCTAATATTAAGTGTCTGAACCTCAGCTTACTGTATGCACAAAAGATTTCCAACTAGCTTTGTGGGTTGTCAAGAAGCTAAATATTTGCAGTAACTCTAGACTGCTGAAATGCTTAGTGCTTTCTTTGCAAAGGTTCAAGCCTTCAAAACATTTTGTGCCCAGCTCCATACCCAAGCAGACGATCTACAGTGTGTTTTACAAACAGTATCTACCAGATACTTACAGAGCATCCAGCTCATAACGGTGGCCAGCAGACAGTGATGGGCCGTTGCTAAAGCCAGATGACTGTGTGTGACTTTCCACGGGATTAGAAGGCAGAAAATAAGTTGAGTAGTTCCTCGTCCAGCAATCTTGCTCATGAGGAGTCCTACCAAGGCAGGCCAGGAGGTTGACACTGCTGGAGGCAGGACAGACCAGGGATGCACTGTACGAGGCTTCGGTAATTCTCAGTTACGCCTCCTCTGGAAGGAATAAAGTGAGTTTTGAGAAAGGCCAGGACTAGAGAGGTGTGAAACCGTCCCTGTCCATTTTCAGGGCACCCTGTGAGACGTGGGGCACAGCAGGGAATAGAGATGTGCTCTTTGTCTTTTAGGTCACTCGTCTCCATTCAGATTCATTATTCCAACACCAAAATGGGTTTGTGCAACACTCAGAGTAGACAAGAGACTCAGTGGTCTGCAACTTTTGCAAAGGTCAGAGGTTTTTTTCAGTTATAATTATCTGAATAAAACTTGATGCTTTACAAAATGTGCAGGGACTATCATTTTCACTTTTTGTAAGTGGTGGAAGAGCGACATGTACCGAACAAGCAATTCATTTACTGTCACATAGATCAGTGGCAGACTCATGAAAAGAACATGTGAATCCTGGCTCAAATTATCCTCCCTCCAACCGGCAGACGACACTGCTTCCCCCGCTGACACTCCTTTCACTGAACAGTGGATTTAGACCGGTTTTCATGAAATCTCCTTAACACTCCCTAGCGTGATTTTACATTTCTTCTTAACCCTCTGTTACAATGCAAATACAGCAAATGCCCATTTCGCAGCCACCACGTATCAAGCTGAAATTGCATCAGCTCTTTGCCTTAGGGGTGACTCTAAGACAAAAAGCAAACGCTCATGTGCACTGCTCTTCTTTGCTCTGGGAACCGTCTGATACGAATACTTGTTACCTTTAAAAACTGCTCTGATGAGGTTCAGTAGATTAAAGCATCTTTGCTGGCAGCAGCCTGGGCAGTTTTTCACAGCATCATAAATCATTGATGTAAAGAAACAAAACCAAAACTCAATTCCTTGCTTTACAGGTGACATGAACCTTGAAGAGTATTTTGCGAGAACTGGCTATAAAGGTTCCCTTGAAAAACAAGATTTGGAAACCTTAACTGATATATTCCAGCACCACATCCGTGCTGTTCCCTTCGAAAACCTCAGCATCCATTGTGGGGAGAAAATTACTTTGGAGTTGGAGCACGTTTATAACAAAATCGTGCGGAGGAAGCGGGGTGGCTGGTGCATGGAAAACAACCAGCTCCTGGGCTGGGTGCTGAAACACCTGGGGTATGACACCAGCTTTCTGGGAGCGCATGTGTTCAATCCACATCAAAATGCGTATGCCACCATCATGACCCATCTCCTTGTAAAGGTAGTTATTGAYGGCAAAGCCTATATTGTTGACGGAGGCTTTGGTGTATCCTATCAGATGTGGCAACCGATGGAGCTTGTGTCGGGGGAAGACCAGCCCCAGGCTCCCGGTGTCTTTCGCTTCACGGAAAAAAATGCCATCTGGTACCTTGAGAAAATGAGACGGAAACAATATATCCCCAATCAAAATTTCTCCAATTCTGATCTTCTGGAGAAAAAAGAGTGTCGGAAAGTTTATATGTTCAGCCTTGAGCCACGGACAGTGGAAGATTTCTGTTTCCAGTGCACGTACCTTCAGACATCTCCAGATTCCCTCTTTACTAAGAAGTCCATCTGCACCCTCCAGACCACCCATGGCTTTCGAGCGCTAATTGGATGGACACTCACTGAGACCACATACAACTACAAGGAAAATATGGATCTGGTGGAGTTTGTAACTCTCGAAGATGAAGAGGTGGAAAAAACACTCAAAGAGAAATTCAACATAACCCTAGATAGAAAGCTTGTCCCAATTAACGTCAAAGGATTTTACACAATCTAGATGAGCAGAAAAACCTACAATAATGCTACGTATGTACAGTACCTTCCACTGTCTGCGCAATCACTACTGTAAGATTATGGGATTCTTTTGCAGGCAATTGAAGGAAAAATGTATTCATACCAGATTAAAGTGAATTTCACTCTGGGAAAAATTAGGAATTTAAGACTCTTCTGTCAGGTAGATAGCATTATTTGCTGTGAGATGACTGCAGTTCAATTTTTGGTACAAGCATAGGATCTGATTTGAATCTGGTTATAAACTTGGGTAATAAATATGTCTGGGGAGTTTTGGAGTGCCTATATGTATGGATTATTAGTCGTGATGTGCTGCCAACACATTTTCTGTGGTTATTATAGGGAGAAAAGTCATCTGTGAGCATTTAGACAATGAAGTACACATTTAAAACTTCATTTTTCACAAGATCTAACCACTTGCAGCTCATCTAATTTCTCTACCTTTTGTGCTGGTTTTGGCTGGGATAGAGCTAATTTTCTTCACAGTAGCTAGCACGGGGCTATGTTTGGATTTGTGCTGGAAACAGTGTTGACGATAACACAGGGATGTTTTCGTTACTGCTGAGCAGGGCYTACACACAGTCAAGGCCTTTTCTGCTCCTCACCCCACCCCACCAGCGAGCAGGCTGGGGGGGCACAAGGAGTTGGGAGGGGACACAGCCGGGACAGCTGACCCCAGTGACCAAAGGGACATCCCACACCATATGGCGTCATGCTCAGCATATAGAGCTGGGGGAAGAAGGAGGAAGGGGGGACGTTCGGAGTGATGGCGTTTGTCTTCCCAAGTAACCGTTACACGTGATGGAGCCCTGCTGTCCTGGRGATGGCTGAACACCTGCCTGCCGGTGGGAAGGAGTGAATGAATTCCTTGTTTTGCTTCACCTATTAAGCTGTCTTTATCTCAACCCACGAGTTTTTACTCTTCCGATTCTCTCCCCCACCCCACCAGGGGTGACTGCACGAGCAGCTGTGTGGAGCTTAGTTGTCGACTGGGGTTAAATCATGACACTTTTAATATAATTAAAACAATGTCATCTTTGAAAGGAGCATTAGGAGGCATAATTATTTCACTGTCATCCTTAGACAAAACATAGTACAAAATGAAAATTATCATCATGTGCATCCCTTTTCTCACTGCTGCAGTGAACTGCCCAAATTAATTTTTGGCATGTATGCATTTTCTGGTGATGCAAATTGTATATATTGCAGCATTACTGTGGCTGATGGGCTCTAAGGAGATACCTACAAGCTTTGCTTCTGATAAATAATCATCCTATAAAGGGTGAATGGTGCTTAAACATCACAACTGGCTTAGATTTACTTCTATCCCAAAAGGGGTGGAAATTTTGTATTTTTAGCATTGCAAGTTATTTGTATAACAAAGGTAGGACAATGAAGCTAACCCCACTATACCCTTAATTTTGCCCTCTTTATGTATAGCAAATATGGGAGTCCATACGGCTATCCTGAATGAGTACCACTTAGCACAGAAGCTTTAGTGTCACAAGTGAGTTCATTCATATGTATCACAGTGAAAAAAATCAAGGAGCCAACCAAATCTAAAGGAATCCCTTTCTTTAGAATTATTTCACAATCACATTTCCCCTTTTTTAAAAAAATTGTGTTTTTTTTTTTCAAAAAGCCCAAACAAGGAAATCACCGAGAAAAGGGAAATATTCACAAATGCATCCAAAAAATAGCAGTAACACTGAAAAACACTTTCTCCCCAATCTATGACAATCCTGAGTATTGGTCAAATGTTGATTCCTCCCACTGATAATGTATCTTTTTGCTCAACGACATCATCTGATCATAAATCTCACAAATGCTGTAAATGTATACCTGAAAATAAATAAATGAAAATAAAACCATAAAGAGTTGCTGTAAATACAGCCCCCTCCCCAACTGCATGACTCCCGCACACACCATTTGCTAAGTAGATGAGGTCTGTTYAACCATGCTATCGATCTGCCGGCCAACACTTCCCACCACAAACTTCTTGAACCAAAGAGGCCAATATTGAACAAATTTGACAGCAGTGTTGGAGTAGGTAAGTTCCTACGAGTTCCTGGAAAAAGAGCTCGTAGGCTGAGGAAGAAGATGACCACTGAAGAGGAGGCCCAGTAGTTGCCTCCTCTGCTTCCCTGCTGACCGGCCGTGGTGGCGGCTGGTGGCGTGGGTGCACCYGTACTTGCACAGGGATGAGGAACCAAGGGCCAAGCAGGAGGCAATGAGGGACACTGAGAGATATTACTGAGGTGGGAACAGTTTTTCTATAAGTAATGGAACTAAGGACTTTGTTGGCTAATTTTGTTTGTACTATACTCTCATACTCAGGTCCCGTTAMGGGTTTTTACCCCTTTCTAAATGATTGATCAAACCGAGGTGTTCCCTGAGACCCCGAGGAACACTRCGAGCTTCAAAACACTCACCACCTCCATTCTAGCTGACAGAAATTCCCATCTGCATTCACCCAGGTCACCAAACCGTATTTCTCTATGCAACGTACTACAGATATTTTCTGGGGCTGCTGCCTCTTGTCTTGACAGCCATCAACAGACTGGTTATTTTGCCTCCATATTTCTCTAGAGATGTTCCTGCTGTCGCTCCCAGCTAATTGCTCAGGTTATGGTGTGCAAGAGTTTCTTGGACAGAGGTCTATAGACTCGTATCAGCATTTTTAACCGTGCCTGTAATGATGGGACTCAACCCAGACACCCCCTTTTAGTATTCTAGACGGGGGCTGCTGACGACTGAAACTTCAACCGTCGCCCTGACTCCATCTGTTGATAACCACTCTCTGAGCAGGATTTTTCCCCTCAATGTGACAATTATAACCAGGTCCTCAATGTGCAACATCAAATCACACAAAGAAATGTCAACACATACAGCTGAGAAACAGTTTCACAGTTTAACTAAAGCTCCCCAAAAGCTGATGAAAGCAGGTTATTGAGGTGTGAATGCCAGACCCAAAATGCCTCAAAGGTTTGAGATGAGAATGGTGTAAAAACAAACAAAACGAAACAAACTCAGAAGCCTCAAGCTGGGGTTCCATTAGCAAGGCATTACTGTAGAAGGGAGATACTCTCCCACAGTGCAAAGAAAAGAAACAACCGAGTCCTTAAAGCATCAGCTCTTAAAGAATTATGTGTTCACATGCAGAAGGGAAACACGGGATATTTGACATCCTTCACCACCACTATGCTTTATTAACACTCTGAGAAAAGTTTAATGAGAGCCCAAGCTATTGCGCAGTTTTAGTTGTTGACTGTTGTTGAAATGAAGCAGAACAAATGCTTATAACCCCCCACCAAGGACTTGTCTAATTCCAAATACAATTTCAAAGTATGGTATTCCAATTAACAGAAAGACGAGACAATTTCTTTTTAAGTCTGAATGCTGGATTAAGTCCCAGAATCCCAGCCCAGCTGCCCATTACATGCACACACAATGCCCAATGGCAACGACAGCCATCCGCGATCRTAGAATTGTATAATGGAGTGTCTTATTAGAAAACAAGACACATAACAGAAGAAACACGGTTCAAACTCCATGGTGCCACTGAACATCCTCCCCCCTCCCCAAAGAATCAACGTTTAACCAGCTCATGCATTACTGAAGGGAGGATACAGGATGGCTTGCTTCAGTTGGACTCTGGTCCTGGACTTTTTAAGATCCAATACTAAGCAGAATAAAAATAACAAAATGAGAAACTTCAGGAAGAAATATGAAGCTCCTCCATACTTCCATGTTTCCAACACCAGTCGTTATTACAGAAATAAACACTGTCAGCCAGTCAAAGGGAGGGACAAAACTTCCACCTGACAAGAGACATGCTTAAACTTCACACCGTGAGCTGTCAGTGAGCACAAACTACAACGCACACTTTGCTTTGTTCGCTTTAATAGGTACCTTAGTGTAACAGGCACAAACGCTTCTGGTGTCTGGTAACTCTTTACCCATTAAATTTTGCAGGTAGCCATTTTCTTTAACAAAAATGCTTACTACCTACCCCAACTTGCTTTTCTTCTCAAAGAAGAAATGCTTTTCACGATACATGACCACGTAGGAAAGTTCTACAGCTTAGGAAGTTGCACATGAAAATAGATCTGCATTTGAGACTGTGTCAGAGCCAAGAAAGTTTGAATTAATGTAGGTTCGCATTATGAATATTTCACCGCCACACTTACTTCTCTGTCAAAAGTAGTTCAAGYGCAGATTTTATACAGCAGAATGTTTCTACCCTGGCTAGGAAGCTAGAGCCAGACTTAAAATACATACAYATATATATATGTATTTATAAGGTTGGAAATGTAGATGGGTATTTCAGAAGCTCCCATCGTRAAATGCCTGCTTCTAACTTGGGGCACTTAAAGTACATTTAAAAAGTCATATAGGGCTGATTCTTAGTTTTGTCTTGCTCATAATAATGCACTATGAACAGTGCTTTTAAACGTGCATTTTACAAACTACCCATAAGAGACTGTGCTAAAAATTAGTAGTTGGTCTTACTGTAGCATTTCAATAGCTGACCTAGCCACCAGCTAAACGTGAACAGCAGAGCACCCAGGTTTGAAGACAATAAACAAAAATCTATTAATTTCTTCATAGTTGGTGTTGGGCATGTTTAGGAAACAGAAGAACCACCGTTCCCCCCCTCCCAAATTCCAAAATCATGGATTTTCTAGGAAGCTGTTGAGAGTTCACTCACACTCTTACCCATGCACCAAGCCAGTCACATTTCCAGCCATCCCTCAGGAAATGACATGAAATTAAAGACCAACGTATGGCAGAACGCCCTTCAGCTGCGCAAAGTTACCCCCCATCGGACTGAACAGAACTCTGCAATGCAAGAGAGCTCTCTGCATAGAGCCTTGACGAAGAATACTTCACACGGAGTTCACCCGAGATGCTAATAGTTATCGAAATTACCCAAAAGCTCCTTTACATGACACCACTGGAACCTTCTCCAATCCGCTGTTCTCTCAGGGCGTGCAATCGCAGTGACATCTCCTGGTTACTGGTGATTCACTAGAACACGCTTTCCTCCTCAACCATCCAGCACAGCTATGCAGAAATTCTCTCTCCATTGAAGAAATGTGTTCAGGGAGAGGGGAATCATTTTCCTACTAATAAGTAAGAAAGAATAATGGGATATATTCTGAGTTTTTCTTGTGATGACCAACAATAAATCATTTCTTAGCTCAGGTCACGTCTTCCATGGGAAGAAAAATGTCTTGCCATCATTAACTTCTTTTCAGCTAGCAATAATATATGATCAGTTTTTAAGTAATTGAACCAGTAGCATTTAATTAGCTCTGAAAAACTATCTCAGATCATGAATCACAGACTTTCCACCTGTGTAACGTGCCCTTACTAGGTTAAAAGTATATTTCTCTTTCCATGTGTGATCCATCTTGAATATCTAATGAGGTGCTTTTGATATATGGATTATAGTTCATATATCACATACAGCAGACACACAGTCTCTTTCTTTATATAATTGAGTTTCATGTCTTGCTTCACCGAGTTGTTAAAAAAAGAAAAAAGAAAAAAAGCCTCTTGTGTCCATGACGGAATGGCCACTACTTGCTTCAATTTAACAAATTCCTCTTTCTCCAGAGAGTCAGCATTAAGGATGAGTAACTTAGACATCTAGCTGGGGAAATGAAGTAATAGAAAGAAATATTTCTTGTTGAAAGCCAGGATAGAGAGAACTGCTATGATTTTAGACAAGACCACACCGACATTTTTCAATAGGCCCACAGCACCAAGTGACCAAAGGGCATGATGTTTCCATCCTAACATTACTTCAGATGGCTTTGTTGCACACTGAACAGAAAAAGTCAGTGCAGTCAACTAATATTTGGGGACATCTGCATCAGCGCAAAACAGCATCACTTCTTATATCAGATTGTATTAAATACCATTTTTCACATTAAATTTGCTAAACCACAATCATTAACCACAAAAAAAATCAGTTTTTATTCAGCTTTCAAATATGTTTCTGAAGCTGTTATTATGCTTTTATGACAAGACCTAGATAATTATAAGATTGGATTTTTTTTGCTGAAAAAGAGACAAGATTAGCAAACTTATTTTGGAAGACAGAAATTAAGACTCACAATCTGCTCAAGTGTCAAACTGTAAACATTGCCCAATATTTGGTTTGCTCTATCAAAAAAAAAAGTTTTACTACAAAACCCTCTATTTTTAAATAAGCTTTATAAAAAATAAAATTCAACAAAATGGATTTTATTTCTCTGTTCTGTTCCCATCTTATTTATAGCACAGTAAAAAAAACCAAAACATGTTTCTGCTGACTTTTTTCAATCTGAAGACAGCAAAGGTTTTCATCTTCATAATAAAAACGCAGTAAAAGCTGAACTGCCTTACCAGATTGGACAAAGCTCATCTTTACTCCAAATACTTCTGTCAGATGTTATCATACATTGTAAATAATGTTGCTCTCGATTGCATGTGACACTCGATCTAGTTATGCACAACATTTAAAAAGGCTGATGGGATTAGTGGCCCACACATTAAAAGCTGCTGAGAGAGGAAAGGATGTATGACATCCATTATATACACATCCACTTTGAAAAATGTTTGTCGTGTGGATGGTAGAAATTTCAATGAGAACAGACTCAGATTTACAAATCTATCCTTTACATTAAATAGCAAAAACTCCAAACAATCTCCAGTTCGTGGTAGTATATTTGGTAGATAACATCTCTATTAGCTCCAGTTGTGCAGTTGACATTAATCCTGAGGTTTTAAGAACTTTTTCTTAGCCTTTTTGCTAGGTCTTGTGTTGCTATTCCCATCTTCATCTTCATCCTGGAGTACACGCTGGTCTCTTTTTCTCAAGAATTTCTTCCCTATTGTCCCCACTAATGTTTCGTATCTGTAAAGATAATAAAAAATTTACAGCTTTTACTAAAATCAGAGAAAACTTCAGTGGAGCAAATCATAAATCTAATCAACAATTTAGTGGTGTAAAAAAGCTGGTCATGAGAAGCTTAAGATGTACAGGTACTACACGATCACTTATTACATTATTATTCATTCTGATAGTTTGGGTTTGTTAGCAATCCGGAACAAGGAGGGAATTAGCATGGAATACCTGGATATCAAAGGGCAGAAAACCCCTAGAAGATATTTCACCCCCAAAAGTGATGGAAATTCTGGTGTGTAGTCAGTGGAATTCCTGAAAAATCAGTTCTGTGCAGTACCATATTCTGTTGTGGTTTTTTTTATTTTATTTTGTTTGTTTGCTTTCTGGGTTTATTTTCCCCACACRTAATGCAGTAACATATCATATTCCTAGCTAATATTGATTATGTCATAATATATAACTTACCTTCTGGCCATTTCTTCATCTGACACATCAGCCTCCATTTTATCATCCACTTCAATTTCTTCTTCCTTGCACTTAGAGTTCATTTGGATCATTAACTTCTGAAAGTGAAGTAAGAAATAGCTTAAACATATAACCCTGACACAATGGCAACTACGCTGAAATTCACTGGTAGAAGAAATGCATAAAATGTAAGAATCAAATTTAATAATTATTTGCTGTTCCCTGGTCAGACTAGAGCATACTGTTATGAAAACTCATGAAGAAAAGGCAACATGCCTGCCTATTGCTAAGCTGAGCTTAGAGTTTGCCTTTGGGAAAAGAGGCAATAGAGACAGGGTTTTCAGTGAATTGTACTATTCAAACATCCTCAAGGGCATGCCAGACATCTTCAGGAGACCAGAGAATTAGACAATAATTAATTTTTCATTGCGATGTTAGCACATAGTCCTTGAAATGGTTTTGTTAAGAAGGAAAAATATCTGCAAGGATTTACAATAAACTACCAGTAAAAACCATGAAGCAGTAATATGCCAAGTCACAGTGAGAGCAAGTTCAAAATAACTAAAAGAATCCCCCAGTAAACCACCTTGCATAGCCTTTTGCATACCTATTAGTCTTTACACCTTCATCCTCTTGCTTCAGTTCAGTGGTAACATTTTTATTACTATCTCATTTTAGTTATATCAGCATGAATCATGCCAGAAAGAAATTAAAGACTCCCTTGCCCAGAATTTTTACTTTGGAACTTTAAGCCCTTATTTATACAAGTAAGTCTTGAAAAATAGGGTTGAATGTTTGTAGGATTGGACTCTAAATTAAATGGCAGGAGGAAAAGTGAACTATTGTTTTGGTGAGCAGCGTGTGGGACAGGTTCCTCACTTCAGGGAGGGAAAATCTGCAGGAGTCATGCAATTACAGACCATCAACACAAGGACATAAAAAGCTTCTATTTACCAGATGCTGCATTGATCAACATTTTGGTTTGAATCAGGGATTTCCTGTACACGGGAGGATTTATGGAAGGTGCTGCAAAGGCCAAACTGAATGCAGTGTGAACACTCAAATTCCCATCCCCAAGGGCTTCAATCCTAATGCGAGACCACCTCAAAACAGAATATTTAAACAGTACCTCAATTTCTGGATTGAATCCTTTGAAGGACATTCTGCCATAAAGTAGATCCTCACATGGCATAAAGCTCCTCTCTTCTATTATAAAGCTCCTGCATGAAACCCCAAACCCAGCATTTGTCAAACGGTGCGCTTTAAAATAATCAGATTAAACAAATGCAAAAAGCATTTACTGTCTTCCCCCCGCACAAATAAACAAAACCACAGTGTATTTTAAACCATCAACTACTTTCTAAAGCTTAATTGCTCTGATAAATCTTTCAATACAGGGAGCTTGGAGTGCAAAGGAATACTTTTTGCCAGTAAAGCTGTGCCAGTTCCACAAGCAAAATTAACTCCCCTACAAAAAGCACTCTTTGCTGGTATGATTCCACCTACATTAATGCTTTTGCCAGAATAAAAATACCACATAAATATCACTCTCCAGGTGGCATTACTATACCAGCAAAAGCTTCTAATTAATTTTTCATTGTGATGTTAGACCTGGCATTAGTTGAGTCTGTCAGGATATAAAACACTGTGTAATTCTCTGTTCAGCAGAGAAAGATTTCCCCTTTCTCCCTCCTTTTTTCCTCTTTTAATGAGCACGGAGCGAGAAAAGAAACTCGACCCTGAGGCGTTCATAATACACGCGTTAGATAAAAGTACTTCCGTGAATTGTTCCATCCTCCTTTTCCTCGCACACATATGCGCCTCTTCCCTCATCCTCTTCATCTCCCATGTAAAAAAAACTCCTACGATCATAGGAAGTTAGGCTGAAGAGAACAAGCTCATTCCCCTACCTCAAGGTAGGATCAGTTAAACATATACCATGAACAGCAGAGGTCCATCTAACCTGTCCTCAAAAGACTTCCAATGATGAAGAATCCAGTGTCTCCTTAGGCAATCTATTCCAGTGCTTCAATAGCCTCATTGTTAGAAAAATTCTCCCAATGTCCAGCTTGAACCTTCCTTGCTGCAACTGAAGCTCAAATACCTTTTTGTCATATCCACCAACAGTAATGGAAAATAGTTTATCAATTACCTTATTCAACCACAGTTAATTCCCTGGATCCCAGCTTTTTAAAAATTATGTATGTTCTCCCTCAATGGAATTTTTGTCCTCCTTTGAAAGGCAAAAGTCAAGCAATTTTAAAAGTAGTTCTCTTGCTATTTAAAGCACCTTTCTAAATAGCAGGAATGGACATTTTCTTCCTTATTAGCTACGCCTGCCTTTATTTTTGCCATTATCTTTCCTATTTCAAAACCAGGATTTGAAGTGCACTGGACTCAAGAAGACAGAACTGTCCTGAATAGACCTAACCATGTGACTGGAGCTGAATTTACTAACACAAGGTTTCAAACTTCTTTTTTCAAATGAAGGGAAAAAGCAGCAGTGAATGAATTGGTCCCTTCCTGAAAGAAACTAATTACGTGCATCTAGAAGAAACTGCGAGTGAAAGAAAACAACACACACAAGAAATGAAAGTAGGTCAAACTGCACTAGGCAACCCTGAGAACGCCCTGAAAATAAGTAATAAAAAAGCTGTAATGCCAGTCTGTCACTATTTTTGCTTCTGTTAATTGGTTATTAATAATACTTCTTTTCTAGGAAAAACTATGTATATTCTATTCCCGTATGTAGGGAACCCACAATCCAATGTTGTGGATGATAAGAAGTACAAAAGGGTACAAGCTTACTCTTTCTCCTTTAGATCTGGCAAATCAAGATACCAGTGTTCTTCACTAATTATCTTCTTTTCCTCCTCTTCTAGTTGCTTTTTAGTTTGTGAATCCAAACCCCTTTGCATGAACTAAAAAGAAAGACACATAAACACACAGCTTCAGTTTTTTGCATCATCAGGATGTTCTGAACATGCAATAATTACATGATGACAATTATCCACTACATAGTATTTAACAGTTGATAAAAAGTAAATGTGTTTTGTGATTTTTCTCTGGGTTTAGTCTAACTTTGGGCAAACAGGCAATGGAAAAGTAAAAAACTGCTGATCACAGCTACCTACTGGAAGTCAACAGTCAGCCACATCTGTACTTACATACAAAGAAACAGACCTTTCCTGGTTAGTTTTGATGGATCTGAGCTGTTACATGCTAAGATTTTTCTAATGTTTCAGCAAAGGCCGGAGAGAACATAATGGCATTAAAGCTCTTGCTGCATACCAGAAACCCCCCCCCCCCCCCCCCCCCCCCAGACAAACAGCACTGGAGCTCAGAGCTAGAGGTAGGTCATACCAGGTTGGCCATTGTTTGAAACATCTATACTTTCAACCATCCTCTTCTTTTCTCAGATTTCATTTAATGAACTGGCTTGCTTTTGTAGCCCTGTAGCCAACCAAACATGCCGGAAAAAACACAACTCTTCACAACTTTACAGTAGTAATCCTCATATTCTCACACCCCCGGGAGCTGGGACCGCCCTTACGGCCTACAGAAGGTGTCTGAATAACTTTATCTGTCAGAGGTGTACATTTATACCAACATAATTCCCAGCTAGCGGCAAGTCGACCAGTACAGTTTATACACACTCCTGTACAAAAATTGCTTTGTGGCTATCAAAGCATACCTGTATGTGCAACACTGCAGAGGAATTTCATCTCAAGTAATTTTACCCCTCTCATTTAACGTAGCATCATTTTTGTGTTTAGATAAGCCTGCAGGCCGACAGATAATGTGCCAGTGGGGCACATCTGTCTCTTGAACACTAGCAGACACATCGATATTGTTTAGGTCCCAGCTAAAATGGGCTTGGTTGGGGATAAAGCCCAAGAAGGCATTACAAAACACTTCCCTCCCACAAAAAAACTGCATTATTGAGCTTATTTAACATATATAGGTAATACAGATGTGTAATATATATATATCATATACCCCCCACACCTTTTCAGTCTTTACAAAATGCCCAAGCAAACCAAATAAAACTCTGAAGTAAAAGCCAATATAGTGCTAGTGTCTCATTTTCCATTTATATTTCTATTTGCATCCATTTGTACATGATCTTTAATGAAAGAATAATTGACTTTTCTGAGTTGATCCAAAATATGTCAAAGCTTTCCAATTAAAACTACAGTATCTTCTTGAGGAAAATAAGGGAATCTATCATGTGGAAAACCGTATTGCTCAAGGAAATTGGTTAGCCAGTCAGAAGTCTCAACAGGAGAAATTCTGCTACAAGCACCCAATTAAATAATCATTTCACATTACATTTTAAAGATTATGTTCTTAAAGATTACTAAAGGAATAACTAGATAAAAAATATGTGATCATATTTATCTAAAATGTAAACACACATGGATGAATTAAAAATATACGCATTGTGGTAGACACAGAGTAAATCAGTCTGTTACTGAGTGGTTATTTGGATTAGTTTCCCCAAGCAATGGGACCTGGATCAAACGGTGCAAGATCTAAAAGCATGAACCATCCTTTGACATCAAGGGGTGAGCACATGTGGTCCGGTAATTAGTGCAAAGGGCCTTCGCAATGCTACCACTGACCACATGTCACCTTTGGGTGACACTTCACCTGCCCGTTGAACTGTGATAATACACCTTATCAGCACCTGCAGAAGCAGCTGCTAAAGTATTAATTAAAACATTTGTAAACAAGAAGATCTGCAGAAGGAGAGTGCTAAATACAAGATCTGTGTATGACCTTTTCAAAACCTACTCATCTCTTCAAAGCTGGTTACTACTGCCCGGACTGTAAACCTGCAAATGTCATGGCAGCACATTCACAGGCTGTTTCTCCACAGCCTTCAAAGTAAGAAAATCTAAAAACTGGCTTTTGAAATCTCCAGGGGGTTAATAAACTGGCAAAAAAACAGGAACAGAAATTTCACTTTAAAAGAGAGTATTACATAAAAGTAAGAAAAAATAACGATGTTGCATGCCAGGTTATGGGAGTCTCTCTGTCATACACTGCTGGCTAACTCAGCTCAACATCTACTTCCCTTCTGAGAGCGAGGCAAGATGTGTTCCGTTCTCTCTGTGCATGAGTTTTAGTCTTTCATTAGCAGCATCTGTTAATTGGCGTAAATATTCCACCATCTTACTGTGGAAGAGTACACTGTACATGGTAGATTGAACTGAAGTCAGCTGAACTCTTTTCAGCCAGTGTCTGAAACATAGTCCCATAAAAATATGTGGGGAAAAAATGGTTAAGTGAAACATCACAAGCAAGAAGCCACGAATGCCGCGTACTATTCAGTTATAAAAATTTAATGGATATTAACATTTAAAAAAAAATTAATGGCAACTCAACTTTTACTGGTTGTTTTTCAATAATAAAGAACCATCAATCACAACAGAATGTACTCTGCTGAATTAGGTGTTGTAGTACGTGACGTGAAGCAGAATCCACTAGCCGGTAAGCAGACACTAATTTCACATTGGACTTGACATGAGATTCACAATTCCAAGGGTAACAGGCACGTCACGATGTTACTAACAGCCCTTGCATTTATGAGTTGGGAAAGGCGGTTAACACTGCCATTCAGGTTGGGTATTTTATTAGCCATCAGTGTAAACAGACAAAAAAATGGACACTATAAAAAAGAAACTTTTCTTTCAAGATTAAAAGCCCGCTCTAGTAAGGTAAGCAACATGAATATTTTAATTTCAACGTGTGCGTCTGGTGGGGGAAGAAATCTTATCATTTTTATCCACGACAAGCAACCTAACTGCAGAGAACGAAGAGACTCTCAAGCAATGCCCAAAAGTTGGCTCTTGCTAGGGTGAGACTTCTGCTGCAATCATGAAGTTGCTTTTCTGGATGAAACCCTCCAGCACCCTCCAGTTTATAAACCCCCTGAGACCTCTTGCTAGGGTTTAAGCAGCTCGATACCCAGTGACAGCTCTCTCAAATCGCCTCTTGCCCGCGAAGTTGGAAGGGAGCAGCCCACAAAGCTGCAGGCCTGAGTGGAAGGGCAAGCGAAGCTGAAGATAGGTGTGTATTTGAAAACGTGAGGCAGGAGACACTCGTGCCCGTGTCACACCAGGACAGACGCTGTGTGGCCCAGCTGCAGACACGGCGAAATGCCCCAAACCAGGCCAGGGGCTCCCAAGATGCCTGGTTTACCCGGGAGACACCCCCGCCCGCTGTTCACAGCACGGCTCGGCCCCGGCACCCCCCTCCGGCGGCGGCCCCATCCTCCCACCCCCAGGGCCGCCTCACGGCACCGGGCCCGCGGCGGGCAGCTCCCCGGCAGCAGCCGGGCCCGGCCGCCCTGTCCTCAGCCTCGGACCAGGCCTCAGGCCTCCCCCTCCTCTCCTTCCCTGCCTGTCATCCCCCCCCCCGGAGCCCCGCCGCCGCCCCCCGCCTCACCTTCATGCGCAGCAGGTTCTTGGACAGCTTCGTCTTCACCTCCCCGGCCATGGCGGCCGGCGCAGCCCGCAGGCCGCAGTAGATCCCCGCGCTCGCGTAGCGCCGCAGCCGCACACGCCGGGGGAGGAGCGGGAGGAGGCGGCGGCGCGGCTCCACCCTCCGCGTCCGGGGCGCGGCTGCAGGGACAGGCCCCTGCCCACAGCCCGGAGGAGCGGCGGGGCGGGTAGGGTAGGGGCTGGCGGGGGTGCGCGGCCGGTGCAAAAACAACGTTAAAAAAAGCAACTTTCCTGTACAGAGCTGGTTATATGGGGTGAGGGAGATCGCGTGTGTGAGCAGGAGATAAATCTGAGTCGGTATGAAATGTAGTAGRGAAACCTGAGATTTCTTATCAACACTTGTGCATTCTGTAGCGCTGCCGGCTTACGGTTTCATCCATAATTTTTTGATATTTCAAAGAGAGAAGGAAAGAGAGTATAAAATCTATCTCATATTGGCATTTGGAGACTGCTTGACTTCTTTAGCTTTCATTTTTTAAAATCAGCACTGACTTTTACTTGAAAAAAAAATCACAAAATGGTCAAATATGATTAAAACTGGAAAGCACATAAATTCAAAGATATTAAAAAAAGCATCAAAGCTTTGTTAGTCCTGAATCATGACCTTTGAATTCAATCTCGGCAGTGCTCTTTGGGCTGCCAGGCTGGGCCCTGGTAGCTGAGGAGGAAATCCTGATAGGAAATTGCCAGCTGACTCCCAGTCACCAGCAGGTACCACAATTTCTGTATATATCCTCATAAATCAGATTTCTGACGCCTGTTTTGACATTCGGCACATAAACCAGGCGATAAAGCAATAAGAGTGAGGGTTCAGTGTTCAAAACTTTAATGAACTGGTGTGCTCCAAAAGACAATCTAGGGAGAAAAGTTCCCGTATATGCAAGATGTAGGTCAAAGCTTGAAGAACTGTATAAAGATTTATGCTCTAATAGAGTCCACAAAAACGTATAATGAAGGGCAAAACCTGATTGCAGTGGGAAAGGAGGAGGAAGAATTACCCACATCCAGGCATCCTTATTACACAGTTAAGCTCAGTGGGTTAAAAAGGCCACAAACATGAATGAAACACGGAGCCACAACCGCTTCAAGGCAAAGTCATGACCCTGCATGGAAGTATTTAATTTTCATATAGGCAAAGCACCTTCATTTCCAGGCTCTGTAAATGAGTTGAAGCTGCTCTGAAATTCAAGGCCCCAGCGAGAAAGTCTCTTTGTGGGTGTGGGAGCTATCCCGCTTCGTTTGGCCCCATCGCATTTAGCTCCTCCTCGGTTCACTTTCTCATTAACAGCTATCAACCCTTCCCAGCAAAAGCAGGCTGGGAAGAAATTCGCAGTTTTATGAATACAACTGTGCATCAAAGAATGAATATGTTTGAATCTTAGTGAACAAACTGATAGGGAAAAGCTGTTAATTAATATAATACAGCCATAATCTTACCATTTTTGGTGTTATTTTCTACTTGCCATGCATTCTAATAATGTATTTGCTTCTTGTTGATCGTTGCGAATCAGAGCCCTGCATTTAATTACATGGCCTTCAATGTCACTCAGGGCTGTTTCTGAGCAGTTTCAGTTAATTTACAGTCCAGGAACGTACTTTGAATGATTCCTTCTAAATATATTTCTGTGCACCCATCAGCAGTTCTCCAGCCACTGAGCTATGGCAGTGCCCGGCTTTGCTTGGTGCCCTTTGCGAGAGCTGTTCCTGTCCCCCCTGTCCTGCCCATGGAGCAACCCGGCTCATCGATTCCTGCAGCCCCCTTCTTCAGCAGACTCTGCCTGCAGCCTTTYTTGGATGCAGCCACTGCACATATCAGCTGCCCGACACCTTTGATGTAAAGGAGCGTGATGCCACCAACCCTTTACTCTTTGGGAGTTGAGTCTAATAATTTACAAAGCCATGCGGTGTCTGACTGGGAGGGGGTCAGTGCAAGGGGTTGTCAGCTCATCTAACCACGAGGATTATTCCCGGTGCTCCCTGGTAAGCGAGAGCTCGGGATGCGCAGCCTGAGCCCCACTGCACCCCGTGTCTTGGTGGCGCACCATGGGCTTGCATGGAGATGCTGCCACTGTTTGTCTTGTGTGTCGGCACAACGGCTAACAACCCGCCTTGATACAGGCGGGGAGAAGTGTTTTGCAGCAAAGGCAGTACAGGCTGTGTGATGTTTATTTAGAAAAGTGGAGATTGTAAAAAGGCTGCCACAGAATTTGATCTATTTTGGCAGTAAAAAAGTCCGAAGGAAATTTTTGGATTACATCTCCCATCGCTTGAATTGGATGGGGAGGTTATAGATAACAATCAGCTGTCTCGTGGACCAGATTATACTGTCTGGTAAATCTGAAGACACTCCATTGATTATAGGAGAAATTTTTATGATTTACTGGTGGTGGTGGAGGTAGCTCAGAGAAGAATCCAGCCCTGTAAATACGCCTGCTTGTGAGGTGGAGTGAGGGTGAGGAGACAAGGTAGGAGAGATGCTCTATTTAGAGAAGAATCAAGGGTCATTGTAAATGACAATTAGATACCTCTCCCACAGCTCTGTCAGCTGCATGGCAGCTCCGCTTTCAACCTGGAAATCCATTTCTTTTTCAAAACAAAAATGCTCAGGGAAATAACTCAGGGGAAAGGAGCGCCATCTCATCAAAGATTGTACATTAAACAAGCAGATAAAAGATTTTTTTCCCTAGGAAATGCGGTCCCTTCTCCCTCTCATAATTACAGAAGTAAACTGACTCATCCTTTAGCTTTTGAAGTTCCCTTTTCTGGCATAGGCACCGTTTTAGGTGGCAGCTGACACACGCAGTGTGTTTTAAATCCCTGCCCTGTGTTCCTGAGTTAACCCCAAGGCTTCCTGTGCTTGGGGAATGATATGGAAGAATGAAGCAGAAGCTAAACTCCTATAATTTGGGTAACACAGATCCATAAACACCGTTCACGTTGGTGATGCTTTCCTTTTAATAGCCTTATGTGGTTCACAATTTATGCAGCGTGAAAGGGTGCACCTTAAAAATGTGCTTGTAGCAAAATAGAGTTGCAAAATCTCCAGAAGAACCAAGATGTGTCTTTGGAGAAAGTGCCTGTTGTCAGTTTGGGAGAAGACAATCATTCTGAGTGCTTCTGGCTGTCGTGGTGGCAGGGTGACCTTTGTGTGAATAAATACAGTAATTCCTTTTTGATTACAGAAAGAAACAGCTTCCTAATGGTAGCTCCCTATCTTCTGCCATCACCTAAAGTGGCGGGGGGGAACACACACCGGTCTGTCATTCTGATGGCATGCTGATAAGCCTAAAATTTTGATCCTGTGTTGCAATGATTTGATATATCCCAATGCTAGGAATCAGAGCAGAGAGAATGACTGAAGAACGGTGTGGAGCAGCCTTCTCTTTGCTTTCCTTTAAAAATTGAGAGGCTTTTAACTTTTTGGATTTGATGGAATCACAATTAAAAGAGAAAAGGAAAATATCACCTTCCGTTTGTTAACTATAAAAATGCAATCCAGCAGTGCTGCTGGTGCTTTGCTATTTCCCAGGTCAATAAATGGCTCCCCTGACTTTAATAAACATTGATGCTGCAGGCTTGTTCTACAGTGATTGAACCTTTTTATAGTTTCAACCACTCACATTGCATGAAAGCTTGAAGATTTTTTTTCTTTTTTTTTTTTTTTTTTCAGGAGGATTGGTTCTGATTGATTAAATTGTCATTTTCTGAGTTAGTTGCTGAATTATAACTTGGCATTTTTAACCGTGTGATTTGTTTAAAGAGACAGCTTTTTGATATAGCAAACCAGCTGAGAATTTTTAAGCAGTAAAAGGAAATTTTACTCACTTTGTTCTCAGCCTTTCATCACTGCCTGACAAAAACGCTCCTGAAAACAATGTAGAGGCTATGATACGAGGAGAAGGTACTTAGATTCACGCTTACTTCTTCTTTATTCCATCACGGAGCTGATCTGTGCAGTATTATATTGCTTTCGATTAGTAGTTGGACACCTTGTTGTTTTTAAAGTGTTTATCTTTCCAAGGAGAAGGGCAGGGAGGGGGAATTAGAGACATAAATGTGAGTGCTACCCAAGGTGATATTAAGAGTAAGTGGCAGAACTGTACTTTGGACCAACTGCTTTACACCTTAATATGCACAATGGATTTCTTTGCACCAAAATGGTGGGCTCTGAACACACCTAAGTCAAATAACTGCAAGGTTTTCACCTAAATCCAGACTGGGCCTGGTTCAAAGGGACAAAGACCTTGTAATTCTTTAGAAACAGAGAAAATCACATCCATGTGATGTTGCATTCATTTTTTTATTTAACCAGCTGCCRCATTCCTTCTCTGTGGATAGCTGCATGGTTTCAAGGTCTGATTTTTTTTTTATTTCCTTCTCTCGCCCCAATTTAAATCTGTATTCGAGACAGTAAAGCCAAAGTGAATGAGACTCACATAAAACACATGTGTGTTCAGAATGTGTTTGGAAAGAAAGGCCAACAAAACTGTCTTGTAGCACATAACAGGGGTCTTTTGCTTTTGATTTACAGTGCCTGCAGGGGAAATGGAATAATCTAATGGTCTAAATATGGGAGATCTTACGTTTGTTCACTGCAGCGTTACCCTTGTCAAGCTCTGAAACAGTGCTTAGCAGTGGAAGTCTCAGGGTATCAACATGAAATACTGAAGTCCAATTATACTTCTGCTTGTACACTTTCCCCTCTCTGGCCATTTCAGCTTCTGCTCTGAAATAATAACTCACGGCAGCGCAAAGTTGAATTTCAGCAGTGAATCATATCCCTGGCCTCTAAATTTAATTGCATGATACTGCAACTAACCCACTATCCATCTTGGTCCCTTGAATTCTTTTTGCCTCTTTTCCTCCGTTTCTATACCATTCATTCAAGACCTTTAAAAAGTGCAAAATAGGTGCCCAGGAAGAAGGCGAATTGTGAAACGAACATTAAGCTTCTTACCCGCCGCCAATTTCTGAAGGTCTCTCACTTAAAAGAYGGGGCTAGAGTTCACCAACATTGGGGTCAGGATGGAGTGCTGCAGGCTCTGGCTGTTTTCTTGCAGTGCTGCTGGTTACCTGGAAGAGGGGTCAGGAGGACCCTTTGCAAGCACCGGTTTGGATATGATCCAGCTTTCCAGGATGTCCATTTTCCCCCCCTAGTGCCAAACGAAAGGTGACTGCTGGAAGCGGAGCCAGGGTGGATGACAGATTAATGCTCTGATTCAGCATGGCAAATCTGGTGTTCCTAACACCTCTGCTTTAATCAGCTGAAGGTTTCACAGCAAGATGTTGATGCATGAGCAAACTTTTAATGACAAAAGCAAAAAGTAAGGTATTTTTCTGCAATTATTGTAAATACAATACGGTAACATTTTTGGGAGAGTTCTCATGTTCATTTCAAAATCATCTTGAGGCCATTTTATAGGGTGGGAAATAAGCTGTAACATGAAAAAGAGTAAAATGTTCATTAAAGCTGTAATGATTTATATCATAACATTATGAGGTAGCACGCTTTACCTCAGTAGAGTTCCTCAATGAATGTTTTTCTAATTTCCATAAGTAATTGACCTCTCATTAGCAACTCATTAGAAAAATTGAGGTGATGCGACAAATGCAAACCCACTGCAACAGAAACTCTGCATGTGAATAAATTATTGAAAACTCTAATGGATTCAAAATGAAGGACCACAAGAACCTTGCTTTCTCTGACTGAAAAAGTAAAGTATTTCGTTTACATCTGCAAAGTGAAACACTTTTGTCTGAAAATATACAGCTGCACACTCAACAGTCCTTAAATCCATACTTTGACTCATGGCTGATTTTCAAACACAGTGAACATTCACTTCTTCTTGCAAGCAACTGCACAGGAAGAAGACTTAGCCAAATAATTCAGACACATATGTAAGACCCTGGTGCGACTGTAGACAGCAAAGTTGGAAAAACTGCGTACAAGTTTTGGAATGTGGACTAAGTACATGGCTTAATTTTTGAAGGAACTAAACATAAACTGACGCTTCTCGGTGACTCCAGCCTAGATGTGGATACTTACTTACCAGAAAAGGCATAATGCTGAATTCTTGTCCATGAGCAGTTGTTTCAGAAGGGAGGTGTCTGCCTTGTCCTTTTTATAGCCACTGTTAACCAACACATGAATGTTAACAAGCTCAAATAATAGATTTTGCACATATTGAAGTGTTAACTTTAATAACCTTATATATCTGTCTTTTTAGGGATCAATAAATCAATTTCGAGCTAGTTCTTCATCACTGCAATATTGTGAAAAATGAGGCTGATATTTAACGTAAAGTTTTATGAGTCCTGGATGCTCCTGGACAAACCCAGCAAAAAAACCCATTTCTTTTTTAATATGTCCCTTAAAGTCCCGATGCCTAGTTGAAACTTATTTGAAAGTAACTGGATTTATGGGTTCCAAGTTAGTGTTTCATTACAAAGCTGCATGAGGATGAGAAAAGAAAAAAATCCCTGTCTGAAAGTCTTGTGCAACAGAGAAGAGATGAACTGATGAACCTCCCTGACCTTTTGCAATACTGGCTAAGAAACTGCAGGGTCTAAAAGGAGGATAAAAGCAATGGAGTAATAATGTAAAACAATGGGAAAAGCTACTGGCGTAAGGCTGCCCTGGGAAAAAGGCCAGTGAGAATCTCACTTTTCCTCATTTGGGAAGTGTAKCTTTTATCTGGTTACCCTTCTCGCAAGTTGCTTTTTTAATTTTCTTCCTGAATTCTCCTGCAATGGGCCATTGCACAGCATGGTTTTAATAGAGGTGAATATCTG
This sequence comes from Oceanodroma leucorhoa, assembly GCA_030449065.1. NCBI lineage: Eukaryota > Metazoa > Chordata > Aves > Procellariiformes > Oceanodroma > Oceanodroma leucorhoa. Next base: position 16,232,261 of record JASVER010000007.1, read on the forward strand.
TTTTGTTTTGCCAACTAAACTGTAGAAGAAAGGAAGCACAGAAGTGACCATGAGGAATTTCCTATTATGGAAGAAAAATGTATTTTTAAAAGCTCGATCAGAAAAATCAGACTGCTTAGCTTTCCATGACATTTAAAAAGAAAAGATTGAAAAGAGRTGGTAGATAAACTGTGACGTTTCATGGTATATCGATTGCATCATGCCATGGGACTATACCAAGTGACTAGTTCTGTGACATTGCTCCTGTGTCTTTTTTTCTGCATGGTGGCAGAAACCATGGTTGCATGGTTAAGCCCTGATGGTTTCAGTCCAAATTTAGAGTAAAATCTGCTCTCTAATGGCTTTTAGCACCAAAGAGCACCTCTTTCTAGAGCCATGACTGAACTGAGTTGCAGTTAGGAAACCAAACAYGGTACAGAACCAGAAAGCTGAGACTATATTACCCAAAAATCTGTCTTATGTTCAACATCTCCTCTAGGATTTTCAGGGCTGCTGTAGAAATGAAGCTTTTAAAGTCCCGGGCAACCATTAGGTTGGTGTAAACCGTCGTAATCAAGTTTATTACCAAGTCTCTCTGTGTAGCGCTGTATGCTCTTCATTAGAGCCTGCCCTTTCCCACRCAGTTACACACTCCTGCACTGCACTACCGGGATGACTCACGGGCAGAAATTCTGTAGGATTTAGGAATACATTTGGATTTCAGCCAGTTGTGGAAAATACACATACTTCCTCTTATACCTACGCATGTACTCAATATATTTCTTTACATATGGKATCTGGATCAGTAATACTAAAAGCCTGAAGTTGAAGGAAGAACAAAATGCATTTATAAACATGTTCCTTGATCGAGGTTTTTTTAGTCATTTATTCAGTCATTTTGTGGGAGTGAAATATCTGATAGATTGCAAGGTGGAAATAACACACCCAAAGAGAGGTAATTCTCCTTATATAGGTTGACTTTAAAGAAGTCAAAGTGCTAGGCATTAAATTAATAATTTAACTGAAGTAATTAGAAACACTTCCCCTCCTTCCCTYGAAATGGAGGGAAAAAACTCACCTGTGGCAAATGTGTATTTTTGCAAGACTTTGGGGGTACGCCTGTACTGCCCATTAGTGGGCCCTGAGGTTACCCTAAGACTAGCTACGTCTTGCTTCTTTATGCCGAAAGCTGCTAATGGGAAAAACAGTGTTATGATTATGGGTCCAAACACAATTTCGAAACCTGCAATATCATATCAGTATCCCATGGGGCTAGCAAAACTGTAGATACTCAGGAACGCACCAAAATAGCTAGGAAGGGCATCGTTAATGACACCAACAAAAGCAAACAGCTAGGTTTTTGTTGCAGCATGTTTTTAGTTGTTGTATGCAAAATGGTTTAATATCACCTTAATCCCAGCTTGCCATGTGAAAAATGACCCTGTCAGTTTGATACAGAAGTAGAATATTGAGAAGTGGAACATTTTGTCTAATAGGGAAGAGCTGACAAAGACAGACTGAATAATGCTTAATTGGATAAAACTGACCTGATTGTAAATTCCAAACGAAATTAAAAATATTGCACTAAGATTTATAGGGTTCGTTTTCTGTCTTTTTTTCTGTCTGTGTGTGCTGGGCTTTGCTTGTGTCATCAATATTTCAGTTTAGCAGCAGCATTATTTTCTTTATTGATAAAAGCCAAAGGCTAAATATTGCGAGACATTTGGCAATGCCAATATAAATGGGAACTCTCAGTTGTGTGCAGTCCAGTTATTGATGGTTTTATTAGCAATCCTTATAAGGGCACATTCTGTCTTCCTGCTCACTGCCGTAATGTGGAAATGAGGAAAATGGTAAAATGCCTGTTGAACTTAGCTAACTGTAAGACAATTTTGACCGAACACATCTCTGTCATGCGACTAGCCACGAGCATAATGTAAATATGTTTGCGCACAGTGGCAGGGTGTCTCAGCAATGTGGCTTTTTGCATCTTTGCCCATCAATGCCTCTTCTTCTGTCCTGGCTATGGGGATGGAGCAGACTAATCTTCATTGAAGCAGTCTCAATGAACAAAATCTGGTGTAGGAACTACCATCCCGTATTTCTCCAGCTGCTTAAAACAGCTCTCCAGTTCTCCGAGTATGTGAACCACAACCTCACCGAGTTCCTGCAATATAGAATTATAGTCATAGAATGGTTTGGGTTGGAAGGGACCTTTAAAGGTCATCTAGTCCAACCCCCCTGCCGTGGGCAGGGACATCTTCAACTAGATCAGGTTGCTCAGAGCCCCGTATTATCATATCTATTCAGGGCAGGGCTTGTGCATGAAGATACTATAGGGAAATTCTTTGAGAAAATTATTTTCTTAGAATTTTCAGTAGCCACTGTAAAAAGTCTGAACCTTTATCTGTGTTATTTTTTYCTCCCGCTCTGCTTTATAAACAAACATGACACTTTATTGTACGAAGTGATTTCTTTCTGAGTTATAGAACCACAGAAAAAGCATATAAAACCCACAAACCTTATTATTTTTGGATTCTTGAAACTCAAAATTGATTTAAACCAAGTTCAGCCAGCAATATTTCCTCCCTGTCTGAGAAACTATATCCTGGGTTTCAGACTAAAGTAAATTTTTATAGGCATGTTGTAATTATAAACCCTTGAGAAACGGTATTTGTAACGGGGACATGGGCACAAAGCTTTGCTGTAGTTACTCTGCCGAGCGCTGATGCGAAGAGGCTGAAAATCCATTCTTCCCAGAAGGAGCTTATTAAAAGACTGCAGTAGTTTTAATGACATTTCTGGTGACATCAAAATTATTTCATTTGGAATCGCAGAGCATCTCTGCTTCTGCATTTTTGAAGGTCCAAGGAGAAAATACTGCTGCAGCCTCACAGCTACGAGCAGTGACTGAGGGAAGCAATCCAGAGAGATAAATTTGCGTTTGTACTCGTATCCTCTCATGATGGGAGATGTAAATTAATCTGTTTAATTAGAGCAGTGTATAATAATCATCACCAGGAAGGCAGGAGAAATGTTTGGAAATACCATACAGGTTTTGCAAATGATCTGGGTTCAGCTTTTCCTCCTAAATTGATGAATAATAGCTGAAATGTCAGTGATAACTGAACTCAAGATGAGGAGGTTTGGCTCACATCAGATGTGTTTGGTGACTTATGTTCTTGTTCAGTTCTGTAGAGATCCTGGATTGATTTTCTTGCAATATTTCAATCCAAATGGGTATTTTCAAGCAATAGCCATTTCTGATTGGACGGATCTTTGTACTATTTATCTCATGTCATTTGTACACATGAATTCAAATCAAATGATGGCAAGGTGCTTGGCCCAGATATATCGCACCATAAGAGATTAAGTCCTGCTCACTTGATCAACGTTAAATTACACTTCTCAGCTATACAGGTATGCAGATACTTTACAAAGATGGATAAAGAGCTTTATCGTCATTTTAGAGGTGTTCAGAGACAACAGTAAGCCCCAAAGCACGTACTAGCTCAGAGGCAGAGGTCTGAACTGCAGCCTTCCTCCACCGTAATGCGTAGCCTCACCCTACATCCACTGAAGCCAACAGCAAAATTTTCACCTGCGTCAAAGCAGAATCCCCAGCCTCTGGCAGCAGGTTTCCTTGGCTTTCTTCTGATCTCCCTGGGTTTACTCCCAGGAGGAAGGGGCTAAAATCTTACACGGTCTCAGATGTATAAGACAAGAAGTGATGGCAACAGCGTGCAGGGAAGGGAGGAGAGTTTGGTAAAGCAGACAGACTGTTGCAGGGTGTTGAATGTGAAATGGCACAGTTTGTATTACAGCCCTTGATTTTTTAGGGATTTTTGGCATTGGTTATTTAATCACTCAGACAATGAAGTAGGAAGTGGAAAACCACAGAAACTCGACCTCTCCTGCAGGGCATGTRGGTAGCCAAAAATAGCTGCGTGAATTGAATAGTGGGCCTGGGGAAGTTTTCCAAAGTTTTTCAGAATCTCCGAGGAATTTTCGGCCCATATTCTGAGAGAAAAACTGTGTTGGTCTCCCTTTCTCTGAGCCAGTTCACTCATATATGCACAGCTAATGCAGGCACCTGGGACTGAACCCAGCTCCTTCTGAAGTCAATGGCAAAGCTCCTAATGGCTTGAGTGGAGGCAGGATTCATCCCTTTGTGAGACGATCCTATTTATATTCAATACCCTGCAACTTAAAGTGAGGATTAGCAGAATTAAACTCTCCTAATTTGTATATCTCAGACTGCCAAACCGCAATTAACTTTTGTGCGTTTGAATTAACAGGGAAAATTATTAACCACCCTTTCCTCATGCAATTATCATTTTACACTTCTGGAAAATTTCTCCTAAATATGAAAAGTAGCCCACACCCCTGTGAACCTATCCCTCTTAATATCCTTTAGTTATTAGAGCAGGAAACAATTTTTCACCCCATTGCTTCCATATGCAAGCGATGCTTGCCCAGCACCACTGCCGTGCTGTGCACTCCGCTGAGTCGCTTTGCTTTGCATTGGCCTAAGACTGCACAGGCCACGCAGGTCACTTTTCACAGGGGGACRGGACTCAAAGCTTTAAATTCACCCAAGAATGACACCTGTGTGCATAGCCCTTGGCAAATATTACAACCAGCTGCTATTTTAACCATGCAAYGTACAGGCTCAAAATTCCCCCCTTTCCTTCTCCCGTGCAAAGCTAAAGAGGACACCCTGGTTTTCCCTGAGCGCTGGGCACAGAGCTACAGGTTGGCACGGCAGAATAAAGGCAGCATAAAGCAACCAGAGTTTTCTGCCTTATTTTCTGCTCTTCTTTTCTTGCACGTGCCCAGCTGGACTCTGCCCTTGCATGCACTAGGGCTAGCGAGGGTCCCGTCGGTGCCGAAAGCTTGCAGAGCATCCCTTTCCCTGTGCTGTAGCACACCCTCTCCACTGTGTGAAGAGYGATGGTCATTTTTTCTTAAAACTTTAGTTTCCTGGGAAAAGTAGAATCTTAAGCCTTCTTTTTTTTTAATTGGAGGTGGGGGGAGATATGCGAGAACAGATAGCTTTTAATTTATTTATCACCCTTTTATAATAAATATGTTTGTAACAACATAATGAAATTGTTGAACAAAAGTTCTTTTCCAGAAGAATAATCTTTAACCGGTGCAAAATGCCTCACTGGGGTTTTGYCAGGTTTTAATTTCAGTTGGAATAAATCGCGTGAGACACCAGGCTGGGGAAGATAAAGGTGAATTTCATCTGCTTCCAGCTTGTCATAATGGAAATAATAACTACTTTAGCCAAAAACAAGTTTCMAATTAGTTTCTCTAAAATAATATTATCCCCTTTTTTTCTAGATACTGTAGCTCATTTYGGAACCTAATTTTGATAATATATAAACATTTCTGAAACAGCAATTCCCACTGAAAGAATGACAAGTACAGACTTTGGCAGCACATGTTGGGAGCCTGTCTGTACTGAAAAGCAGTCTTTGCTTTTCTTGAACYGAATCTTAAACAATAAAAAATAGAAAAATCAATTTAAAATCTTCTTTATGATGAAGACATCTTTCCYGAGAGACTTTATTTTAAATGGCTGGATAATGATCATTAAACAAGACATTCTGAAATTATAAAATAGATTTCTTCTGGAAAACAGATAGACTTTTTTTTTTTTTATTTTAAGAAAAATTAGTGTGCTTTATGGGGGGAATTCAAGACACAGGAAAAGTGAAATAGTGCTGGCTCTTAAATGCAGCTGAAATTGGCTGATTTATATATCACATTAAATTCAGAAACCAACACTAATGTGGTTCAGAAAAAAATAATCTCAAGACTAGGTTAATGTGTTTGAAAGGATCCTTTGAGGGATGTAACAGGACTATATTCTGTTTGGTCCCACCCAGCGATCTCCTCTGTGACAACTGTCATCTAATACGCCGGTACAGTGTAAAAAAATGGACTTTTATTATTTAGGAAGATGCTTTTTTACAYAAGAAGAAGAAGCCAAGCTCTGGTATCCTATGCAATACRCTATGCTCACTGAGCTGSTCAGACATGTCCCTGCAGAGGCCARGTCGGTGCTGAGCAAAGCTCCAGGGTTTGTCCTGGATCTTACCTAGTTGCACATTTTCTCCCAAACAGCYCGTGCCTCAGAGCTGCTGGCTTCTGCCCTGCAACTGCATTTTATTGGAGCAAAGCTCAACACTAAGACAAGTTTTCAAAGRCCCTGAAAAGAAGAGCAGTTTGGTCAAAAGCACAGCAGCTGTGGGGGTCACCAAGGGCTTTCAGCTGCTTGAAGCCATGGGGCCCGCGGCGCATGCCGTCGCATTAGCTATTTGTGTGAGCAGAGCATCATAGCGCAGCATTACTTCATTAGCTGTTCTGACTAATGCAAAGTCAGTGTGGCTGTTTCTGCCCCCACAGTGGTTAATAATAGCAACAGCACTTACGGTATCATGAGCGTGGCTTGAGCTCTGACCCTATGTCAAGGAAGCCGAGATGTGTGGCCCTGTGGCTTTATCCATCCCAGCTTAAGCAAAGAAAAAAGGGGTAATATTACACAGAATTTCAAAGACTCAGTGCAACAAGACAGCATGAGGTAAAACAGATGTGTTAAAACCCCCACATTTAACTTAAAAACTGTATTTCATAATGTGTAAACCTCTCATCATCACATGTACATGTGTGTGCAAAACTATGGGGGAACAGATCTTCTGGGAGACGGTGATAGTTCCAGTGATGCTTTTCTAATTTTTGTCATTTTACAGTGTATTCTAGCTGTAATTATGGAGCTACATGTAGAGAATAATGGCAAATTATCTCATGATGAAAGACTGGACAAGTAGCCGGTATCTGTTTTTTATGAATGTGGATCATGTTGGCTGTCATACTGGCTTGGATGTGGGGTCCTTCTAATCCAGTATGTTGTCTCTGCCAGCAACCAACATGAAATACTGTGGATGAAAGTGTAAAGATCATGCAGGAAACAGTTGTAAAATAATTCACCCTTCACACTAGGTCTCAGCCTTCCTTTTTTTTGTACATTCTTGCTACCCAAGTTTTATAGGAGTAAATGATTACAGCAAGTAAACCTCAGGCTTCTGGTGTGACATGGTGTTAACAAGAGACTCTTTCAACTTTTGTGGTGATACAAAAAMAGTCTGTCATAAACTGCCACAAAAGAGCTGCTGGTCAACAACCAGGCTGGCGTTTGCTCGTAAACCTGTTCCGACAATTCTGAAATAAAAAATTTGCAAACATCGTGTACTGTTTGCAGATGTAGATCTCTGAAAAAAACCTCACCACCACACAAATTACAATAAATAATTAGACCAGGGCAGGTAGTTTTTCAGGAAAAGAGAATAAGAAAACAATAGCAAAGCAGGGCAGAAGTTGGAAGCAGCAGTTGCTCTTTGTATAACATGCAAAGTCTACCAGTTAACCTACAGCAAAAAACATATTTGCGTTTGCTTCATCCTCTGTTGTAAAAGAAAAAGATATTGTATGTGTGATTTACAGAAGTATGGTTTTACGCAAATGAAAATACGGCACTAATTTGGCAAACCTAAGCATGGTAATTTTTTCARTAAAGAAGGAAAGGTGGAGAAGACCAGACTTACAGTCATAAGATTTTGTGAAACCTCCTCTGCGATGCCCAATCATTCACAGTTAAGCCAGAGGTTGACCTTATTGTAGCTGTTTTGATTTTTACTACCTGAGTAAATGGACATTATAGGGGAATTATATAATGCAGTTAGCAGAAGCTGATGTAAAGTGGTGTTGCAAGCGACGTGCAGGAGGACTGCATGGAGGCTTTTGGCACCTAATCAGCTCTTTAGTCACAGATCTGAACTTCTTCCCTGGAAATACAATGGGACCACCCTCAGCAAGAGCAGCAGCATTCCTCAGATGGGATTAGCTCTTAGGTGTGGTATGYTGAAATCTCACCTTGCCCAGGCAAAAAAGAAGGTATTTTTTTACAGACCTGTGTRTTACTCAGTGGAAGGTAAAAGGAATCAAGAGCTGGAATATGAAGTTTATATTCCATGAAAACTGTCTCATGAAACTGTGCATTAAATAGGTTCTTAGAAATGCACAGCTGAATAAATAAAACTGGTAATTCTACCCATACAATAAGGAAACGAGTCAGTGACGGTGTGAAAAAATAAAGGAATGACAGGGAAGCTTCATCACAGGTATGCTGAGGGTCTTCCTCACTTTGGGCTGGGAAGGGGACCTGTCATTTTGTCAAGCTTGCAAGTAGAAATCGATGGCTGGAGAAACAGTAGAACTTATGCTTGATGAAATGGAAACTTAAAACCAGCATAAACAGAGCCACTCAAAAATAATGAAATGAATTTTTAAGAGGCTTTATTGCATTCCAGGTTCAGCACCAGCAGCTGAATTGACATACTGCAGAAAAGCAGCCGCAGAGGTGGAAACTAAGAAAACGCTGTTAGAGATGGGAGTGCAGAGCCAAAGGGGTCCCAGGAGAGTGATAGCAAATTCAGAGTTGCTGAATGCTTCAGGATAATCCTTGAGGATGTCGAGTTTCTCTCAGTCCCTTCCATGCAGAAAGAGTTAATAAATATTGTTAGTGCCTGGGGAATTGTTCACAAGGGATCTTTTGGAAGAGTAATTTTCATATTTAGAAGTATTTTCTCATTACGGGCAATAGGATGATGAACTGAGAAATGATCTCAGCCACTTATGATCTAAAAGCCCCTAGCCTGAATAATCTATGCTGATTTAGAGATAATAGCATCAAAGACATAACTCATTTAGCACAGTGTCCATTTACTTACTCTGAAGACTTTTACTATCCTGCACCTATTTTATAGACACTTATAAAAAGTTGATAATGATATAAAAAGAATAATGTAATTAAAAAAAAATTACAAATGTGCAGTGAGAACTATTCTGTACCTACCAAACCTTCTCCTAATGAAGTGCAATACAAATGCTAAGAGAGTGAAAAAATAGAGAGCGCTCCCATTCTGCACTCATTAAAGTAAAACAAACTGATAGAGGCTGGTTTTGAGTGCAAGACACTGCCGCAGCACTTAGAAGATGAGAGCTGCACACTCCCTGTGCCAACGAGAGTGCTTGCTGCTTCACTGCTGGGTTTCTCTTTGGTAAGGAAGCGATGCTAAGCCTTGATTTCACTGCTGCACCTGCTTAGACTCTACACTTTTGGAGGCAGAAGTCATCTTTTATTACATCTCAGCGCAGGGTCGAGACGAACTGCATCCCTCAGAAGAACAGAAGAACTGTGGGCTCTATGTTCTCCTGCGACGCACGTGCTAGCACACTAGCAGAGGCAGCTGTCCCTAATTGCTCAGGATCACAGCCAACAGTTTCCCCATTTTGCTTCCAAGTCCTCATGACTGTAACATCTTATTTTTCAGCAAAAGTGTTTTCCCACGCATGGGACAACAAATGTCAGGCTGACCCGAGGAGCACTCTTTTCCTACATTTCCCTTGGGTTCTCTCCTCTTCAAAAGGTGACGATGAGCTTTCAAATGCCAATTAGATCATCATAAATCATCTTTCATTTCTTTTTTCATCTCATAGAGATTGTGTTTCCATGTGTCCCATTGGTTTTAGGCAGTTTTTGTATCTCCTGAGATGATGACTGCAGGGGTTACGCATAAACTGCGTCATCCTGGGTGACTTGGGTTCAGGCGTGTGGACAATGGATTCAACACTTGTGGCATTGCAGTAACAAAAGACGAGTGTTTTACAAGTGTTTGACTTAAGACAGGAGGGATATTAAGAAAGGAGACTGTGATTTACGTCTCTTCGCATTTTAGGACACAGCTGATGGTACAGCTGAGCCAATACAATGCTGGTTGCCTCTCAAAAGGGGCAGTCCTCATCCCTTCTCTCCTCCACTCCCAAATGCACACTCCTGGTGGAAATACTAAATTTCGACATCATGGTTGAAAAATGTCAGTCTCCCCTCTAACTGATTCTTTCAATGGATTCTTTCAGTGGATTTTTGGCATATTTCTTTCCTCTAACCAACTCTTCTGTTTTATGACCACAGCCTTACCCTGGCAGATCAGAGGTGAAGAGCAGGCTGGTGGTGCCATGTGTGTATGAGCAGCTGTTCATCTCCCCCTCACTTCATACCCTGAGGTTTTGCATTCTTCCACTTCATTTTTTCCTGTGCTGTTTCCTCCTGTGCTGAGGCCTTCTGCAGTTAGATTCTTGTTTGATTATGTAATAAACCCATGAATTATTAACAGTATATAAAATATTGACAAACTGTTCTCTGAGATAGAACAGCTTTAAAGTATTGATTATGAATCCGGAGAATTATAATTAGTTTCTGCATAAGAGATAATTAAGTTATTATTGTTTCTCTTTCTTCTAATATGGTGATGGATAGAAGGTATTTATGCCAAACTTTATGAAATCTTATTAAAATTAAGGCAATAGGTTTATGAGCACTCAAGATAATGGGAAAATAAAGCATGATGGGGAAGCGTTTGCATTTTCAAAGAGCTCAGCTGGCAACGTCCCCTTGTTGTGGAAAGAAATCGGTTCAGGTTCGCTCTGAGGAAACTCCTGGGCGCAGAGACGTGATCGAGTTCAGCAGAGTGAGAATCTCATTTCAGTTTGGTTTTACCAGAAATCAAACCAACACCACTGTGCTTTGTGTACATGTGCACATTTTGAACCTCGGGGCTGACTTCAGTCAAAGTTGGCTGGGGGGGACAGTCTTAGAGATATTTAGTTTCTACAGGTTTTATACAAGCTCGCTGGCAAAACCGTTGCAGTGTGAGTTTAGCTCTCATTAGGCACCCGAAAATTCACGCCAGGGCTCAATTTCAAGACAGCATGACACTGGTAACTAATTTTTATGGGTTCTGCTGCTCCAAGGTGATTTGTGCATCCTTAAAATTAGATGGTTTTGCCATGAGGCTATGCCTTATGAAAACTTAATTTTATCCAGTGGAACTTATCATACGGGCAGAGCGTTCCCAGGCAGAACTGGGCAGCGAGGACTCATCCTGCCTGACTTAGTGTGTCTTCCAGGGCTCTACCGTGGAGCCCTTGGCTATACTCCCTCCACAGTAAACAGGGAGAAGGGTTTTCTTCTAAGGTATAATTCATCCGAGCAGCCTTGGGTAGAGACAAATTACTGTAAGCATTTAAAGTTAGGCAAGGTGAACCCCATCCTCGGAGTGTGGTGTTGGAGTGGAGCTAATATAGATGTCGGGTGTGAGAAGCGGTGGGCTCTGCCGGAGGAGTGTCTGCCTCTCAGCTGATCCAGTTCTGCTCACCCGCCTGCTGCTACTCTCTCTACCTTTTCCTCCGCTGTTTGTAAGGAAAGAACAAGCTCCACTGATGTGCAGTAGGTCAAATCCAAGAACTGGATGAGAACAAATATAATAGTTCCTGGGACATATTCTCTTTACTGAGGATCTCCTGGTGCTCTTTAAGTACATATTACCTGTTCCTGGGAAGTCCCCTCTCAGGCTGGTGCATGGTTGGCCACCGAGAGAAAATAGGGTAGAAAGAGAATTCAGGAAGATGACTCCTCCACCCCTGTGCACCAGGGCAGGATCAGCGATGCCAAAAACCTTCCTCTTTAGACTGTTTGTTCCTGAGCCCTCAGAGATGGAGGTTCCCCAACCTCACCTAAATAATGAATTTCATGAGTCATCGTTATGATTACATTTTCTAATGTATAAACTTCAACCAGGAACCTGAAGCAAAGAGAAATTAAGGACAAGTTAAATTCGCAGGGTGAATTAGTGCTACAATTTGTCTTGTGAGGAAGCACGGAGGATGGTATAACATACCACGATACCTGCTGCTTCAGTTTGGACAACACTTGCAAATTCTGGAACTTTTGTACATTTTCAGTTGCTTTTCATTATTTGAGGTTATGAGCTACTTGGCATTTCTGTATTCTTGCACAGCACAGTTGGACTGTTCCCATCACCCAAGAAGGCCTAAAGGCAGAGCTGAAGTGACTTCCTTCAAGGCACAGCTTTTTCTCCAGAAAAAGAAAGAAATCTCAGACAGCAACAGGCAGACAGCGCTGCCCTGACCCTGGTACGGCACTGGGTGCAGAGACTGGCACTGGGGCTTGGTTTCACTGAACGGCCACTTTCCAGTGCCTCTCACCCCACCAGCCCTTCCAGCTCCCTCCAGCAGCTGCATGACCTTCTCCCCTGCTGGTCTGGAGCTCTGAACCATGCCCAAATAGTTGCTTTTAACAGCTCCTCATCTCCAAGCCTTTCCCCGTGGCATCTGGTGGGGGGTAAATTGCCTTATGAGACTTCTGTGGTCCGGAAAGAGATGCACTACCAAAGCGATGTGAGTGACAAAGCCCATAGTATATCCCAACAAAACGTTCAACCATGGTGTCCATGGACATCCCATGGCGGAAATTTAATCCACGGAAATACTGTATTAAAGAAACTGTGAGTAGAAGCGCATAAGGAATACATTTGCAGGTCTCAAGGACTGTCTTCAACAACTCAGAAAATACATGAAGTCTATGAGGGAACTTGCTATTAGGATGTCCACCAAGTTTGTAAGAACGGACTCTTAAATCCCACCCTTTAGGCCAAATCCACTCTAAATCTCTGAGAACCACCAGCTAGTGGCAAACAAGCCTCGGATCCAGGTCTTGCTAATGTGAGAGGAGTCCGGAGGAATGGCTGAGCCACGCACGTGATGAACGTCTCCCATATTGTGAAACGAAGTTGAAAGTGCAGCTATCTGCCAGGAAAGTGGATGCAACAGCACTCCGCCAGCCATTAATAGGCATGTGTGGCTGCTTTCATTATTTAACATTTGAAAGTACCTCTCCCTTTCGCTTTCATGCGAAGATATGAGCATCCTTGCAGAGGGCACTGGTCCTGCGCAATCACCGTCTGCCTACAAAACAGCTTAGATTAAAATGTCTCCCCACCCCTATGAACAAAATAAGGCACATAATTGAAAGCCACGCTACGAGTGCTGCTCCATCCCCTCCCTCCCCAGCACTACATCTTCATCCCATCTTTTGTCGGCTCTACATCAGATGCGCCTTTCTTTCTTGCTCTGAATAAAAACAATCCCCGCTTCCCTGCAGCGAGAATGAAAACCTCTTCACAGAGCATGAGCACTAAATGAGAGCCGTGCTCGCTCTGTGTACTTTGGAAGGCAGGAATATTTCGAGGGACTAAATTAATTCCTCACATTTTCAAAGTGCATGGCACAGATTTGAACTTCAGCTCTCACAGCAGTTAAAGCAAGGGAGAGGAGATGGGGTCCCCTGGGTTTAATTCCCAACGAGCCCCGGTGCGACGCGCGGCACAGCTTGGCTCTGCCGCGTTCAGGGCCGCGGGCAGGGGGTGGCAGATGGCATCCTGTGGGATCTGTCCTCCCGCTATCGCTTTGGGGAAAGCTTTTTTCCCAATCCCCCAACTGGAAATGTCCAAGCTGTTGTGAAAAAGGGTTACAGGAGAAAAAAAACAACAACTGCACAATGTGACGTTTTGGGAGTATACACCGCCTCTCGCTCCTCCAAAATGTGTCGCGTGGGCAAAGAGTGCAGCTGTGCTGGGTTGAAAATTGCCTCTCGGTGCTCTTGCCTTTGAGCCAGCAGCGTTTATGGGCTCAAAGGACCGAAGAGGCAAGGTCTGCCGTGGCTCTGGGAGAGCGGCGGCCAAGAGATAGAGACACGACTGCGAAAAGCAGCTGCGTCCCGGCTTTGCCAGGTGGTGGGTGCCCTTGCGGAGGAYGGGAGCGAGTTGGAAAGCCACCGATTCAGCGGAGCAGGGCTTGCCAGGCTGCCTCTTACACGGGYGCCGTTTGCAGGCGTGCCAGCCTGGCTCCCACCCTCCTCGCCATGAGCAGAGCCAGCAGCCCTTGCCCACATTTGGGTGCCATCTGGGTCTGCATGATGACCGATTGCGGTGCCCAGCTCGAACACGCAGCCCCGAGGAGAACCCGTGTTTAGAGCTTGTCCCTGGCTTTGCTTTCTCCAGCAACTTTTTCTTACATGATATTCCCTGCCCCTTCTTTCACAGCAGAGAAATGTCAAACCTCTGGCCATGTAATTAGACTGAGAAATTCCAGCTCCCCACTCCCAAACAGGTTGAGGGTAATGAATCCATTGAAAATCAATGCCCCCTATCAGCAGCAAAATTGTTGTTGCAGGAAGAAAGTCACTCACAGCTGCTGGGTTTGATGAGTCCTTCTTTCCTGGCCATTCACCTGCGGGGCTCAGCCTCTCACGAAGGGGGAACGGTTTTATCCGAAATGGAGGTGAGAGCACAACGTGACGGTTCAGAGAAGGTTACCTTGAAAAAGAGAGGGAGAACCTTCTTCTCCAAAGACCAAGAGGGAGTTTTTGATTCGATGCAGACTTCTCTCTGGGCTGTCACAACAAGCTGCTTCTAATCGAGGTTGTCCTCGCAGAGTGCAATGTCTCTCGATAGCAAAAAGGCAGAGAGATGCGCTGCTTCAGAACAGCTGTTATTTGAAGGCAATGAGTAACTACATGTCTTGCTGCATTTTTCCCAGTTTGGATACAAGTACAGTGTCTTCTGTATCTATAAGCAGAGGACACACTTAAACAGAAAACCTTGCATCCCACAATGCTGCACGATACACTTTACATCATTATTAAGCCCCCCAGCTCTCATACTAATTACGAGTGTCTGTCTGGGTGTTAATGGTGAAGATGGGATCAGCAAACATATACGTCAGTAGTACTTTTGGAAGGCTACAGTGTGCATGTGGGGGGGTACACGTACTTACTTTAATTTCAGAATTGAAATTCCAGTGTGTCACTCGCCCCTTGGACCAGAAAAGAAATTGTCCCTATTGTGGAGGAGGTGGACTTTGCTACATTGGTATAAAGAAGGTTTTGGCCACACTTCTTTCAGACACGTTATGGAAATTAATTTGTTCCTATCTTCCCCTTTCTTCTCGAAGATACAGAGATGCATTTGTTTTGATGCCATAAAGCCAAAGCTCAGTTAATCATTGTGCCTAACATATCACGTATTTTTGATGGGCTGATTTTTTTAGATTACTCACCTTGTAGAGCTTCACCATATCTAAATGCTTAAAAAATCCCTCCTGTACTCTTCTTTAGTGCAGGATTCAACAGCAACAGTTGCCACCTGCTTTTTACCATGCGGTCTTTTTCCTCTCTTCTTTTCAAATGCTTGACACAACTGGGCAGAGTCGACTTTCCATTTTCTCCATGTGTGACATTGCTCAGTGGCAGCTGCTAAAAGAAAAGCCCCATCATAATCAGTGTGTTTTGCCTGTAGCATAAGGCATTTCAGAAACATTGAAAAGCTGAAAGGAAATAGAAGATAAGTTGGAAATCATGAGCTGAAATGCGCACTTCCATTTTAGAGATTAAATTAGAAAAATATATTATCGTGAATTTAAAACAGTATCATCAGCCAGCTTGACAGCTCATCTGGGCTCACGCTGGGCTGTTATTGAGGGAACTTGGGCTAGCGTCCAGCCTTAGGATCTTCATATCTCTGATATTCAAAGGCTGGATCAAGCTTTGGGGTAGTGCTGCTCGGTGGGGAGCAGAAGAGGTTTCTGCTGGAGCAACCTGCAGAGTGCAGCACTTTGTAGACTTGGTGACAGGCCAGCATTACCATGTTAAACTGCTGCTGACCCATCGAGAGCGAGGAGGAAAAGGAACATAATGGTGAAAAATTTGCACAGCTGGAATAACTTACCTCAAATAAAACAGGCCCATGGAGAAAATAACAGGCAGGTAGGTGTAAACGAACAACCATTTCCTGGTCATCAGGAGCACTTCAGTCCCATTGCATAAGGTGACACAGCTGTAGTTTCATGGTTTGAGATGACATTCAGGCAATCCCCAAGTGACAGCATACAGGAAGAAAACTGGAGGGTATCTTAGATATCTCAGCCCATGTATCCTCAGAATTAAATCAGGGATCAAATCCAAGACTCCCTGGGGAATACGCGCATCCCTGCAGCGGGTTCGGACCTCTCTGATCTGTAGCTCCTAGCTTTGTTCCTTCAGTGGCCCCATGGAAGGCAGGGACTCTCAAAACAGCTTTGCAGAAAAGATAATAAAATTTGGGAAACTTTCTGTGGTCCCTCCTGCTAGTGGTAAAGATGAGGAGTGAATCTGTTTCTTGTTGTCACTGTAGGCTATTCCACTGCCCATGCTAGAGCAGGAGTTCCTCCATGGTTTATCTTTTCTACGTTTTCCCCCTTTTGACCATTTTCTCCATGTAGACAATGGAATAGGTGAATAGACTGCTGTATGATACCAAGCTCAACCCCTCTTTTTGGGGAAAGCAGGAGAAAACGTAAGCAGAACATCTCTTTTATGAGCCAGATTAGGGAGATGTCTTCATTTCATCATCTCTAAAATGTGGAAAAGAGCCTGGCCTTGACTGATGGGGTATCTCATCTATGCATAGCTATTTCACTGGACCTTTCAAGATGCCCGGTGTTCATGTGGAGAGCTGAAAGTCCTCAGGAAAAGTTCACTTATACATTGATGAAACAATCAAGCTGCAAGGCTGTGCAAAGAAGGAGGACTGCACCTTCAAARACAGTTGAAGCACCAGACTGAGAGGTTAGAAACACAATTAATTTACCATGGCTCAACAGGTTGCTACCGTGCACCAGCAGTAAGAGCTGGGCCAACCATACTCTTTGGCTACTATATGTGTAAGGTGAAATATGTAAGCTTAAACCTCTTCATTTCTCAGAGTCTTTTCCTCCAAGTAGAGAATTAGCGCATGCAGGTTATGAAAATAACTTCTAGAAGTTGAGCCAGGCCAAAGAAGTGTTACCCAGGGAAGAGGCTGCTTCACAGCTTCCTTGGAATGAGACAGATGCTGTTCAAGATGGTTTAACGAAGAGAAAAAAAGAGAGGAGATGTCATCAGGCTGTGCATATAGAATAGGGTTAGTTGTCTTGAGAAAAATTAAAAATAGGTAGCTTATTGTGCCAAATTTTCCTGGCTTCTATCATAAATGGTCTCAATATCTAGCTGGGAAACCACTGGGAAGGTACCCAAACTGGAGGAGCAAAGCAGCACAAAATGTACAAACAGGATCACTGAGTGAAGGCCGTATCAAAGATCTGAACCTCAGACTACTGGTAGGGACCAGAGCCTGGTCAGAGAACAGCCAGGGCTCAGACTTTATTTCTTTCTTCAAACGTAGCTGAAGGAAATCCTTTCTCCTTTAGTAGTATGACTTTCGGCACTGGCTCCGTGGTACAAAACCATGAGAGAGATGTTGTTCCCGTCCCAGCAGGATTGCAGAGGTGGTGGTACCCGGGGCCAGCATTCTCGGGGACGGTGACATGTCACAGGGGGACCTTGTTATCTACAAGTCGCACAATGCTGAAACAGGTACCAATGCTGAAGTGAGGTGTCTGCTCAGRATGTGGGCTCAGATACCAGCTCCTGGATAATAAATTGAGGTTCAGCTCTCACAGAGGAAGCAAGTGAGAATGTGAGACTCATGTGTCAGGTGAAGAAAGAGATGCTTCTGCCTGAATGGCAATCTCCAGTGCTATAAGGTCATTGCCATAGCCAGAGAGGGAAATGCATTCCTACRGACTTACCCTTAAAGAGTTCATTCTATTTTTATTTTTATTGAGCCCACCGAAACCGGTGTCAAGGCTTTCTATGATGACAGTTACAAAAGAAGTTGTGATGCTATATTAACACGAACAGCTGAATTTTGGCTTTTCACAACCAGTAGGAAAAGTCACTGAAGGTCTTTCCTCATCAAGAAAAACCRTGGAAAGTCCAGAGAACATTCAATCAATAGCAAGACCCACAGAAAGAAACCCTTAGGAGAAGACTCTGAGCTTGCCAGCCTTTCAGTCAAGAGCCTGCGTTGACTGGCTCCATCACTAAATGTGACAACAGATGGCTGGGGATCGCGAGTTTAGATCTGGAAAGTATCACCGATTCTTGCTCATTTGCACTCTGTCTGGGACACACTCTTTTGGGCACATCTAGCATCAAGATGATGAGGGAGGTGGAGCTTAGATGAACTTTCCTGCTATGTCAGAATAAAGACACAGTTTGCATTAATATGTGCTGATCTCTGCATGTCTCCATTATRTGGTTGTATACATGTGTAATTATTTCCTACAGAAATGAATGAAGGGGCATTTATTTCAGAATTGCATATTGCTTGCCATCAAGAGAAGTTCGGCTGGAACCACCCACAGAGCCCAGAAATGAAGCGTTTTCTCCTGTCAACTGTCTCCTAAGTAAAACCAGAACAACGTCTTTGGACGTACTGATCCAAGTTGGGGGTCTGTCATTCAAAAGAGAGAAGATTAAAGCAAGGGATTGGCTATAGGCTTGATTTCACCAATTCTGTTCCTCTAGAGCAAGGAAGCYGGTCCCTGCGGTGCTCTCTGATGGGCTGCCGAGCGAGGCAGCGTGGGGAGAGTGAGCAGAGCTGGCACCAGCTCTGTACTATATACACCAAGAGTACAGCATGGTCCTTCTTACAAGGAGCTCACAYGGACTAATTACAGCTTTCATCTGATTGATTTTTTCTTTGTCCATATCGTATTTTTCCAGTAGTGCTTTTAATATTCTAAAGCCCCCTGGCTCTTCGACTTTCCCATTTCAGATGCATCCTGGGCTTCATTCAAAATTATGATACAATCCCCAAACSTTGAATGTAAGCCAGGCTCTCTCTTTCCCAAACTGGCAGGCTGCATGGGAAGCAATGAACATATTTTTCACAGTTATGCATCTTGCATCTGACTCAGGTTGTTGTTATTATGCAGTAACTGTTTCAGTCTGAACATTAAAGAAAAGAAAAAATGTTCAGGTCCTAAGGGGGGAATAAAATCCACTAATCCAACATCGACTTTATTTGCATGTTGACTGCCAGCCGGTGTTGAGAACGGTGGGACTCCCAGAGCTTAAAACAAGATTAGAGAGTAGGAAATAGGACATTTATTTCAACTCAGATTCTTATTTAAGTCTTCATTCTAGCTACACAGCTAGGTACTTGGACATCTGGCGAAAACTCTTGGCCATACACAAACTCTGAAAATGTTGTTAATCTTAAAATCAATATTGCATTTAGGAAATTGCTCACCTACCTGTATGTTTGTGACTGCTAATTCATCCATATGCCATCTCATGAGTCACTAACTACGTAGGAAAAGGCATTACCTTCTCTTTATCACTCTTGGACAACTTACACCACCCCTATATTCATTAATGTGTAAAATACATTATTACTATTTACTCCTATCAACTGAAAGATTTAAAAAAAGTTTTGTAAGTGATTTCCATAACTGGGACCCAAGTGCTGGTTAAAAARTGCTTGAACACACCTAACATTGTATGAGAGTATGGTGGGCATCGACAAGTTGCGGTGTAGTCCCTCTGACCTCAAAAGACCAGTTGTCCCACCTGTAATCAATGCTCTGAATCTCATACTGCTAAAATACTAACCTGAATCTTGCTTTGCTTAAGAATCAGAAGGCTTGAAATAGAGACTGTGGAAATCAAACAATGGGGCGGTTGCTGTAATTTCCTAAAGCTGCTGTATTTGATTTGCCTCTAACTCAGTTAAGTATCTTGGCAAACCTGTAATTTGAAATCTGTACAGGCTGAGCATCACACCCTGCTAGGCCTATCAACAGATGGAGGAATTACTAGAGGCAAAATGTATATCTTTATGCTATTTTTTTTCCCCCCATCATTATACTAATTATGCATTGAAATTATTAGTAACCTCGGAGACTGACAGATTTATTTGCAGCGGAGGATGCCCCTGGAAAAGCGTGGGACTAACAGACACAGGTGGTAGGAGTTTTCCCAGCATGGGCTGACTTTTGTTGTGGGAAACTTAAAAGCTGATGGTAAACAAGGAAATCAGGTTTGCATCCCAAAGAGCAGAGAATTTGGAAAATACGAAGGTATTTGGATTGCAAACAAGCAGTTGTGCAGGCAGCGTGAGATGCAACCTGAGTTCTCCCSTGTCTCTTGAGTTCAGGCGAGAGCAGTCAGTCCCATGTTCTGGGTGTGGAGGTCTAGGCATGGAAGTTGCAGGGATATCATGCCCAGTCCGTGCCCTTTCCAGAGGAGATGAAGCCTGTCGTTATCCTCGTGRTGCTCTGACACTGAGCCCTCCAAGCCTGGACCACTGTGGCAGCCCTTCTCCTTCACACTATTGCACTTAGTTCTTAAAGGAGATCCTGAATACACCTGGTTCAATTCAAGGTCTGGCAAAGACCAAGGGAAAAAACCCTTAAATTCAGTCTGCTTRCCTACAGCATGCATATACTGTCCAAATGAACTGGAAGGAACTTAAATAAAGAAGTCCATGCATTTTCTCTTTACTTAGCTTGCTTACCTTTACTTAGCTTACCTTTTCTTCATTAATCATTAATCTTGGAGCTAACTAAGTTACTATGGGAGTGAGCTAGTATGAGCACAGGTCTTATGAGGAGCAGCTGAGGGAGCTGGGGTTGTTTAGCCTGGAGAAGAGGAGGCTGAGGGGAGACCTTATCGCTCTCTACAACTACCTGAAAGGAGGCTGTAGCGAGGTGGGGGTCGGTCTCATCTCCCAAGTAACTAGCAATAGGACAGGAGGAAATGGCTTCAAGTTGTGCCAGGGGAGGTTTAGATTGGACATTAGGAAAAATTTCTTACCAAAAGGGTGGTCGAGCATTGGAACAGGCTGCCCAGGGAAGTGCTTGAGTCACCATCACTGGAGGTATTTAAAAGGCGTGTGGATGTGGCACTTAGGGACAGGGTTTAGTGGTGGACTTGGCAGTGCTAGGTTAACGGTTGGACTCGATGATCCTAAAGGTCTGTTTCCAACCTAAACGATTCTATGATTCTATTTCTGTCACCATTTCATAACATAAAATCCTTCTCTCCATTGATCTCAAAGGAGGTAGAAGTAGTTTCCTAGCTCTACTTAAATAAAAAGATTCTTAAAAGTTTGNGGGAGCTGGGGTTGTTTAGCCTGGAGAAGAGGAGGCTGAGGGGAGACCTTATCGCTCTCTACAACTACCTGAAAGGAGGCTGTAGCGAGGTGGGGGTCGGTCTCATCTCCCAAGTAACTAGCAATAGGACAGGAGGAAATGGCTTCAAGTTGTGCCAGGGGAGGTTTAGATTGGATATTAGGAAAAATTTCTTCACCGAAAGGGTTGTCAAGCATTGGAACAGGCTGCCCAGGGAAGTGGTGGAGTCACCATCACTGGAGGTATTTAAAAGACGTGTAGATGTGGCGCTTYGGGACATGGTTTAGTGGGCATGGTGGTGTTGGGTTGATGGTTGGACTTGATGATCTTAGAGGTCTTTTCCAACCTTAATGATTCTATGATTATTTATTTCCTGACAAAATAATGCTGTTTTATACAGGTGCCCACACATTGCTGTAGTATCCAGTGATGGCACTAGCTGAGGTTCGCTCCTGCGCCCTCAGGTAAGCTGTCAGGGTTGCACACCACTTACATCCCACAGCAAACTTCTCTGGCTTCCCTCTCCCATGGCGCCTTTCATCTACCCTCCCCAAAAGGACAATTCTCTTGACAAGCAGAGCTCTTTACCAGGAGGCACATCCCAGAGAACTATTTGCTCCAGTTGCCCTCTGTGCTGATATGGTTTTATTTTTAAAAAAACTTTCCAAAATAGTCTGTGGCCTAAAAAAAAATACAAGTGCAGGTGAACCTTCATCTACAACAGAGATGTGAAATGAAACTCAATCATGCAAAAAGCACCAAGGACTTATTATAGAAGAATGGGATGGGAAGTACATTTTGTCTAATCCCAAGGCATTTTAAAATAACTATTTGGCATCTTCTCACCTGAAATGTATCAACTTATTGATTTTGAGCTGACTTTTGCAGATTGACTCCATCTGCCTATTTGGCTGTCGTGCTTTGGAGTCCTCAACTGCCCAGGAAATGGTGCCACTGCCATTCTTGAAGATGTTTTTAGTGTAACTGGTTTAAGGTGAACTAGAACAATAGCCTGGAATGGGAACAGCTGAATAATAACGCCAGCCAGCTGGGAATAAAGAGTGCACAGCTACAGCTGAGCTTTTCTGCTATGGGGTGGAAAATCCAGGTCTTTTTAAGGATTAACCAGCTACACAACCAGGAGAAAATATTTTCAACTGGAACAGGATTCTGTCAATTTTCACTGGGCAACATGGTCAAACACGAAAGAAATGTCAGGTCACTTATTACAACGATTTATCTGCCAGCTAAATTGTTCTTCCTCAGGCCTTCTGGCAACAATCAAGGCTTCGTAAGATATCTTTCAGACTGCCCCCACATTTTCTTTTATCAAGTATATGATTATTTGCAATGAAGAACAAGCCCCATCAGGGCAAAATACCAAGGCAGGAAAAAAAAAAAAAAAAGAAGTAGTAAAACTCTGCAGATATGGGAGTAAAATGAGAGCATCTCTCACTTTCAGGACCAGAATTGCATTTCAGGGTCGGTTCACTGAATCATGAACTTGGGCTGAAAGGGTTCCTTGTCTGTGCACTTAGCAAGTCTGTTGGAGTGTGCATGGGGGAGGGAAGGCTGGCTGCGTGATTTCTCTGTGTGAGTTTATGTTTAATATAATCTTCAGTCATGACAAATTTATGCAGAGTGAGAACATTTCAAACATAGCAAACTCGAATGCTATCCAAATACCTCGCTGTTCAACAAACACCGTGGACAGAGTTTAAATATATCTTGGAGAAACATAGAAGTTTAAGCATCACAGACACCTGAGCTTGTATGGTGGGTCCCTGGTGCACGCCTGCACCGGCGTGGGAAGCTTCTGCGACTGCTTGGAGTGTCCATGTACCATGAAAACGTGGTTGAAAAGCAGGATGCAAAAACTCATGCTCCTTCCAGCAGCCTCCCTTTGCTGAGGCACTTGCTGAAGTACCTGCGTGCCTGAGGGAAAGCGCTCWCAGCAAAAGGCCAGATTGCACTTTCAGTCTGAAAGGTGCAAATTGACCCCAAATATGTGCTGATCTGGAAATATCCAGAGCAGGATTTAACACTCATAAAGCTAGGTTAGAGCAAGGTCTCTACAAAATTTGGTGTATCTGGGATTAGAATTGATATTCCAGCCTTATTGGCCAAATATGCAAGGGGTTTAGATTTGTGACTCCAATATGCTGCAAATGCTGGGGCATAAAGGCACAAGAAATGGCAGTTCAGATTTGCAAAGGTGCTGACAAACCCCTGACTGTTTTTTAAGATTTTTTTTCTAATTAGGAATAAAAACATCCAAAGGTCTTTACAATTTTTCCTCCACTCTCTAAACAATTTCTGAATTTCCAGGGGGCATTACAAACCGCAGGTGCGTGGACTGGAAGGAGGACACTTCTCAGCATAGCTGATTGGGGGGGTTTCAAAGCTGAATGAAGGACTGAACATCCAGCTACTATGGTTTGGGGCGGGTTTAGTTATTTCTTCTACTCTTATTCTAGAAGTCATTATACCGGTGGAAATTCACATCTCCCCATCCAGCACCAGGATGCCTTCCTCATGCTGCTGTGCTACTGCACTCATCTATTTCTGCGGTGCGTGCTCGTGGTCCGCACGCAGGGTGCGGATGGAGCCCCTTGCTCTGAGCACAGACCCGTGTCAGCCCTCAGCCACCCTCCTGYTCAACGGCTTGACGGGTAGAGGGAAAAGATGGGTTCAGTAGCTTGTTAGGACAGATTAGGGCTTGGGGTGACGGTGCGGATAGACTGATTTTGGCTGACCTGGCCATTCCCTCTCATCTGTAAGCTCTCAGCAAACACCTTCACAATAGGGGACAATGCAGAAATGATTCTAGCACCTGGYGAAACGAAGCAGGTGACTCTGAGAGCTTCAGCGTCGAAATCTCAAGCACAGATTCCCCAATTCTAGCTTGGCCGGTACTTCCTTTCATCTCTGTTGGAGACGATCCAGTGCTGCCCAGCAGCTCCTGTAGCTCAGCAAAACGAGCAGAACAGCATGCCAGTAATTCTGACATAACAAGAATGACACATTAATCTCACAGCTGGGCATAACTAGCAATGGCCAAAACGCTGTGCAGACAGAAATCAAAGGAGTGTTGTGCCGTTTATCGGGCGCACCCTTCAAGGGAACCCAGGGTAGCGGTCCCCCGAAGGTGACTGGTGGTTTTGAACACAACATGGTTCATGTGATGCAGAGGTAAAAAACRGAGCATTTCTTTAGTCTAAATTGTAGCTTTGGTTTTTGAAAATTATTCACAGCAGGTTAGAAGGCCCAACRCATTTTTAGAAAGATACAAAAGCATGGTAATCTTTCTAAAAAAAAAAAAAAAAAGCAAATGGTGTGTGGTAACAGTAACACTGACAGCATTACGTCTAATGTGGAACAACAGGGGCTCTGCTAAGCAGGCATCACTTCACCTTAAGTATTAAGCTAATTCCCCCATACCATCACGAGACAGCTTTCCTGTCAATCACGTCTGGGTGCATGACAGCTTATGGCTTAACTGCTCCTATCTTGTATCATTTAACCAGRTAGTATCTGTTTTGACATTCATGACTGAGATACTTGGCTTGTAATTGGGAATGAGTACAGCAGAGCAGAACAGAGTGATTTCCCTTCCCAAGGATGGTTGTTAGGGTGACGTGGCACTCCGGTCCTTAACTCCCTGCGTGATAGAAACCCTCCCAGTAACGCTGCAGAATAGGGCAAGCGAAGACTGATGCGTGATTGTAAACTCCTTGGAAAAAAGGACRTGCCCTGGAGGTACACGAGCAAGGTAACACTGACCGGGTGCCAGTGGCCTCCTCCAGACTYGTGCGTTGGGCTCTCCATCAGCAGGATCCAGAAATTTGCACGGTCCTTGCACAAAGCTGGGGAACACGTGGCTGCTGTGGGGCAGGCAGGGTGGCCCGCTGCGGAGATAAAGCCCCAAGCATCAGCACACCGTGGGCCTGAGCTGCATTCTCTGCTTGAACAGTGTGTTATTTGGTTTTGTCTTATAATATTTAGGCAAATTTCGAGATTATGAAAGTATGTTATCTCCTGCCTTGGTTGTTATTTGACCTCCTCCATTTACTTAATGGAGGGTAACGTGCAGATGCCATGATGAAATCTGCTGAGGTGGTAACTGCTTTCGTCTGAAGGGGAAAAGTGGCTGGTGTCCGAACAAGGTGAGCCAACACTGCCCTATTTCACACCAACCAGACCTCTGTTTTTTTCCGTAATTCAAATGAACCAACACAAAACCAGATGCTGAATATTTGATTATCACTTAGATCAGAACCAAGATGGAGAAAGAAAGGATTTTACACTTGCATGTCAGAACACCACTATTATTCTTCCTGAATATGTATGATATAAGAAAACTGATAAAGCTATTGACAGCACAAACCAGAAAGAACTATGAGACCAGAGGAGGAGACTGAGTTCCTTGAGCTGTAATCATTACTGTCAGGTGAGCATCCTAATTAATGCAGGTATCTCATTCTAATTGCATGGATCAGGCCGTTTTGTCTTTTCARTAATCTATAGAGCTGTTCCTGGCATTAATCTTATTAATGGAACTATTACACTGCTTACAAATTAATTTCCAGCATGAGATTATCTACTGGATGTGCTTGTGTGCAGAGGGATTTCTTTCCTCTGAACTGTAAGAATGGGAATCCCCACAAAGTTCTCCGGATTTGAAGATTTACACTTTCAAAGTTGACCCTTGATGTTGAGGCTTTGAATGTAGATTTTGAATGTCCACATACAGGAATTGTAGTCTCTCATTTCTGCTCTTTAAAACAGTGCTGCTGATTGTGTCACACAGTATGTTGTATTGGGAGCAATCCTGTTGATTACAGTGTGATTATTTCAGATTAAATGAAACAGTGCTGCTTGGTGGAAAGGTTTTGTAGCCTGGTGTCTCTGAGAAGGGGAAAACAGGGTGTGGGACCATTCATTGAAGCCAAAAAAGAGTTTTGGTTTCTAGTCCAAGAAAAGGGAGTCCAGATGGGAGCAAAAAGTTAGRCTTCCAACCCCAATTTAGTCACCTCCATAGATGGGCTGCTCTRTAGGTCTCCATGAAGTCCCCAGTTGTCAAAATTGTTGCCCTTGATGACGTTTCCTCCCTTCTCAAAAGGAGACTCTCGCAGTGTAAGTTGTAAGTGACTCTACCAAGGTGCCAGGAAGCAGGAGGAGAACAGCTCTGGAGTTGAATGTCACAGCCAGGAAGAAAAGGACACATGAAAATGAAATGAAGAGTATGAAGGAAAACTCAGTAAATGACTGATGACGCCTCATTAGTATGTTTCGATGCATGCACTCAGTTAATCTTATTTTAAAAAGCAAACAAAAAAAGAGTAAATTGAGGTCTAGTATGAATTTGCTATTGAAAAAGAAAAAAATCCCTGCAGCTGTCATGTACATTCCTGTATTTTTGCATTTATGTGTTTAGATGGGCYATATCTTTTTTCAGGATTTATTAAAAATTTTCCGTATGAATGTCATACGGAAGAAATTATTTTTCTGGAGGTGATTACACTTCAGATGCTGGTTTTCTCTCTAGATACATGTGTGTCTTGCAGACTTGGCAGCACCCGGTTCCTGCAGGACCGAAGCAGCCCAGGGAACTGCAAGGTTCTCACCTCCGTCTCCCCACTGCCTGGAAATAAAGACTGCAATGGGCTCTCCTCCATGTAACTTGGGGGGTTAAGTTTAAGAAGCCCCTTTTCTTATAGATTCTGTACTCAGAAGCAAGATGAATAACAAAGCAGGCATTAGGATGTAAACTCACTCAGAGGCRTGCTTACAGCTTAGCCCTGCTGACAGCAAGGTCTTGACTGGGGTGCGCGAGGACACACAGCTACAGTGCTGCCACAAGCCGAGTATTCACCCCTAAACAAAATAGTAATCCATCCTTCCCTCTCTGGACATAATCTGCCCAGTGAATGGGAGGCCCCTCTCACCCAGGGAGAGACAAATAAAGTCGTATAACCCAACAGTGGAAAGAAAATCCTCTCTCGAAAAAYGCCGTTTCCAGAGTGCTAGACCTTAATATAGGCAGTTGTATTTTTTTCTGCCTCAYGCTGATGGAGCACGAAAGTTAAACACCTAATCATTTAGGTTTCTATTAGAAACACAAGCAAAAATTGAAGTGACAATAATATAATAGTACTATGTTTCAGCTACCGTTGCCACCAATGTCTGAAGCTTGGAGCTGTCAGGAAGTCTAATAAAATGAAATTGAAGTGACAAAAAGAAACAATTCCTTGTTTAAAGCTTTAATTTCTGCACACCTCCTTGCCTGTAGCTGCTGTATGTCAAAATGAGGGGAGGTGGGACATACACCATCCCAGCTGTGCTGCGACCCTTGCACTTGGGGCAACTCATGCCTCTACTTAACCAAAAGATGTTGAGGAGTTGCAGTACAACCCTCAGAGAAAACCCATATGTCTCCAAGCCACRAAGCGGAGGTGGACACAACCTGAGTAAGTGAAGGCACTTAATTTCAGCCAGAAAGTCACTGTGCGTTTAAGACATGTATTGATTTCTGTACTGTGCTAGTACTTTATGAGTGATTTCTTATGTAAGTGTCAGGTAAGAGACATGAATGGAGACCTAATTAAAGTGTATACAAAGTACACGCAGTAAATCTCTTTGGCAATGTCAGCCTGCTTTAGAGCAGCCCAGGAGAGCAAACAAGATGGCATAAATGAAAGATAAAGAAATACTAATAGTCTGCGACATTCCCAGAACACCAGCTTAGCTTGTGAGTCACTAACATGAAGCAGCTGGGTATACCGAAGGAGAGAAAGTGCTATTCCTGGGACATGTTCCACAGCCCTAAAAGACAAAACAATGGGAATTTTGCTCTTAACTTAAATAACAGCCCTGTGTTTCTCCCCTGTGCCGTAGCCATTGTTCCATCACTGTTTTAAATTAATGCAGTCTCTCCATCTGCGATCCATCCCAGTAGATTTTTATACCCGCAAGAACATCACAGAGACAAAGAGAGTGCAGAAAATACTAGGGACTTGAAAAAATAATTATTATTTTAGTATTAGAGATCTGTCAGTATTAGGACAATGAGCTATTGTTTGTTTTACGACAGTCCCCAGCAAAGCTGCTGCTACCGTCCTACGAGGAGGAGTGGACCCTGCTCACAATGAGCTGGGTAAGATACCAGGATCCTCACATTCATTGTTTGGATGGGTTGAAAGGCTCACAGCTACAATGAATTAACAGCTTGATGGCAACGTTTTCAAAAGCAAAATGATTTTGGATGTGTCTATCAGGATGGATGAAAACAGATGCAAGTTTTCTCTGCCTTCAGTCCCGGCTAGTTGGAAATTCTGGTGTGGAAGTTATACACAGCTGCTTTCTGCTTTTGGGAAATACCACGGCTAAGGTAATAAATACTAGTGGAAATAAATACCACGGTATATTGGCTTGGGCATAGCACTGCACTAACTTATCTCTACAGCTTTTTGGACTGGAGCCGGCTTGTGTTTCTACATGAAGGAGCTAAGGTCCAGGTCAAGGTATTAAATACCTGACTCCCCCAAATGACTATCCRTGGCGGAATTACAGCGGGTTTCGGGTTGCTGTTTTCCTTAGCTTCTCCTGAAGATGGGACTCAGGACTTTTTCAAAATGGTAYCACTTCTCTCTTATAAAAGGCAGGTCCAGAATCTTCACTGTATTCCTCTAAGCTCCGGCAGTGGTCCTTGGGCAAGGAGAAAGCTATTCCCAACCTCTTATCTTGGTTGTGTGGCCTGAGACCTATTTAAATTTTACTCATACATTCTCTTAATTAAGTCTGCATTGGGGTGAAAGTCTTCTCTTTTAACCTCTGGGTTTCCTTACATTGTGCCKGTGCCCCTCCTGGATAATGTGATGGAGCGGTGCACGCTAAGAAAATCTGCTCATTTGTAAAGCCAGTCATTAATAAGAAGCAAGATGGCTTTACCACAGGGATGCC
This sequence comes from Oceanodroma leucorhoa, assembly GCA_030449065.1. Lineage (NCBI taxonomy): Eukaryota > Metazoa > Chordata > Aves > Procellariiformes > Oceanodroma > Oceanodroma leucorhoa. Next base: position 16,261,184 of record JASVER010000007.1, read on the forward strand.
AGCATTACTTGGCTGACAATGTCCCTTACGATCCTGGAGAGATTTTAATGGATTGAGCAGGTTGATGTTGTCATTTTCAATTTGCCGAACCATCTGACAGTATTCCCAACAATTACCACATACAAAATATGGAAATATATTACTTTTTACGTTAAAAAAAGAGTATGGGAAGCTGCCTGGTCTCTGGCGTTGTATAACAACTTGTTATTCTGAAGGGCTTGCTTTGACTTTAAATAGATTTCAGTACAGCAGAGTCACCCTAACCTTGGGATAAATTTAGCTGTCGCCTGAGTCAGTAGAGGGGTTTGGGATCATTAAAAGCCGATCAGGGGTTAGCAAGTGCCTCCTGCGGTTGGGGCTGCGGGATGCGGCGGTTGCGCTCGTACAGCCCGGCGGTGGGCAGCGCTGGCAGACACGAGGAGACGGGGGCACGGGGGGATCGCTGCCGAGACCCCCGTGCACAGTGCCCATCGCTTCACCTCCTCTGCCTCTGCGACTCCCACCCCGCCGTTACACAGCAGAGCACGGGAGGGAGCAAAGTGACTCGCCCAAGGTCATGCAGAAGRACTGACCCAAACTCCAGTCACCTTGTCCCCAGGCTCCTGCAGCRTAGCTGAGAGAGAAGAGGAAAATGAAGGCAAATTAAAGCTTGTGAATCAGGAGGTGCTGCAAGAGGGGTCACTCACCCTGGCTTACTGGGATGAAAAGGTTGCTTTTGTTTCTGGAGCAGACATGAGACCTTGAAATGCAGCTGTCAGCTAAGGAGARACTGAAAGGAACATCTAATATCAAAAACCTGAAGGCAGCAGACATATATTTTTTAATGCAATGGCAGCTGCAGTCATTTTAGACCCTCCACATCTTATATTAAAAGGAAATAAATCTTCTGGCTTCTGACAGTGGGGCTGTTGCTTGCACTGCCTGTGACACGAGGTGACCTTCTCTGAGCGCGGGGCGGGTTGAGGAGGCATCTGAGCTCTCTGAAAAGCCGAGGGTTTTCGCAGTGAATTTCTAGTGCAAAGGGGCAGGAGGATCCACTTAGGAGAGGCAGAGTTCAGCCCCAGGTTTTTCCTTCCTGACCCTCAGTGTGCATCTCGCCCAGCCGTATGTTGTGGGATGCACCTGCGATTTCGGGCACATCCTCTCCTTCCACCCTGCTTTTTTCTTTGCCACACCAGCTGAGGAGGAGAAGGGATTTGGGGAGCAACAGGAGACTCATTCAGAGTGCATGTGGCTTTTGGGGGAACTACACACCGAAATCTTCCTTTGAATAAAGCAGCCAGCCCGGGCTCGGTGGCGTGTCCCCACCTAGGATGAGGGCAGGAGTAAGACCTTCTCTCGCAAACCCCTGTCAGCAGGGAAGTGACCCCTATTTTTCACCGTATAGCAACAGAGGATGAATAATGGCTCAGGTTTTGCTACCTGTGGTAAGGCAGGTCCTGTAACCCATGAGGTCGAAGCTGCCGCATCCGTCTCGGTGCTGAGAGCAATATTCAGAAACCACCAGCCAAATAGCTCTTCCCTTGGCTATGCATAGCCAGCCTGGCTTGCAACCAGGAGAGGGGGGCAGAAAGGGCAGAGGGGAGCCCCMAAACTGGTACCTGACCTCCATGGGAGGATTCAGAGGTGCTGGTGGCTGCAGCTTTCCATGCTTCAGATTTATGTATTTTTAACCTCCGAGAACTCCTCCAGGACTTTGGTGCAACCACTCATTGCTCGTAGGAAAAGACAGGCATAGCCAGAAGGGCTGCGTTGTGGCAGCCAAATATTTGAGCCTTCGAGCATCAGCCTCGTGTGCGTGTAGGAAATAAAAGTCTCCTCCTCAAGCATCCAAACCCCGAGCCAGAAGTGTAGGAAGCTTTTTGTTTCTTTGCAGGTTTTCATGCTGCTTTTCCTAGAGACAGTTTTGAGAAAGACTGTCAGAATATCTTCAACAAATTACTAAAGAAACACACTGGGAACTGTGAAAGCTCAGATTTGAATATAAATATGAACTGACAAGCTGCTTYATGTGGTATCATTAAACTTCACAGTTAGACTTTTTTTGAAAACCAAATTATCATGTAAAAATATGCCTGTAATGTTAAACTCGAGATGAAAACTGCTTATTTTTGTGTTTAGTGTAATAACTAGTAGAAGGAAAAGTTTCTGTGATCTAATGTTTAATAGGGTTTTGATTTATTTTTACATTTATAGCAGCTTAATTATGAATAATATTCATGATGCTGCAAACACATGGGAGTTATAAAATTGAGGAAAACCAGGATGATTTTAAGATTATTTTATACTCTGAGGTTTAAAACAAAAGCTGAAGGCACACTCTAATGTAGCTGTCAGTCAGGAGGCAGCTGAGCTTGCGTTAGGGCATCCCGAGCAAGAGGGAACAGCTCGCACCCAGGTCAGCTACTGCTGAGGCACAAATATCMSTACATTTCAATCAGAAAAGGGACTTGGCGAATTTTCCGGGCAGGCCGATGTCAGAGGGACCCGGGTGACCGCTGGATGTCACTGTTAAGTCACACAAAGGCAGCCCCGAGCGGTGCCCCTGTGCCGCGGGGCTCGGCCTGCGCGGTCCGGCAGCAGCAGCAAGGGCTGCTCCCGGTTTGGGGCCAAGAAAACCGCTCTTCTGTTGTTGTTGTTTTCTCATTATTTTTAAGAGTTATGCAAAGTTCAAAGTGCGGAGGGAAAGCTATTCGAAGGCGGGGTGCAATTTAGGACAGCAGGAAAACAAAGCCAGATTTGGCTTTCTCCTTTCTTTCAAACAAATCTCCGTACCCAAATCACCGTAGCAGAGCAATGCCTAGGACGCGGGGTTTGTTTGGATATACAAGGTGTGGGGATTTGTAGGCGACTTGATTTTGCTGCTATTAGTGSCGCAGGAGTGAAAAAGAAAAGCGATGTAATTCATTGGCACAAACAAACGGGCTTAACGCTAAATTGGAGCAATGAATCCTGCTGCAGTCTGGGTGTAGTCCTCAGGACTTTTCTTCCCCAGTGCATGGATATGTGAATAAGTTCCTTCCATATCTTAAAAACACACTCAATATTAARCAGATGTTTAGGTAGTATACTCCTAAAGGAGGATATAAATGCCTTTCTCCAGGTGTCTCTTCATTCACAGCTTTGACAACATGTCTGTTTTCTGTGCAAACTTTGGACAGTGTGCACTTCTCTATATTTTTAATGCCAAAGCCATGGAAAATKGGCTCATATTATCAAAGCCTCATTCCGGAGCAGGCCTGCTTGCCTGGCCATTTTTACTAGAAAGTGACCTGTTTTTTCCTAATATGCCACCACAAAAATTTCCTTTGAAAGAAGGCCTGTTCTTGAATTCACAATGGGCTGTGACAAACTGTGAATTTCAAACAGTTCCACATTTCATTGCAAAAATTTCTCACTTCTCTTCAGATGAGCAAGTCAGCGTAGATGTTTGCTCCAGCCCTATCATAACTCCCCATCGGCGCTCTGGGGCCAGTTCCTGTGCCGTTCCCACTGATGCTGATCCAGGGGAGCTCCCCTGATGGCAGGGGCTTTGTCACCATATAACCGAGTTCAGCCTCCAACCCACCTTGCTTTAAAATTCCCCTGCCTGCTGACACCTTGATGGCTGAGGGCTGGTGTGTCACGACCCCGTTCTGGTTACCCATCGAGGTCAATCACTGATGCCTTGTAATGTTTTCCTCTTGCTTAATGACCCACAAGGATATTTAGAGGTAATTTAGAGCAGTAGGGGCTGGGATCAGAGCTGCTGAAAGGACAGGGGTTTCTCTTACCTTTGGATAACATCTCTGTGACAGYTCTCTGTCGTTGTATTCTAGTTAGTACAGGGGGGTAATGACTCGCTGTGGACCATAGGTGCCACCTCAGAACAAACATACAATTATTTAATCCTTTTGGGACCAGACTCRTAAGTGCTCAATCTTTCATGGTGGACAAGGTCATGGTTTCTTCTTTTTTTTTCCCCCAACACCAGTTTCTCATGACTTTGTCTGCGTCACAAAATCCCAGGCACAGAGATGGTACCAAGCACTCATCCTGCCACAACAGCTTTGCARAGGCTGCAGAATCCCTTGTAAAACAGCCCGTTCCTCCCAAAGCAGAAGGTGTTGATAAGATAAACCTTTTCCAGGGACTGACTTACTCTTTCCTTTGAACTGTGAGTCCAAATTCGCTTCACTTATTCCCCTCGTTTCATGGATCCCAAATCAAAATTCTCACTTTTGTCTATTTGCCTTGATTGGTGTCAGCTGTAATAAAACATTTCTGTGTTTCAACCTAAGGAGAACTTAGCAAGGTGTTTGAGGCTAACCAAAGTGTTTCATTCTCCCCAAAGGCTGTCAGCTAAAGTAATAACAAAATAGATCTCCAGAAAGGAGAAAACACTCTCAAGCCCTGAAATATGTTTTGAGTGTATGTATAAAAACACAAGGTATGAGGAGGGCTTAGATCGCAGCTCATCTCGCTGTCATCTCACCAATTTCTTTTATTGCCAAGCCTCCTTCCCACTGCCCTGGTTCTGCTCCCCTGGTTGTTTCAGCCTTCTCCTTCTCCCTTTGATCTCTGACATTGCCATGAATAGTTCAGTCCATCATGCCGAGGAAAAAAAATAAAATCATCTCGTGCTATTCAGGCATTGAAAGCATACTGAGAAACAGCTCATTTTAAGTGTAGGGTACGAGAATCTGATCCGGTACATTTTTCAGATTTGTGTGAGAAACTGGGGAGACATCAGCTGGAGTAATTCAGTCTTTGTCTGAATTTCACTCCATTAAACCAAAMTGAATGTGAGATGAACTGGGGAGTGAGCGGAGTTAATTGCACTGGCTGGGCTGCCTTGAAAACCGGGATGAGGTGGGAAAGCAGGGTGGTTTGCTTGGGAGACACCAGGCAGGAGCAGGCAAAGCGCCGTGCTCCGTGGSGTCAGAGGAACGGGCAGTCACACCAGGAGAGCCAAGTGGGAGGAGTGGTTTCCTGGTGAAAGAGCAGGAGTACATGGTAAGCAAGGGTGTCAAAGCTTCCCAACAGATGAASAGGAGATGGAGAACAGAAATAGCACTGTGTTTATAAATGACTGGAAGCTGCATCGTGATGAGAAAGGAGAAGACATAGGTAGTCATGGTCACTAGCAGGAGATACGGGGAAGGCCAGGTCCCCCCATATAGAGAAAATAATGGAAGAACAGAAAAGCACCATCAATGGGAACCAGGCACAGAACAAAGATAYTCAGAATAGCCCGGTGATGATGAAACATAAGCAAATCCAACTGAGAAAGGGTAAAAACACAAGAGCAGGAGACATCAGAGCAATCATCCAGTCCAGCTTGCCACCACTGCAGATGATCATGAACTTGATGTTCGATTCAGAAGAGTCCACACAACGTATACCCTGCACCTCCAGCTGTGAGTTCCCCCTTACCGTGTAACACATGCACAACTGCAGTGAAAGTTGAAAAGACACAACTGTAAAGTACCACAGAAAGGGCAGGAAAGATCACTTGTCTGGATGCTAGGACCACGCAACATCAGAAAGGGATCGCACTGTTTTCTTAAGGAGTGGGCAAGAAAATAAACYGGAACAAAATCCTGCCACCCTGGTCTGGGGGGCAACTTCCCTCTTGTCTCCAAATCGAGCACTCAGCTTGCTCCTGAGTGCCCAAAGACACACCAGCTGGGACCAGCTCACTCGTCACCTGTACCAAATGCAGAGGAGTTCGTAGACTGGTGTAATTCAAAGTAAAGGGACTACAGAGCTGACTCTGGGGTGCCAAGGTGAAAGTTGCTGAGAGTGTTAGAAACATTCAGCATRGGAATAACATCATGAAAGGCAACCTAATAGTAGTAATTCTTATGAAGATCGCAGATTAACAGTGGAGAGGAAATCAGATGCGGGAGTCTGCGTAGATGGGAGAGTATTCAGAGGTCATGCCGCTGCTGTAAGGGTTCGGGGAGGGACCTGCTGCCAGGTAGGTTTGTGCGTATTACCCCTGGGGAGTGGGGAGAAAAGCTGTGGATCCTTGAAGCACTTGAATGCTTTCAGCCATATAATGTTTGGATTAGGATCCACTTGAAGGTGCAGAGTGCACGCTTGCTGAGGTCAAAACCGGCAGAGATTTGCTGGTGCTTATTATAAGGTAAGTTACGCACAGGTAGAAGATAAGAGAAGATTCTGCATGGGGAAATGAAAATTATTATTATCCGGACAAAACATTTCCTCCCAAAATGATAGTAATGGGGATAAGATATGTAGGGCTGCCAGCAGGAGGAAAGCAGACCTTGATTTTGCATTAGGAGGTGGCAGGGGGCCAGCACAGGGAAAACGTGACACCCCGGGGTCGGGTGTTAAGGATCCCTCCTGGCAGGATGCTGCGCCTCCCGCGAGGCTCCCGGCACTTGGTCCTGCTCGTTAGCGGCACACGGACTGGAGGGAGCTCCCAGCAGAGCTGCTGCACTGCACTGATTAGAGGGCAGATTGATTTACAATGAATGAATAAATAGGTAAGATTAACGCATGGCTAAACGGCAAGGAAGGGGGAAGASTCTAGAAGTATTTGAAGGGTGTTAACGGAGGGAAGGGATAAACTAAGGCGGAACAAGGGGTTTTAGCTATGAGCAACAGGATGAAATTAAAATGGAATATTCAGATTTTGTATACATGGGCTTACCTAAATAAGGGGGCAGCCCAGAATAGCTGCTCCTCACTTGCTCCCCAGAGGATACCTTGTGCTGCACAAAAACCACTTTGAGCACTCTGGATGTGACGCTAGCCATGAGAAGTAAGAGGCATTTCTACAGAATCAACAGTGCCCTTCACACTCGCTCCAGCTTATTCCTCACTAGCCTCCCTGTGTAGACAACAAGTATTTATCAGTGTAACTTTCTTTTTTTAGTAGTGAGATTTAAGCCTGCAAAATAATCCCCTCATTGGACATGCAGAAGGAGCCGCAATACTTGGCAGATGTGAAAACAAGTTGGACAACAGAGAAAGGAATTTAAGCAAGAGATCCTAAGGAAGGTGGGCTCCTGGGGTGGCAGCTCCAGATTTACCACCCTGGAGCAGACCRTCTCCCAAAGCAGCCTCCTGCCCGCACGCGTGTGGCCACTGCCTACACAACTGCCCACMAGGCTGGGAAGCTGCCCCAGGAGAACGTCGTGGCATTTCCCCTGGCATTCTTCCACCCTGGTGAGGTCTTCCCATGAGAGGACAATACGCTTTTACAGGAGTCGCAGAGAACAATCTTGTTATGAATACATGGACTTAACTCCAACTCATCCATCTTAATAGGACTTATATCATTTTCCGTGATGGTTCTGATTTTCTATCCTATTAATAATAAAAAAGCTTCTCTGCTTATATATAATGCAATTCAACAGTAAGTCTCAAAGAAGGATCAAGATCACTTTGGCTTTCCATCAATTTGATACTGATGCCTCTCCAGTTAAATAACTCGGGTGCAAGAACAATGAAAGGGACCCGACATTCATCCTGGCACACACAGCTTTGAACCTGAATTCCTCTGAAGACAGCAGGAATCTTCCGACCGATGTCAGTAGACTTTGCATCRCCTCCCGAAGGGCGTATCAGGGGGATTAAAGTCTCTGTTTTCACCTGATGTAAATCAGTTTGCCACACCGACTTCGGTGGCGTGAGACTGATCTCGACTACCTGAGAATTGAGCCCAGAAGATACCACATGAAGGGTCTGCGATCATTTTTCTGACACACGTTTCAAACTGATGTCTGGAAAAGGACTTGTTAGTCAGTGTTTGCCGAACGGAATACTTCATGACAGCGCTAATTAAAATAAATGAAACTTGACTTTTCAAGATGACTTTTTTTTATAGCAAAGTACAGTAGTTTGGAAACATCTTTAATTTAATTGCAAAATACTTTCTCTGGTTATTTACTTAAAATTGTCTCCCATTGCAGAGCTGCACCAGTATTTCTGGATGCACACTCTTGATTTCGACATTTTACATTACATTATCAAGTTAATCTACCCAAATCATTAACCCCCAGCAGGAAAGATTTTTAATTATGTAGATTCACCAAGTGYTTTTCAAGAACTGTTTCATTTCTATGAGTTCAACCATAATGTAGTGTGGGGAGAGGGAGGGCACTGTCCTACACTTGATTTCATGAACCAGCATCTTGTAAGAGGCTTCCAAACGTGCAGCAAGTCTCAGCAAATATATCTTATCCACGACAGAAAACAGCTAATGCCCTGGAGAATCCCTGCCCTCCTGGAGAGGAGTACTGATGGGCGCTTCAGCAAGCAGGAGGGTAATTTAGATCAACTGAGCCTGGTTTTTCCCTCTAGCATAAGCCAGTTTTCTTTCAGCGTATCTCAGCTCTGATTTACATCTCACAATGTAGCATCTGAATCAGGCTGAAGCTAACAAAAAAGTGGTCATGAGCTTATAGTCATGGTTAGTCCTGCTTTTATGTAGGTTAGAAACCACATCAGAATTGAAAACAACATCAAATCCCATTTCTTAACATCATGGGGAAACCAAAGCTTCGGGAAGAGGATGGAGGAAGGACACTGCATTAACTTTTAATAATTAGCACCATTAATAGATGTTGGTTTGAGCCCTTACCCCCCACCTTACCTCTCTCGTACGGCCCCCCAGGGTGGGCACGGCAGGGTGGGGAGCCTTGCTCGGGTGTCAGCAGGGACTCAGCTGCTCTCTCCGGGGTTGGAGTGATGTGGGAAAGGCTTCTCGCTGGGGGACAAAAACATTGGTATCATAAGTGCTGGAAAAATCAGTGAGTCACAACTGGCAGAACTCCATAAAATTGTGCTGATTTACTCATCTGAATCACTATCAAAAGCAGAGCAGCAGTTGAGAGGAAACAGTTGCAGAAAAGTGTGGTGTTTATTAATGTCATTGGTGGGGTCAGGAGCAAGGATTCATACCATCAAACATACTGCATATGCAGGATGATAAATGATGGCAATAATCCTACAGGAAGGGAAACATTTGCAGTGCCAGGGTTTGTCCTCCAAAAAAGATGATACCAAATTCTTCTGACTTGTGCAGCCACCGCCCAAACACAAACCAGCAATGAAGCGCTTCAGAAAGCTGAGTGCATTTTATTGATTCTGGGAGACATGTCCTGTTCCTGGAGGCTCAGAATGGTGAAGACATCAAAGCACAACTGGGAGGAGCGAAGCATTTTGTGGGCAACTGACTTTACAACTTTGAGAGTGTCAGAGTGCTGAAGTGATTCCCTCTATGGGAGGTCATTATGTGGAAGTCCCAAAAATGTAATGGCAGGCATCTTAGTGTTTTATACAGTGTAATATGTCACGAAAGCTTGTGCAAACACTCCTCTGGTTTTCTGGTACCTGCCTCACCGTGTCACTCCCCCTTCTGTCCTTGCAGAGGGTTGCTCCTTGGGAAGGGAGATGGGGAAGGACTAAACAACTGATAGTTCAGAACTGAATTAACAAGTCTGACTCTTTTTGCAGGTACGTATGGCCAGTATGGTACAGTATAGATCACAAGTTATGTCTCTGAATGCAGTGAATCAGTGGAAAACCAACAATTAGGCACTTTCGCTTTGAAAAAGCTTGCATGCTCGATATTCTAGTGTTCCAGATGCATAAAACCCCAAATYTGTAAGAAGTTTATTGAAGAACTACAGCTCAGCTGCTACAGTTCATATTTCTACATTGAAGTACTGGGTCCAGTCACCAGTCGGAACCACACAGTAATTTTACAGGTGTTTGGAAGCTTCCTCCATGGCTACTTTTATCAAAGAAAGCTCATTTCAAGTTTTATTTTCTTTATTCTGGTATCTGAAGTCTATGAAATCTCAAATCTGTCAGCCTGTGTGATGTTTCACCCAGTGTTTCACATTGCTGTATCAAAGTTAGTAACAGCATCTCTATCTACTGCTACAGACATCATTATTTATTTGCCCTGTGCTGCACTCAGAAGTCCCAGGTGCAATCAGAGTTATCATTGAGTCTGCACCTAATTTAAACGTCAGTCTAGTATCAGACAAGCCACCGTACTGCCAGTATAAATTTGTGCTCTCTGATCATGGGAATGGACTAGCAACCAGCAGCCCTTCAACACATTTCTTTCTTGGTTCACATCTTTCTTGCATTTCAAATTGGCCAGGATCTTACCAAAGACAAATTTGACACCACCAAGAAAAACAAGCTGACTCTGTCTTCTTCACTTTCGTYACCTGCCTGTTGCTCCCCCCAGAGCTGTGGATAGCAGCAGGCATATCACTATTGAACACAGGAGTGAAAGAAGGGAGAGAGAAGAACAAAACACGACTACTTCATTGCAGGACCCGCTAAGTGCAATGGCTGAGGACAAGTTGTCTCTGTTGGGCTGTGGCAGAGATGTGCTGAAGCATCCATAAACTTTCCTCCTGGAAGATCTCTGGAGGCAGCATAGTCTAGCCATGGCAATACGTTATCATATGTCTGCACAGGGGAAGACAACATCTAATTTAGAGAACACAAAAAAAATGCAATGTAGGTAGTGGTACAAGGCAACTTTCCCTGATAGTTTGGCCTGACCCTCCTTTAGGGCCTTTAGGGAGATTGGTGGATGTTTTCAGGAGCTGCTGAGTGTGTGAGGGTTACAACAGGGTCAGCAGGAATGGAGACGGATCAAGACCTCAGGAAACAAGCAGTTGCTTGGATGTACTTTGTGTATTGCTTCATGTAAATGAGGTAAAGAGTGTGGATCTAATGGCAAAAAAAAAAAAAAAAGAAAAAAAGCTTGAACCCATTATCCTTTTGAACTGGCATAAATCAGGAGTAGCTTGGAAATCAGCAGCCCAAATCTTCAGCTATTACCAATCTTCCTGGGGTTTAAATGAAGTCGAAAGAGCTCTGCCAGTTTACAGGAGTTGAGGATACAGCCTGATGGAATTACACAAGCATGAATATACTGTAAGCCAAAAGAGAATTAGACCCATTATTTTTAAAAAAGCAAAGCTTGATTAAGGATGTTCAGTATAGGTTTAGAAAAAAGAGCACTGTCACGCCTCACTAGCTTCGCTGTTCTGTTGAAACATGACTGCCAGGGAGATATTATACTGCACTGGGAATTTCTAAAAAACCAATCAAGGAAGTGCGGTTCCAGGGAGTGGGGGGAACGGCACTTTTGTCAGTGCTAACTGCAGGCGTTAATCGGAGCCCTAGCACAGCTAACTGCCTGGTACTCTGCAGAAGTTGGAAGCACAAGTGCACTTCACTTTATGGGTGCAGACGTACAGAGATAATTTCACTTGCAGAATGGAGAGGCAGGATCTGAGCTCAAGAGGAGATGTACTGATCACTCCCAACGTGATCAGTCAGAGGTTCAAGAGCTGCAGTGAATCAAGGGGGGAATTCAGAAGGCATTTCTTAAGATTTAAACATAATTAATGCGGATGCCTCCGAGGCTTGGTTCTAAYATTTGTGAAATATAGAGCAAGAGCTTTATTATTTTTGAAAGTATTGGTTAAAACATGAAGACTAAGTTCTCAGCGGAGGTGCATCAGCAGATATTTAACAGTAAAACCCAATGTTGGCATTGCAAATCGGGCATGTGTTGGGAAAAAAGTTGGGTCTGGTCCCATAAAAAAMCACATTACAAACTATGGAAGATGGCAGCCTGCTGAGACTTGGGTCCGCACCTGACAGCAGCCACCACCACCATGGACATGCAGGGACWCTTACAGGAGAGTCACTGGGATGGGCTGGATCAGATAAATTCAGTGAAGATTCACTGTTACCACTCCTGTCACTATCAGAGAGGAGGTACGAAACATGTCCTACACCAGCCCTTTACTTCAAAGGTCTTTGAGTTATTTTCTTAGTCACATCCCRCATCAGAGAGCTTCACAGATCAACTTCACACCATCCAAAGTACTGTTGTGTTATCAGAGGTATTTAWGCAGTTGAAGTTGATGCCTTTTTCTTGTTTCTTTGGGTTTTTTTGTCTTTTTGTTTGAGTGAAAGTTCCCACATAAAATAATGGACAAATGAGACCAATGTAGAATTTGACCACTGATATTACCAGGACCTCTATTTCAATTCCCTTTTTTTTAGCAGTATAATGCAGAGAGATCAGTCTTTTAGACATGGTATTTTGTGTTACTTGCCACATCTCCTCTTATTATTGTTTCTATCAAATCATCTTTAATATTGAAAGATTCTCCTACGATGGARAAGTTTATTAGAGGCCAATGTCTTATTGCGCCTTTGCATCTACCTTCCCCTCCGCTGACGCAGCTCCTCCGGGTACTACGTGCTCTGTCTCTCTTCATCTTTTCTAGATGCAGAAAATACAGTCAGAATATCACAGGTCCCTGTCTCGGGGAAGCGAAGCACTGCAGCTGCCAGGGATTTCAGCTAACACCGCAGAGCTCCTGAAAAGTCAAGTGTCTTCAGTAGGGGCAGATATCTTCTGCCATCCCTACTGCAACGCGCCCTTTTTTTTCCCTCTGTTCAGATTAACTGTCTCTGTSCCTCTGCACAACTTGTTTGCTAGAAAGAAAGCCAGGACTTAAAGGTGTTTATACTTGCCCACTCTTTCAAAGGGGAAAAAAAAAAAGGCTTAGTATAGCTTGAGAAACAAAGRCAACAGCATGGGTAAGTAAGAAAGCACAGGTGTAATTTCTGGGCACAGTAAGAAGTCTTTTAAAAGCTCTTAAATGAGTAGTGTGTACATGTTTACCACTACTGCAGCTGACATATAACCACAGGAGCACTGCACTACGGGGATAAAATGAGAACTTGCGGAGGGCTATTGAACACCGGGAATTTTCACAGTGAGGCAGAACAAAATTATTTAGCACTAGGGGGTTCTCTAATTTTGGTACACTGCAAAAATAAAGCAGTGCCTTCGTCCAGGACTAATATTTGCTCATGAATGACCAAACCCATCCGTTGCCTTTCTCAGATGTGACCTRGGATATGAAGGCCAGCATTTGTCACTTGGGCTGTTCAAGAAAACATGCAGAGATATTCACCCAAGACTTACCAAAGGCCTTTTTTGATTCTATTTTGGTTGCTTTGCCTACCTAATTTATCTTAATTGTCCCAGGGCTTACACTTTGGCATATATTTAAAAATGTAAACAGATTTTCAAGGCTAGCTTTGAGCCTCAGGGAGTCTCCAGTGTTGTAAACAACTGAGCTGGTGAAACACTTGAAAGGTTTGCTGTGAGAGCAGATGAAAACCCTTCTGAGATGCAAGCAGCTTGGGCCACGATAGCAAGGCCGTCATGCCTTGCAGCCGGGTTTCACTGCTCTTGCTTATAAAAGGTGGTCATGCAAAGACTTTGCAGCCAAGCACAGATTTTGTGGAGAACAAAGCCCCAGTCTCTTGTCCAAGTGGTCCATCTGGCTAAAAGTYACAGACCCACCATGTGCATTTTGCAGCAGGTTAGGACTTTTGCCCAACGCCTTGTAGGGCTTCACCCTGCAACCGCTGAGGCTGCTGCCAGCGGTACCATTGATTTGAAAGGCCGCAGCACAGTGCCTCACAAGATGATCCCATTTTTATGGCTGAAATTACACTATCTACAGCCATTAAGTACCTTTTTCTCCTCATTAAATTTTGATCATTTTCTCTGATAAAATATGGCTTTGGAAGATTGCTGTTCCAGGTTCCAGCTTTTGCCTTGCTCCTGAGGCTAAGGTTTTAAAGGTGCGATCTTGCAAATTGCTCCCCGAGTAAGGATTTTTATGCAAATAGTCCTGTTAACTTTACACAAGAAAGAGTTTGCTGGATCACACCATTATCCCTAGGCTTACGACGGAAACACAACTGACCTTTAGCTGTAATGAGCAACAGTAAAAAAATAAGTGTGACAAAATTGCCTGGATCTTTGCAAGCTGATACAAGCTGTGTGGTGTGCTGGTAGGGGACAGATCTCCGAACAGGCTGAAGGAGTTAAGTCATTTCATGGTGTTAGATAACAGCTAATTGACAGCAGATATAATGCATGTTGATAACCAAATGTAATTTGGCAGCTAGGAATGAAAGAGCCCAAATATCTGCTAAACCAAGCCGTATGGAAGTTATTATAGCAATGTTCCCAAAGCTTTTGCAGCTGCAGGAAAAAAAAAAAAAAAGAAGAAAACGCGACGCTGCGATGTAATACAAAAGAAAGAGGAATCGAAACAGATGGTGCAGTTGGTATGTAAGGGGCCAGAGCGATTGCACCTAAGTGTGGCATGTTGAGTCCTGCGATCCCTGCRCGATGTAAATATGCAGCAGGCTATGAGAAATGCAGCTGAGCACAAGCGTTACGACACTGCACTTATGAGATTATAGGCAGGACGAACTACCTGGGTGAACTTGTGTATGAAARCAGGGCAGAAAGATCTCTGATATTATATCAAATTAAATTCAGCTATCCGGAGGTGAAGGGCAGTGAGCCAAATGTCCTCCAGCAGGTGGGCAGGTTACCAGCACTGAAGGAAAAAGTGCAATCTATAGGTGGGTTGTCAGACCAATGGGTCTTAGCCCAAAGCTTAGCATCGTTTACCTCTTAGTGCTTTCCCTCCCCTTTTAGTCCAAAGAGACTGTGAAAAAGGCATAGCTCAACCCATGGCACTGACCAAACGGCGTCCCCGACACCTGCTAGCCACGGCTCCCTCTCCCCTCGAGTAAGCAAGCATTATTAGCATAATAACCACTAGTATTATTAATGCAAACACTTGCCATCGCTTTGCAGCTAAAACAAAAACAGGGCAGCAKCATCACTGCCACTCCATACTTCCCTTCATTTCCACTCCATTTCTCCTCCCTGCTTGTGCCTGCCTGTGACCCTGCTCCGTCATTCACCGAGTGCCTCTTCTTCATTTTTCTTGCGCTGCTCTTGCTCTGCCTTTCCTTCATCTCCTCTTTGTCCTTTGCCACCCCATTATACAAGTGGCTTTTCTTCTTCATTTTCTTGCTTTTACCTTTTCTCCCTGTCTTCTTTCTTTCCTTCCACTCTCTTACAGTATTTTTGATGCCTTCCCCTTGCCTCTCTTTTTATTGCCCAGCTGCATTGTCTATTGTATTACTAGCCATTATCTCCAAATATATTTTGATATATTTTCCCCCTTTTTCCAGTCCAGCATTTTGTTCCCGTTAAGGCACCAGAAAGCACTAAAGGTTAGAGAGGAAAACTGAAAAGCATTCCAGTAGTTTTCCATCAGCCTGTGGATAAAGCACTTCTTTTTCCACTTGATGAGAAAGCAGTAATCAGTTTCCCTGTGCATCAAGCTCTTTTACACAAAGAGGTTGCTGCAAAAAGAAACCAAATAGATTTCTAACTGGCCTCCCCCTTATCTCTGCTTCGGAGCCCAGTGAACCTGCAGCCTTTTCGTTTGCTGCGGCTGCTGATGCCACATGAAGCAGACACAAGGTCGAGGGGGATGAGCAGCATCACGGCTCGTCGGTGCGGGTGCCTGGTTGATCTTGGCAGGGCTCATGGCTTGGGTACTCTGATTTATTTCCCACCTGGAAAACTTAAAGCCTTGGTGCGATAGCAGGGAAAGGAGATCTCTAACTTTTTGACACCTGAAATGGAGAGTAAAGGAGGAAATGCTTCAGTACTAAAATTAAGCTTCGATCTTCAGACTAAACATCACCCTGTCCCTTAGGTACCCGCCCTCCTCCCTGTAACCGTGGGGGTCCAAAAATGGCAGTATGTGTGCAGAGAATGGGTCCACTTTAAGGCGGTATGGACTGAAATGGAGTTTTCAATCTGTTAAATACAATGTGCTCCCCTCCTCAGCGTTGCCTTTACCAGAAGAAATCAGAGCACCATCTGGAGACCACTGGCTGCTCCCAAGATGCATGCGATCAGCTCCCTTACCCTTCGGCATCAGCAGCCACGGACCCAGCTGGGCCAAATTGCCCCCAGCAGAGCCCTCCCCTGCACCACGGAGCCCCTGATTTGCAGGGGCTGGGTCTCTCACAGCCCACCAGATTTGCCCCAGACCAGCGTGTCCCACGGGTGAGGAGCCAGGACCAGAGACTGCYCTGGTAGGGGTCTTCCTAGCCCTGATAATAAATGGGTCAGAGCCCCAGGGCTGGCCAGTGGCATGTTTCCCCTTCACCACAAGCCCTCCCACGCGGTGAGGAGGTGCCTGGGCTGCAGCGGCCCCCAGCCAGCCGGGCACCGCAGCAGTGCCGTAAGCGATTCTGCCAGTTTAGGAGGAGATGAAACGCAATCCTGAAATTATGCCTAATAAGGTGAAGGGAAAATGAGAACATACAGCCAGAAGGTGAAAGCCCCATTATGAAAAATCTGGTTTCCTGTTTTTCTTTAAAATATAATTTCAGTCAAATGGATCTTATTTGCACAGTTGCATTTGTCATTCTGTCTCTTTTCTGCAACCACACAATACTTTTATCTCTGATGAGGAAATACTGTAACTGCTTTTGTCTCATTCTCTACCTTTGCTACAGTTCTCTGCTTTCTTCCCCATCACCAAAAAAAAAAAAAAAAAAAAAAAAAAATTCCCTCATCTAAGGCACAGTACCAGAGGTTTAACGTTGACAGTGTGCTTTGTCACTTTGGCTCTGGAAAAGGCTTACAAAAGCTTTATTAACAGGCTCATTAGCACGGCCTGATTTACTTCTGCAGACTTTACTCTTTTACTAGTTTCCAGGAGCATCAGCATCAGTTGCAGGRCTAATGAATTCACTCAGATTTGCATGCTAATGAAGCTCCCATGACTCTCTGTGCTCTCTACTTCAAATCGATCTTTGCTGTTGCTTGAGGAATATTAATAGAAATAAAAATAAAGGGGAGCACCAGGCATTTCAGTTGGACTTGCTGTAATCCAAGGCTGCTGTGCAATTCATATTTCATACATTACACCRTTTCAGATCTTATTTCTTTCATGCCTTATTGACTCTAACTATACAGGAGACATCACCTTTAGGAAATTCCTAGTATAGCGGTTGGCCAGAGACTCAAGGGACTACTTACCTAAAATCGTACTTGAGCTCTCAATAAATAGGTCAGTCACCTAAAAGTGCTTCCATGCAGCAATGCACTTCCAGGTATTTTCCCCCAAACATATGAATTTCATTTCCCTTTGACAGAAACAGARAACCTTTTGACTTAAGTTGCCTATGCTGCCTGTGCAGTGCATCACACAAAAATGGGGTGAGGAAGCTCCCCTTAACTAGACCTTAACCTCAGCTGGGGTGAGGGACCCGATCCAGGGGKGCTCTCTGGTTCCGGATGGGGGCTGCAGCCATGCAGGGAGCAGAGACATCTCCGGGGACGTGACAACAGGCCACCCCGCTTGAAGCAGCCAGGGCGCCAGTACCAAGCTTATTCCTCAGCTTCTGGAAACCATTGGGAACCATCTTCCCTGAGCTATCAATTCATTGCACTGCAGCTGCCAATATGTAAATTAATATATTTATATCATCCTGGAGCATAACGATTGCCATTTCATAGGCTGAAAAGTCAGTTTGTGCCTTAATGCCTTTTTAACAGGGACTGCTTTRTTTTGGGCTGTTGTAAGAAAAGCAGAAGGGATTTGGAAGTGTGGGGAAGGATTCAGAGCCCCAAATCCTTTGCTCTGGTAGCTCTGTAGGCTACCTACCCCATAGGATCAAASTAACAGACCCAATCAAAACAAACAGATAAGTGATGCACCTCCATTAATCTTACTCTTTCAGCCCATCTTTAATTTCAGCAATGATGAACGCTGGTAGATGACTGAAGCCCTAGCAAGAAATCCCATTGTGCAATCTTGTTTTTACAAGAATATGTTTGGCTTCCAAAAGTGCACTTAACACATCCAAATTAACGGAAAAGAGGATTCTTCACTGAGCAGCCTCCCATGCCTGGTCTTCTTAATTTGATACAACAGCAGAGCATACATTGAGATTAAAATGCTCTTTTGGATGCTCAATTACAAGAAATCATTCAGCAAAAAAAGGGGCACCATTTTCACAATATCTCTTGTGAGCGAGGATAAATCAAACAGCTCCATTTTGCTTGCTGCAGAAATAACACAATCCCTACATACTTTTTGTTTTTTTCTTTTTTTTTTTTTTCCAAACAGAAGTAAAGAAAATTAAATAAAATGAAAAGCAAGCTGTGGACTAATTATGCTTTTCTAAATGACTTCATATTGTAAAATAGCCTATTGAATGCATAATGAACATCATTACCACCAACTGCTTGCAAGTGGAGGAAAGCAGAGCGGTCATCCCATCATTATCAGCACTTGTTTCGTGAGTGATGCAGAGTGCCAAGGTGAAGCGGATGCTTCGTGCCCCGGCCGCTGAAAAAACAAGCCAAGCTGACAGCCTGGAACTTTTATTTGCATTCAGTAACACCTCACCCTGCCTCCAACTGCAATTCCTCGCAGTCCTCTAATGACCTTTGAGGGCCTCAGATGCTGGTTGCAGCACGGACGCGTATTTGGGGTTGGCAGCTCTTCCACCAGCTTCCCAGCAGCGAGAAGGAAACAAAGGGCTGGGCTCTATCTTCTGCTGTGGGAGGTTTGAAGGGGAAATATGCGTTGGGGTACTCATCAGGGTGGAGGTGAGGATTCCCACCCATGACCTGGTGAGCATTTTTTAGTRTTTATAGCTGCTGTTCCCTGCAAAGCGGAACGATTTCCTGGGAGAGGCTGGAGGAGCCCAGCCTAAAGCCCCTTTCTCCTCCCAAGCCCCAAACCGGGCAGCTCCCACAGGGTGTGAGTGACCAYCCCCACTTTGAGCGAGACCCCCCTCTGCCTGACACGCACGGGCTGCTGCCCCTGACCTCGCTGCAGACAAAATTCCCATTTCCCCTCCCTTCCCATCTTTCYGGCCAAATGGACACGAATGCCAAGCACCAAGCGCGTGGATTACACTTTCACAGAGATGAAAATACTCAGAAAGATTAAAATACTCCTCCTAAGTTAGGAATGTTCCTAAGTGGTACGCGCTGGATAGTTTCCCTGCTTCCAAGCATTTGCAAGTCCCGGTTGCACTGCCCTCGCAGGTGCTGTGCAACAGAGGGGCATGGCCACGAGAGACGGCTGCTGCTGTTGTCTTCCTTCCAGTCTCACCCTCGATTTAGCAAATCTGTTTTATGCTCTAAGGCTAAGAGGTCATTTGTAACAGTTTGGCCTGGATCACCCTGAATGAAAACATCCAATCAAGCCCTAATTGTGACAAATTATATTAGTCTGTATTTGTGCAACTTGCATTGCAGCAACTTAATTCAGGCTTTGCTTAGGTCGTGGAAAGCAGGCGAGGCTGAAGAGGTCCCTTCCACACGCAGAGAGATGCGCGTAGGAGACCTGACCTTCCCCGCTGGCTCAATCCTGCTCTACMTCCCTGGCTCGACCATGAGCATGCTCTCATCCCAAAGCGCTTATGTACTGTCACCTAAACACTGCCTAAGGTTTTTGAAAAATTAAGCAGGTTAGTCCCACTCCATGTTCAATGCTGGCTGAAAGGCCTGAGAAGAAAGAACATCTGGCTTGTGATATAGAAGAATGTTAAAATGAGGTGCAAAAAAGAGGAACGTGATGGGGTTGCTTATCATTGCCCCACTGTTCCCTGTCCCTGTGAGGAAGGTTCACCGGACCTTCAAATGCTTCTCTCTAGCCCAAGAGGTGACAGTGAAGCTAAAAAAAAAAAAAAGGAAAGAAATCCTAAAATTAATTTTCCTACATGACATATTTTAAAGGGCACTGTCAATTGGCGTTATAATTACATTTCTAAATCACTGGAAGATTACACTGAAGGGTGAACTTTACAAAACCTGAATATTTTTTTTTTTTTTAAATTGAAAACCTTTTTGGGGATTTAAATACAATCCTTCGGTGCTGTAACCCCATGTAACAGTAACAGCAAGGAARTGGCTAGAATATGCTACTCTTGTTCCTGCTCATTTGTACCTCTGATTTCCCACTGAGGCCCTTAAACCTCATGGGATTCAGTGGCTCCTTCTCTAGGGATGAGCAGCTTGGTTAATCACAAGTGCTCAGGTCTCCCCAAAATTATGACACTGCTCTCATTCCTCAGGATAGTGAGAAAAGGCTTGAAGTGTTAATGATTGAGGCAAGAGGTTTATTTTGCTATCCGGCTTTTGAGCCTCCCAGATATCTCCACTTCATGCCTTCAGGCTTTTCCCTGCAATGAGGAAAGCTCGAAATATCTTAACTGAGAGCTGAGCTTCTCACCTTATCAAATTGCTCCAGGTCTGAGAGAGAAACCGGGTGTCAGGAGACTCAGCAGAGATATCTCCAGGTCTGCCTTTGGGGAAGAATTTGTTCTGGAAACATTGAAATGAGCCAAAGGGATGAGATCCTGCATGGGTGGGCACCTTCCTAGTGCCCCCAAACTAAATTCCACCTAGTTTCTCACTCCTTGTGAAAATACAGCAAATCTTGGCTAAATTTGTGCCCTAACTATTCAGGGGCACTCAGGAAAGGTATTTGGGCTAAACAGAGATGTGATTTGAAAGCACCCAGGCTAAGCCACATTAACTTTTAACATCGCTGCTCTACATTGAAATCAGGCTGCTTTCACTTGAGCTCCCTTCACTGTGAGATGAAATCCCGTTTAACTAGTTAACTTCTCCATGTGAGCAAACTCGCTGCCTAGTCTTAACAAGGCAGAAAAATAAAAGCACAAAGYAGCTTGATTTTGTAGTGGTTGGGCTTGCCAAATGCACATAGGAAATGATGGAGCTCCCCATGCTCATCCACTACGGGAATCTATATTCGCTTTTTCAAAGTCTTACAAGCACAATAAGCTAATGCAGTCTCTCAGCGCAGGTAAGATTTATTTCTCTCTTTCTCTAATATATACGGACCCAGATTCTCTGCTTGTATAATCCATTGGCTTACATGGATTTACACCAGATATTGGCATTTGATCTGTGACTGGTCTTGGTCTTTTGGCTCTAGTTTGAGTGAAAGAATAAAGTTCAGCGGACAATTAATAGAGACRAGATAGTCTTACATGTATTGAAGACAACAAAATTGCAGTCTGATATCAAATAGTCGTCTAAACAAATAACCTTGAGAAAACCAATTACTTACATACGAGGAAGAGGTGTGAGTATGCTCCTGCTGTGTCAGACCAAAAAGCCAATATTTATGCATAAAAAGGATATCTGGTTACTGAAACAGCATAGCAATTCACCGATTGTAATTAAAAAAATAGCAATCAAGCCTCAGGGTAATCCTTCAGGTAATCAAAAGCTGTATCAGCAGCAAGTGCCAGTAACGAGCCCTGCCTTTGCTGGACGACTACCAAAGGTAACACGAAGCTCTGACCACTGAAAATGGGAGGTGACAGTGTGATGACTGACAGGGCAGTTTAGCCTAAAGGAGCATGAGGTAATAACCTGGAGAATATGGGGAGAAAAAAAAAGCAACCCTCCACCTACAACAGAGCACCTCACATATACTATGAAAATATATATRTGTATACAGCACATTTAAAGGATCTCATAGCTTACATTGAAAATTTAGATTTCACGGCTCTGAACAGACAAAGAGCATCAAATGATTTTGCTTCTAATGTGAGCACGTAGGTGATTTTGACAGCATTTGGTCTATCGAAACAAGATACAGCCTGGAATAGTAAGCAGCAGTTCAAAGATTTATCYAAACATGTTTGGCAGTTCCCCCGCCCTTTGCCTCGCAATATGTACGTACCACAATTGAGACTATGCCCTGTAAATTACCACCCTCCATGGGGTTCTCATGTTCAATTATTTCAAATAAGCAAGGCCAAATGCTCTCAACTTAGCCAGAGATAATCAACTAATATAAAGCAATTTCCAGCAGTTATATTTTTCTGCTTCAGGCTCTTAAAAAAACCCAAAACCAAAACACACAGAAAATTGGGGTGGAAAGAAATAAGAAATGTCATCTATTGCTTGCTGGTGCTGGACCAGCTATCGTGTGTGTTCCTAAATATTTAAGTTAGCAGTGCTGGATACCGAGCCCAAGCCATCCTCTGTAAGTCAACAGCAGCAAGACGGGGCTCAAAGTCCCACGTACTCGACATCGCTATGGAGACTGTGTGGATGAGATCTTTCTCATTAGTCAGACAATCCATCTCCTAGTATAAAGCTGGACGAATTAGTTTCATTTCCAGGGCTTTTTAATTATGCTCAAATATAAGTGCACCAGTCAGACAAAGAAGTTGCATTACCTCCGAAATTTCAGATCACGACACTCTCTCCTTAAGGCGTTATGTTTGCTGTTTGCATTGACTTTCGATTTACAGTAGCCACTTCTTGTTGTAGCATAACACAACAAATTTCACTGTACTTTCAGCAACTCAATGCAATAGAGATGAAATTTCATAATTTACATAATCACGTTCTGAGCCGAAAGTTCTGATTTTGGACATATCCCTGAAATAGAATGGGTTTTCTTTTTCGTTGTGTTTTGTAAGATATGACCCATCATTTTTTAAATAATTGTGTAATTCTGCCTTGCTATTGCCAGTATGCCCCATTATCAGTCAAACTAATAGGCCTGGAGAATGAAACCCCCAAAAGAAATCCTCCAAATTAGTGAAATAAATACAGTTAATGATGATAATTAAGTCACTGGGGATAATTGAGAGATTATCCAATTACTATCTATAATTCTTTGGCTTGCAAATAAGATAATAGTGTGTAGACATAATCCATTCTAATAATAATAATAATAATTAAAAAAAAGTAGGGAAAAAAAGCACAAAAAGCCCCCAACCCAGGAATTATTAGATTTCTTCACGACTGGAGGTATTTTGCCAGTTTAATTGCCTAATTTGAGGGTTTTCTGGAATAATTTTTCAGGCAGCTATTGCAACACTGGGCTTTTGAGGAGGTAGAGATATTCTGGGTCAGGACTGAATTCTCTGCCACAGGTCCTGAGGAAAACCTGCTGTCCCCTGGACCCAGACTAAGACGGGTGCATGTACTCCTAGCAAAGGTCTTAGAGTAACTACAGGTGAACTACTTAAAAATAAGAACAGATGGGTTCGGTCTAGAGTTCCTGAATTCTGGTAATAAATTTAGGGCAAGATTTTAACAGGCATACCAGACAGAAGCATTACGCCAGCAGGCTCTGCTGTACAAAAAGACCCCCAAATTCCTCTGAATCCCTCCGTGACATTTTTTTGTGGTTGATTTTGCAGACATTCACTGCCATGCGGTCACATTGTCACTGTGCTAAGGGRAGGTGGTTGACCTCCTGTGACCAGGTCAGGTGCTAACGGGAGATTTTGGTCCCAAATATTTCTCAGTCTGAGAGCCCATGTCACAGTGGCTAGAGTTTTATAATTTARCACGTGGATTAGGGACATGAGGCAAAACCCAGGAAGACACAACAATGCATTGGGTAAGGATAGGCACTGTTTTTGGGGAGGTCACTACATTTTTGTTCTCACTTTTGTTATAAGTATTTGTAGGGCCCTGTTTGGCACAGGCGATTTAAGGAGATCTAAATATGGCCCCCAGCAAGTCAATTAAGGATGTGTTTAATTTTAACATGTGCATAGTTCATTTGGATCTCATCCATGGAAATCAATGGCAAGGCTGCTGATGGTTTGATTGGCTTCGGATCAGAGCCAGCARTTTTGATTGTAGAGATCAAATGCTTAAAATTAAGCATATGACTAATGCTTCACTGGATTAGGGAATCAATTAATGGAAGTGGGGTGCTTGTTATAAGATTTCCATTAACTTCCATGCAGATTTTTTTTCCTAAACACAAACTGCATATTCATTGCCCTTGAATGCACCTAAGTAACTTGGAAAAAAAAGAAGAGGGTTAATATAACCAGAATCTTCTAATGAACCTATTGCAAAGAGTATGTGATTCTGTACAGGAAATTAAATCCTTGCATTGAAATACCTCATGCCAAGACCTCATACCAAAAAGGTAAGTACCAGAAAGCTGTTCCAATCCTATTTATGCCAAAAGCTCTTCAGAGCAATCTGGGTTTGACAGAGCTGGAAGGCGATTGCCTTCACAAGCAAATCAAAGGGATCAGAAATGATATAGTGAAGCGCAACCCCTTCTCCGCACATCTTTTCTCATCTTTGAGTAGCTGCTGGAGAAGAAAGCATCCCTCAGCAGTTCAACTCCTCCTTAACACAGGCCTCTACAAGAGCATCCCTGTTCCCACCCCTGTTCAGTCCTACCAGCCCAGTAAAACTCCATTTCAGGCTCAAGGCTCCCTATGCACTCAGAAAAAAATCCCCCAAATCAGGTGCTGGCAGGGGTAAACACGCTCTGCCAAAGCCCAAAAGCTGCCGTAAGAAGGGATGGCTCCTAGGGAAGGTCTCAGCCTACCCAGCTAGCTCAGGCCTTGACGGGCCACACTTTACAGCAGTGTGTTTTTATTTCTTTGGCCACAAAGGGAGCTGTGGGCAGGCAGCTCAGCTCTGGAGAAATCCCACTCCTAATAATCCCCAGASACCAGCCTGGAGCCGTGGACAGGGAGCTGCCTTTGGCCAACAGAGCCGGTGTGCGTGTCCGTACGCGTGCAGACGGCTGTAACGTCAGAGCAGCATATTAAGCCACAAAATGTTTCCGTAAATATTGTTTCACACTTGGGTGAGCAAAGCATGCTTTTATCTGAGAGACAGCGCAGGGTGTAAATTACATTTTAATTGAGAAATTGCAAATGCCAGCTTTTGCTTTTTTTTGTTTTTATTTTGTTACTGAAAGGGCCTGGTTGTTAGTGGGATAGCTCTGAGTGAAGTTCCCYGCAATGAGCCCACTCTCGTTTTTTGCAGATTTTCTTTCCTTCCTTCTGGCTTTGCTTGCCTGGATTCTCCTCCTCCTTCCTAATAAAGATATCTCCAGGCCCACGAGCATTCCTGAGCCTTGCTGGCTCACAGCTTGGCAATCTTCCCTTGCAACATTTGCCGGCTGGGAGCGGGTGCTCTGGCTCTCCCTTTGACCCGCTGCCCCTTCCCTCCTCGCTGTTAGGCAGGTACAAGYGAGGCTGACAGTCTGCTGAGACCCAGCCTTGTCGCCTGGGGGTGGAAATCAGAAAAAAAGGCTCTGTTGAGAGCCTCGGCATGAAGTTTTTTTTGCTGTGCAATCTGTGAGCGTGATTTCCCCCTCCCCAGAGCWGCTGGCAGCGTTGCATCCATGGAGGGGCTCATGGGAGCGTCTCTCAGGTTCAGCACCCGGCCGCTGCCATCCGTTTGGGCCATGGTGTGGTGCAGACGTTCTTTCCCCCACACCCTAAAATACCATTCCTGGAAAGTTGCAGTTGCAGCTGGGAGCACAAGGAACGTCTTAAGGCTTTGTGCATCTTCACAGGTCTTTGCATTATCCTCATTTCTTACATGTCACAGTTGTACCCCAAAGGACCACCTTTCAGCTAAGACTTGGCAGCAGTGTGAGATCCTGTAGGATCTCTCTTTTTGCTGCTGATAGAAAAAGCCAATAGTTTGTAGCCCAAGCAGAAAACATCCTGATTTCTGGAGTCTCAGATATCCCCACTTGCTGGAAAGCTTCCCTTTAGGACAGGGAGTGGAGCACAACCTCATTCCTCAGGGCAGTCGATGAGCTGTCAAGCACAGGAGTTGGACGTGGCCAGGCAGGAGGTGAGAGCAGGAAAGGGAGAGGAGGACGGAGCCAGCTGTACTAAATCACTGCTTCTCGTGGGCAGCTTTCGCTGGCAGGGCTCCGAGAGAGCCCAGGCTGGAGGCACAGCGCTGTGCCCCCCCCGCTGGGAGATGCAATGGGAGCATGAAGCACTTCCAGCTGGGAACTCAAAACCGCAATTGCAAATTGCACCCTCGGTGCTCAGGGGGGTGAGTCAAGCCCATTAGCCAGCTAATCCTCACAACAGGCTTTTGTGAGGCTACTATTTTGTTCTGGGGAAATGTATGATCTACTGATTACGCAGTATCCCAACATGCCAAATGTATGCTTGAAACCAGTAAACAATAAATATTTAATTAGCTGGTCATTTTGACAATAACAACAGGCAACAATTAAACTGGCTTTTCATTTCCCGTTCATTTAGTTGTCAGTCTTGTATAGTTCCAGTTAAAAGCCAGCTCCTGCCTTGACCGCAACCTTTATTAAGATTGTGAAGAGAATATTTAGGTTTGATCTGAGCTTTTGATCTATGTCTCTGATTTCTCCTGCCGTTGTGCAGATTGTGGGCATGACTCAAATAACCGTTAATATAATGTGGGTTGAATTTGAAACTTAGAAGCTTATACTTTTTARTCTAACAGTGCCAACCAACATTTCAGAGAGCTGTCATACTTGGCAATACAGTTATGATTCGACCTGAAACTGCTGATTTGCTCCATTCCCATCAGGGCTTTGCTCACCTCAGCTGTCCTTGTATGCTCTACTTTTCCACATTGAGCCCGTCTTCCATCCTCACCACTCTGTGTATTCCTCTTTACTCCTCCACCCCTGTTTGTCCGCAGCCCTTCTGCTGAATCCCAAAGATGCTTGCCAATGGGGTGTCAAATTCCTACATGGAAAAGGGAAGAAYGCCATTTTCAAGCACCAAATTGAATTTCCATGCCACCTATGTTTGCATGTACAGCCTCTATAACCCAATTCATCTCTCCATTCTTTGTCTTTGTGTGGATCACCAAACTTTGCAGGTGGACTGCCTTCTTCGCAGGTTTACTGGAGAAGCCTAGGGCTGGAAACCAAACTATTCTTACATATCAAACCTWCCTCCTCCCATGTTAAACACCTACCTCCAGAGCAGATGCTTAGCGGTGTGGGAGCATGATTAGGTGGGATCRCCTCCCGCTGCAGATGAAGCCCCTCCTGCCACTGACAATGATGCATCTACTCTTACAAATTAAGCAGGGCTTCTCTTACATGGCTGTCAGTCAGGGTGCACAGGTATGATAAGGGAAAGAATGGGGATTTCGGCTGGTTGAATTCAGAGCACCAGACTGTAAATGAGGAGACTTGGTTGTAATCACAGTTCTCCTGTGAACGGCTGTCTGACTGCAGACAAATCGTTTCGCATATGTTTCCCTTTCYGTCCTTTTCTGTGTTGACTGTATGATTGCGAGATCTTTACAGCACATTAATGTCTCCCTGATGTAACCAAATGGCATTTAACATTGTGCAACCATGACACTGTTTGAGATGTGTAAGCACTGATGTGATGGATGGCATATACACTAGACACACATTTACTTATAAATATTGACCCTTTTTACATATTTCCTTTTCATTACCACAATGCCACATCCTGCCCAAAGTCTTCATATAATTGCAAACTTTTAATTCAACAGTTTTACCAAGTCTTGTTAGATTTCAGTGAATGTCAAAGTTGGTTCTGATTTAGTTTTGCCTTTGATGAGAAATGAAAACGGAGCCCTGAGTCCCCCCATACAATAGAGGTAACGTCCTGCAAAATAAATGGATTTAATTGTAAATGTCGGCTTTGAATCAAGTCTGCTGTGTTTAGACCTACTAATCAGAAAGCATTTACAGAGTCACGAGRAGCTGATAAAACGTGTACGCAGTTTTAAATATCCCATTGTGATGCATTGTAAACCTTAATTTAAAACAAGACAGCTTAAAAGCTTTATGGATTTGATTGATGATATACCCTGTATATTGATGGCTGAACCCAGTATACTGTTATTTCTGCTTTGTCTTGCTAACAACAAAGTTCAGAATGATAATATATTTTATAAAGAGCTTTACTATTACCCTGCTGAAAAAGTGACATTAAATAATGATAATAGGCCTGAGCCACAACTTCATGTAGAAACAGTTCTGAAGACAACATATTTACATCCCGCAGGCACAGRAGCTGCTGGCAGCCCAGGGATAATGCTCCAACTCTCCAAAATATTAGCGTGAGAACATCCCACAAAGATGAAAGAAGGGCAAATTTTGGAAGCCGAGGGGTTCAAACCCTCCTGCTCCAGCAGTGCTGGCGGGGAGCTCGGCGGTCYGTGGCTCTGCAGCTGGGCTGGCAGAGGTCACATCCCAAGAGACCGAACTGCCCATGGGGCACCTCCGAAAACCCTGCTAGAAATGCTGAGCCTTCTCCTCGTGAAGAATTCCACTTCTACAGGAGGAAGAGCAAACCCAGCAGTTTGCTGTAATAACGCACCATTAGTACTTCGTTTTGCTCGGCTGATCCCGGCTTGGTACCACGGATATGACAGAGCCAACACCCGGCAGAGCAGAGCAGCAGCTTATCCACAGGCGCTGCACGAGGTGCTGCATTGCCCATCCRTGCAGAGGGAGCAGGGGCCTGATAAAGCACCTTCGGAGCCTTTGTCCTTCTCCTCTCAGACTTGTACTCGTGACAAGTCAGACAAGTGTGATTTAGCTGAACTTGGAGTTGACGWCGGCAGTGCCTGCACGGGGAGGGGGAGCCGCACTTTGCCACCGTGGTGCATTCATTCCTGCATACCTGGGGGCACCTAAACGGCTTTCAGATCATCTGAAGAAAGGCTATCTAAAATCGGAAATCATTAGATTCTAGCAACGAACTCTGGCCGACTCCCACAAATATACGAAATACGCACAAAGAAGAGCAGGAAACTCGCAGCTTTGAAAGGCAACAGCTTTCCCAGCCCCAAAGGATGGGCTCATGGGTCTCACTCCAACAGTAGTGAAGACCAGGTGGGACAGTCATCTTCACACATCTGAGCAGGATCCCGTTTGTGTTGCCGCATGATTCAGGAGTGCACAAGTCCTTACGCCTCTGTTGCACTGGTATGTCAAATCGTACAGATCGCCAATGAAAAATTTAAAAGTCATACTGATGGGCAGCCGCTCCTGTGCAAAACAGAGTGGCAGCAAATCACRTTCGATTAGAAATAATTATGACAGGAGAAAAAGTCCACCCTGAGAAATAACCAGGTTAAACAAGAAGTTGCAATGRAGCACTGGCAGCAAAAAGCATTTTTACATTTAAAAGACACTGTGATTTATTCAAGCAGAGCTGAATGGTGAGTTGAAAATTTGGAAATGACACAGATTTACAGTTTGTGTAAATTAATATTATGATTCCACAGGGCAATATAATTCAAAAGTCGACAACGATTCTTGAAATACTGTTCAAAGGCTTAATTTAAACAAAAAAAGCATCTACAGTCAAAAAGACTTGTTCTAAGCTTTACGTGAAATACTGTCCAACTAGAAATTATCGTGAACAGCCAACAATTTTAAATCCTATCTTCAGTCTTACTTTTACAGTGGATCAAATTTATACCTATTATGTTATCACCAGAAAATACGACATGTAGCAAAAAATACATTATGTCAACAGCAGCYCAAATTGTTAGGCAGCCTCAAAAGTGGGACCTTCCAAATCTATCCCTTGAGTTTGTAAGTTAAGAAATGAATTGGCTATCTTTAAAGACCATATAATTAACATTTACGTGTCTTTACATTTAAAATGTAAGCAAGCATTTATGTTCAAATTTACCTTACAAAACCCATAATTGTAACACTTGCATGTATGAAGGGAGTAGTTGGTAGTTTCACTGTCTGGCACAATTTTAGAAGTCAGATTTTATGATCTCATGAACTTCCACATTATAGTGCAGATTCTCTGCTTGAAATGAAGTCAGAAGTATTCAGCACTGTAAAATTATGCAGTTTTACGTATGTTATTAGGGGTGTATTTTGTGGAACTAGTAACAAGATTGACAGTTGAAAGGAATCTACATTTCCTATTTCATATACACACATACAAAGAAATGCAGTTTTTTTTCAATAGATATACACATATACATGCATGTATAAACAGCTGGAAGACTACCAATACCAAAAATGTATTCGTGTGCAATGATGTAGAAGGCTTCCATTGCACGGAAACAGGGCTGATGGAGACCTCGCTGTTCCCTGGAAAATAGAAGATTTGGGATTCAGACAAAGGGGAGCTAAAATCTTACCTCTTTCATACAGGAGAGGTGCTCTATTATAGAAAAGCATGCAGAAATGCGGTGAAGGGAAGCAATAACAGATGCTGGGGTGTGTTTGGACCCAAAAGGGGAGGCTCTGAGGACACTTACGGGGTTGAGTCTCAGCAGAGAAATGCCAAGTTTGTGGTTCCTGATGTGGGTTTGGTGTTGGGTAAGTATTAAGTATTTCTAGCACCTTTAAGGTTGAAAACTAACCCCCCCACCCCCGGGCTTCTTGTAGGGTCTTCAAGATCTAWAGCGTGGATTGAAGCAGCTAAGACCTACTTTAAGCATCAAAGTTATTTTATGCCTGGAGAACACATTTCAGAAGTGTGATTATTATCATTACTGTGCTAAAAATGTGCTAGGCAGYTCATGGAACAGAAGACATGCCTCCTGTCCCAACAAGCTTGCAATCAAAGGTGCCAATCTTGCAATTTTGTGTACGCAGGCAGATTGCAATGGGAATACAGCAGTGCCGTCGGATGGTGCGGTGGGATGCGAGACCCCAGAAAAATGTAAAACCCAAGCGTGGGGAGAAAACCATAGGGATGGGAAAGGCACAGCAGGACCCTTGTATGGAAATAAGCTCCCTTCAGATA
Organism: Oceanodroma leucorhoa; assembly: GCA_030449065.1. Classification (NCBI taxonomy): domain Eukaryota; kingdom Metazoa; phylum Chordata; class Aves; order Procellariiformes; genus Oceanodroma; species Oceanodroma leucorhoa. Next base: position 16,291,652 of record JASVER010000007.1, read on the forward strand.
CTGCTCCAAGTCAGAAAAAATGATCATAATAGTCTCTTCTTGTATTAAAATGTATGAATTTGGGGGAGAGGAAAGATGAAGGAGATAAGAATTTACGATTCAGGCTTTTGATTTTACACATGCATGCAGGCTCTAGGAAAGCTGTAATGCTGCTTTTTAACTCTTCCTCAAATGGACACTAAATATTTCAGTCTCAGTAGTTCATCATTACTTTCCATCTTAAGAGAAATGCTATTACCACCTTTTGCATACATGTTCCTTACTAAGCCATGCAATCTGGGGAAGATTTTCCTTTTTTTCTTCCTCCCCTCTGGTTCTTTCGTTTATGAATCCTGACAGTTTTGATTTTTTGCTCCATTCCCCCAAGTGTCCCTTCCGTTCATGTGCATCTGTTGTCCCAGGACACACCGCATTTAGAAAACCGATCATTAGCAAATGTTCCCTCCCCCCGCCGCTTCCTTGTGGAGAATAGAAAGTCATTTTTCAGGTAGCAGCTGACAGATCTATAGGCACCTCCGGATCGCTTCATTTTGCTAGATTCAATGAACCACTTGACAAAAGTTAATTAGAGTATTGCTGTCTGGAATGGGAAGGCCCACTGAGAGATGGTGGAAGCATCCCATTTCTCACAGCAGTTCAGCCAGAAAGCTACCCACCATGACTTTTATTATTAATAAACACACCATACAATAATTATACCTTTTACAAGCAGCATGGATTTGAATCCCATGTTGTTAAGCCTCCTGCATTGCTCTGAAAGTTGCACAGTGCCCCAAATGCTGGGCCAGGAGGTGTTGTATACATAAAACTACTGCTCGTGTCAATAATAATGCCAGCAATAAATAGAGATGTGAGCCCACTGCAAAAACTCCCTCATGCTGGGACAACCTAGTGTGCTCCTACATGCACACTTCATAACACATCAGTTGCTTAATCCGGTAAGCGAAGAGGACTGTGAGAAGAAGCAGGACTGTTCCCCATCTCACACATTTTGTGGATTTTCTGATATTTACTCCTTTCCTACCCACTGTTCAAATTGGCCTATGAGCCAGTTGATCAGAAGAACAGGAAAATAAACTTCAGCCTAAAAATCTTAACAAATCCAGTATGTAAACAACACAGAACTGCCCAAATAAATAAAACCCTGATTCTGGGATATGTTGGGTGGTCATTTTCCCTGGGGAGTTGCTTTCAGGTAATGGGAGACAGCTCCATCTCCCAGGCTGGCCCGGCATGTCATTAAACAAAGCAAAAGCAATCCTGACACCAAGTTGCTAGTAACAACTTATATAGATGCATCTTATTAAGTATGCTTAGTAATTCACTCAGACGAGGAACTGCAGGCTGGATTACAGTGTCTCCTGATAACGGGTTAGTTTTCATGAATCTCACTGTTCTGACTTTACTAAAGCCCCGGTTTCTGCCCTGACCTTTAAGAGATGGTCACTAGATGACCTGATTTTTCCCAYGCTGCAGAAGCCCGTTTGCAGCCCCCACGTTCTACCAAAGGCTCGATCAGGATTTGCAGTCTTGGGGCTTTGCCATGCACGGGGGAAGGATGGGGTAGACCTGCGCAGTCGCAATGTCCTTGGTGCAAATGATCTTCACCCTTATTCTGCCCTGGCTCCAGCTCTCTGCTTCTTGACCATGYAAGAGGTCTCCATGCTGCCTCCTGCACTTCTAAACAATGCCGAGGAAGCCTGTWCTTGTCGTCATTTTGCACAGGTAAAATTTGGGCCCTTCACTGGGCCCTTTTTTTCAGAGGCACAGTATTTAGCTCCTCAAGCCAGCAATCTGCTTAGCTGTATAGTTAAACAGGAACAGAAATGAGGCCTTAGTCCAGAGGAGAATATTTTGCAGAGGCAGCTAAAATTAGGATCTGGCCCTGGGARTGCGTTTGCAGACATCTGGATATGATGCACAGCAGCAATGCTTCTGTGGATCAGCAGCATAATTGCAATAAATAATTCAAGAAATAGCAAATGATGCTAAAAGTGAACACTCCAGCTTTGCGAAACAGCCGATCGTGCTCTCGCTGCAGCGGGGATGCCTGCCAGGGAGGGCAGCAGGGGCTGGGGAGCACAGCGGGTCCCCACGGGACTGACAGCGATCAAATGGGGCTGCAGAGCGACAGCCAGTTCCTCTACAGGGGGGACATATTTATGGCCYTAGCCCATAAAAATGTTGTGATTGCACTCTTTGGCTCCCAGATGGGCTCTCCAACTCCTTTAAACCCCGCAATTTTTCCCAGACTGAGGAACATCTAGAAATCCAGAGTTATTCCTGCACCACTTTTACCTCCAACACCTTTCTGAAAAGGCCTCTGATACGTGGTCTGTAAAATACCACCAGTCATAACTCCTAGCAGTGCTCCAGGCCACTGAAGATAAGCTGTGAGATCAGAAGATGTTAAACATCATTTAGCAGGATGGAAAGATGTTGGTCCCCTTCCATTTGCTTTTCTGGTTCCTCCCAACCAGTTCTGGCTCTGCTCCACCAATGCTTCATGGCAAACACCACCTTGCAGGTGCTTTAACTAGCTCTCGTCTGCCTTCTCACATTTTACACAATTGGGCATTTGATATTGCGCAAYATTACGTGGAAGTACAGAACTATTACGTAAACCAGCAGGGTGGGTGCTGCACCGGCTATCAGCAGGTTTCAAGTTTTGCCACTGCTGAGYTGTGTGACCTTGGCGAATCACCTCACCTTTCACTTTATGTTAGGTCTGCCTCATTTATAAAAGTCTTCAGGGCATGAACTGCCCATGACTGGTGTCTGTTAGGTGTCTGACTGGGCTGTTAGGCTCAACGGGGACACAAGTGACAGCAGTGGTAACTTCACTGGGGAGAGGGTCAGAAAGAGTAAGATGGCTTCACRGCTTGAAATAGCCACCTTCCAGATTCCAGGGTGAAGCCAGATAGGAATTTTCCCTTATGCCCATTACTCTCTTCTCAGGCAGTCAAGACCTTGGCCAGGAAAATATGCAATAACTCACAGATACAAGGTATAAATACRGAGGGAGTGGAGAGGAGAATTTCTCTCTGTACAGGTGACACTCCGCCATACATCACAAACCCCGACACTTCAGCACTGGCAGCCTCTGATCTAGTAGAGGAACTCAGCTTCGCTTCTGGTTATAAAATAAGACTGAACACAAGGCTGTGAGGAAGAGACTCCTTCCTCTGGAAATGCAAGACCTTCAGTCACGTAAGTGGAGCAGCAATGGCTCTTTCTTGCTTAGAATTCAAACAAACAAAGTTATTTATTTAATTTATTTAATCAACTAGGAAAAAAAAAGATATAAGCAGGTCAGATGGCACTACTTCCAACCATAACAGGTGGAGATAGCACTACCAGAGTAAACACCCACCAAACCTCATCTGACCTCCCCCCTACCCAACACAGTCACCTTTCATCTGAGAGGGTTTAGAAAAAATGGGGTCTTGGAGACCCCCCCTTTTCCATCTCCTTACCTGTGGCAGAGCAGAGTACTCCTTTGTAGCAAGGCGTGAGCTGAATCCACCACCCCAAACTCTGTCCTTTTTAAACGATTAACAGATTAACATAAAGTCATTTGTCCCACTGATGCATTGCAATCTTAGTTTCATGAAGTCTGTAATTGTGATTCATTCCTTYGAGCACTCAAAATTCTGACTCATGTTTGAATTACAGTTTTGCAAAGACTCCTGATACATATAATGGGCAAAACCAAATCTGTCTCCTTCCTCCCCCAYCTCACAACCTAGACGATTAAAAATCTACATACAAAATGTGACAGGTGAAGCACATTTGCAGAGAAGTGTAATTATATCCAGAATAATGAACATATTATTCTATGCCAAAGATTCCTTTTTGATCCAGTGCCTACCTTTTGYGAATCTCCGAGTCTCGCTGGCCTCACTTTCTTCACAGCGTTGGTTTTTTTTTTTTTTTTAATTATTACTATTCTGTTAGGCAACATAACTGTGTAAAGAAGGTTAGGTTTTACTTTGCATCCCCTGTTATCACCAGCAACATCATCAGCTAATCTGCTCTTGGCAATGACCTACTTCAAGAATTGGAAGGAACACTAGGTGTTCTCAGATCTCGAGTTGAATTTGTTACGATTCTCTCTTGGAAACCTCATATTTGCCTTGTAAAAGSATATCCACAAACCATTGAGAGACATGAGAAATGGGAGCTCATAGAGTTTATAGAATTCCTTCTTCATGCCTTGAAGAGAAAGTGGAGACAGCTCAAAAGACCAGAAATYGTGATTAAATGTAATTTTTTCCCCCTATCTAGAAAAAATACTACAGCACAAATATGTAAAACATCCAATAAATTTACTGTTATTGGTCCTAACCTTTCTCCTCAAACTATTTGTTCATTCCAACAACTGTGAACTTCTCCTGAAGCGCTACCCATGTTATGACACCGCCTCCATGAAAACATAGAGGGGATGTAGTGGCAATTTCAGCAAAGGAAACAGAGAAGGAGCAGACAGGAATATTATTGATCAATAACAAAAAAGATTAAAGGTAGTAACATCCTTATGGCACTCTGCCGAGCGATGAGTGAAGAAGATCAAAGGGATTATCAAGTGCAAAGAGAGAGCTTGTGGCTATTAAGCTGACACACACACAMAAAAAATCCTATGGGAAATAGGAACAAAACTCTTAGCAAAAGATAAGAATCAGACTTTTCTTGTTTCACAAAAGTGGAGATACTGAGGGACATGTATCAGGAACTGTAGTCTTCTAACAGTGCTTTAAGGGCAGGGAGCTGGTCCTTAAAGAGCAAAGAGAAAGATGTAAATCACGGAGGAGACATCACAGGGAAAGGACAGAAGAACTTCCACAGACACTGGAACGCAGAGGCCTCCACGGGGCGCACAGCTTAGGCCCGGTGAAGGAGGAGCGGAACAACCGAGATGCAGACAGGTTTTAATGCTGAAATCGTGTTTTATGCATTTAGACCTGACATGGCCAAGAATGGGCATAACAGCATCTACCTAAGTTTAAGGTCTTTTTGCTGAAGAGGATTTAGCAGGTTTAAATTCAACATATTTTAAGTGTTTTTGTGGACAACTTGAAGCAGGAAGAAAGGGTGAGCTAGATTATGAATCTTCTTATACCCTTTTACAGCATTTGTAATTAAGTCTATTTTTTTTGCTACTGGGAAGCAGTCTTGCTGTAATCTTTTAATTAATAAATGGCTCGATAAATCACGAGATCTTTTGTCCATGGAGAAATTACACATACTGTCAGAAATATTACACTCTAAAATTGGTAGTAGACAACGAACCATTTTTTTCTCCTTCACTTTTTTTCTTAATTTATACTTAGTTTGAAAATGTTAAATGACTAAATTATTCAAAGAAATTATCCAGTGAGGGCTAGATATAATGCCAGCWAAAATCTGTGTGAAAACTCCCATTGGCTCCAAGGGGCTTTGGTAAYCCAAAGTCCTAAGAATGGTTCAGCAGCTGGGATGATGCAGTAGCACAGCAGTATCCATGGCTGACCCCCTCCCGTGTGGCTGGTGGACCGGGAGGCTGCGGGAGGGCATTCCTGCAGCACACACCTGTGCAGGTGCTGCTTGGGCTGCATTCCCACCAGAAATCCAAGAAAAAATCCTTAGGTAAAAATCCAAGCCTTGCAGTAGGGTTTTGCTACACCCCGTCGCATGTAGTTGTCCATTTTGTGGCTCACCCTCAGTGCATTGACAAGGGCCATCCCGCACCACGTGTCTCTGGCCTTCGCTTCATTCACACAACATGTTTCTGGTGAAGAGCCTCGTCCAATGCACAGAGCAGTGGGGAAAAGTGCAGAAGATGCGGGCTTTGCCCATCCTGCTCCACTGGACCTGCTTCTGCCTTCTTTTTCTCCTCGGCTTTTTCATCTCTTGCTCAGTTAATCTGAAAGCGCTCTCAGACATGGGCCATGTCTTACTTGGTGCTTGCAATGCTCAGATTACTGGAATGTGAAATAAAAGGGCAATAAAACTTGCCACGGAGCAACAGTGACTGACAGGGACCTGGACTTTGTCATTCAGTAGCCAGACTTCCCGCTTGTCACCACCTCAGGCCCGCTCCCTTTCTCCAGAGCAACATTAAAATAGACATTTGCCATTCTGTGTTTCCTGGTACTGGACACACATAAATAAACACCTTTCACTGTTTTCTCAGGAGGGAATTGAGGATCCTTATCTTTATTTTCTGAATGGAGATGTGAAAGCAAAGACAGACAAGGCAAGACTTTTCTGCTAAAAACATGCATCCCATATTTATCTGGGCAATGGCTGTGATCTGACAGCCCAGGGGTGCATCAGTGCATGTAAAGTAGTCCAGCTTTTAGTAGCTGACATGGAGGCTAACCTGCCTGCAGCCCTTCCTCCTGCATTTCTGCTCTCGTGGCACAAGCCATGGGGAACCACAGCGTGATGCAAAGCTCCGTGGTTTGAACCAGCTCAAAAGGACCATAACTGTGGTAAGACCATGAGAACGACAGGAAAGAGCAACTTCTTGGAGGAGATGTGCTACAGGAGCTCACATCTGRAGGGCTTTTAGCTTCTTGTGGTGATGGCCACTGCCAGAGCAGATTCAATGGACCCCTGAGCTGTCCCCATGTGGTGTTTCCTTATGTTTTACCATCCACGAAAAAAGAATTCTTTATTATGAACTGTGTAGATTGAGTACTCTATCACAGCTATGTCTGAAAGCTGCAGCCGCTGCAGCTGGCTGTGACTCCGTGGGGAAGGTGGTTACAGTGCCTGTGGAGATGGCAGGGTGCACAAGGTAAAGCAAAAAAACCCACCCATTTTTGTTRTGTAAAATAAAAACTCTCCCTGAGAAGTTGCTCTATTGAGAAAATGATAGCACTGCATTTAAGACAGCCCCTAAATGTCAAGGGAGCATCAATCATTCTCTTTGTTTAGACTAGTAAAAGACATAGCCTCCTATATACGTGTTGATAAAAAAAAAGGGGATGTGCAACTGTTTTTGTTTGAAAGCTTAATTATTCCAGAAATCTTTCAAATACAGCTCATCAGCTGGATATAAGCACAATCCTAGCTGCAAGCATAGGTGTGAAAAGGGAAGAATTCCCATTATCAAAGTAATCTGCAGCTCTGAAAACTACTGTTTCCTGCACCAGCAAATTTCTAACTGTTCCTCGTGACTGGTGCTGGCAATAGTTTAGGGAAGTAAATGAGTTCCTAATGCAGGATGTAAGGTATTCATTAAAGACCAGGTAGAAGAACATTAATTTAGCTTTTAAAACATATCAGGAGACAAATAAGGCAATGAATTCATTAGTATGCATGCATTGCCTCTGCCGGATGAAGTCAGACAGGCTCAGCTGTGCCTCCTAATGCTTGCACTGCAAAACACTGCTTGATAGCCTTAACATTTTAATAATAATAATAATAGTAATAGCATTTACTGATAGGCAAAGGCAGGATGTGATTTACTGTAAGCAGAATTCTTGGGTTTTCTATCTAGCTTGCACACGGGTTCATGCTGCCTCTATGAATAAAGCGTTTAACTCCTTTTGCCTACTATGGCCAGCAGCAAAACAGGTAAACCAACAACAACCTGCCTAAAAACAGCCCAGGGAGTCTTAACAAGTCAATAGTGCAAATATTCTGCACTAACCAGGAAAGCAGCAGAATAGAGATGAATAAAAAAAAGGGGACAAACTCTTTTGTTTGGTATGTACAAGAAGTAAATAAACTCTGTTCTGCCCCAAATAAAAATGAGTACACTTGCTATCATTTATATTTTATTGCAATCCTCCCTTCTAAGCTTCAGCCCCTCCAGCTGAGATTCCTGTTGGGAGACCCTTCCCTTGGCCACASAGTCACCCATGGGCAGTGATAAATCACTGCTTCAGATGCTGAATTATGCTTTGTTTTGGGGTCTTCAAACACGGTGTGAGATCTTCCTTCATGTGTTGGCCCTATGCAGCATTAGCACAAAAGATAAAACAATACTTGAGTGCTCTTTGATCTGGGTATTTTCATGCGGAAAGCTGTGTCCTATGTCAGAAAAGCTGCTGTGGGAAGGGCTGGGTAGTAATTACCTGAAGATACTTTAAAGTGAAGTTGCCTGCTGAGATTAAGCAAGGAAATGCAACAATATCTGCATATATTTATTCTGAAAAGAATAATCAGGAGATGCGAGGAGTTTAAGAAGTGTGATCCGAGTCCACTGAGCCTAAACACGCAGAATAGGAGTTTTCAGAGGTGCTACTTCACAGGTAAAATTCTGGGGAACAGAAGGTAGAGGCATCGGTGTGAACCAGACAGTACGGGGGAACCAGGCTCTAACAGCTATTAATAAAGTGCATTTCTTCACAATATTTCCAATATAGCAGCTAACAAYGACACAGGGCAGCCCGCTGCAAGACAGAGGATGGAGTCATCTCCGTGGCTGGCTGCTCTCAAGCCTCTCCCCAATCCAGCAGCCACTCTTACACATCATTAAGAGCCAGGCTCCCCATGGGGAGCACCACCAGTCTCATCAACATGGATAGCAGCCCTCTTGCTTTGCATCACTGAAGTCTTGAATATTCCCACATAGCCTCTGTCTGAAACACCACAGCTTTTTAAGGCAGCTCTGGGATTTTCATGACCAAAATAATACATCCAGAGAGGGTCAAATCAAGGAGATTCCTGATGTTCAGGGCAGCCTGGAAGCCAGGTGAAAGCACAGTTGGGTCCATTCAGCACTGGTTCATCAAGGATTTGTCATAAATGGTTACGGGGTGCTCAGAGGGAGCTCTATAGATATGAGTTTTAATTGAAAAGGGATTGCAGGGGATATAAACCAACATAAATGTCAGGGCACTGTTGCTTCCCCTAAAGGTCAGAACAAGCATGCTGAAACCGTGCCTGAAAAGGATACCTCTGACAGTGGTGTTCCAGCCATCAGTGGTTACGTAGCAATGCTCATCTATTCCAGCCTGGAAACTGGCAGCGAAGGATGGGAAAACAGCCTCACAGAGGGCTGGGGACTGAGAGACCTTTTTGGATACAGCTGCAATAAAAGAGTATTCTGATGCCTTCCAAAGGCACARCCCAAGTTATTACAACATTAATTTGCCATTAGGGCTTGCCGGAATCAGAGGGGAAGATTTTGATATTTAAAAAGAGTCAAAGGCAGGCATAAGTGAAAAAATATATGCAGTCCTTTTAAAATTTGACCTAAAAAACCTTGCAGTGTAAAATATGCACTAAAATATTTATGTCAGGTTTCTATGTTTATATGTGTGTACGTATGTGATATAGAGCAAACTCAACCCTGCTCCTACTGGCCTTACACGCCATGAAACTCAAAGAGCTCTTCCCAGGGGAAGGGTAAAGCCTGACGGCGGTCAGCAGAGACGGCTGCGTCAGCTGTGTGGGTGAGCCGAATGGGCTACAGCTACCATTGCCCCCTGCCTCGGCAAGGCTTTGCTAGCATGGAGAGGAGAGCTCCGGGCATCTCTTCTGCTCTCCAGCACACCCTGGGGATGTTGGGGAGCTCTACCACAGGCTGCCTGAGCATCTGAGCTGCAGAGGTGTTGCACACCAGCACCTCTTGGGATGGGGTGGTTCAGTGCGTTCCCTGCAACAGTCCGCATTTCTAGAGGCCCAGACTAACCTTATGCACCTGGTGATATGGGCTTAACTCCAAAATGGATGCAGAGGTTACTGGTTCAGTGTTAGCTCGTCTCCCCCAGGTCCTGATGAAAGTAGCCCCACGGACCTCCATGAGCAGCCCCTTATTCCTGCGTGCGAAGGGCCCTGGGCACAGCACGTCAAACCAGAGCAGTGTCAGTGTGAAAAGGATGGATCTATTAGCTGAAACTTTAACAGAGGCAAGAAAGTTTCTTTGCTTTATACCGGGAGAAAATACCACCCCCCCATCTCAGAGAAAGGATTCAAGTCTCCAGAAAAACAACAAATGCTTAGTTCTACATGGAAACAAAGGGCCAGATTCAGACCTCATCTGTGCAAAAAAAAGCCAGAGTAAAGCTTCAATGTTAATGAGTCAATTCACATTTCAAGCAGCGTAACGGAGCTGAGCCTCTATACGAGCGTGCCTCTTGGTTTCTAAGGAGCCGGCTGTTATTTATGCAGTCTATTTACACGTCCTTTGGCTCTTTACGCAGAGGAAACATTTTATAGTCTAAGCTCCCTCTCTTTTTTTTCCCCTTACATATACACACACGCACGCACGCACTACAAACAGAGAAGGTAGGACAAAGATGTTTAAAAGAAAGAAGATATTTCAAGTTGTCAGTATGAAACTGTCATAGAACGTAAATTATTATTGTCTGTGAATTTCTCCCTCCTAAGAGGATTGTGCTAATTAAACCAGAAGAGATTATCAAACTTTGTCTACAGCTGATAAAATCCAACTACAAATTAAAATGCATGTTAAAGCTAATCCATCACAAACTGAAAAATTAAGCTAGTGCATTTGTAATGTTTTTAGCATCCTTTGTCCTTCAGACAGTGCCCAAATACTAGAATTTGGTTGAGTTAAATGTTTTGCACTTTTGTAGAGATTTAGAATTGTACATTCCATACAGTTTCTAAAAGCTCATCTTCTTTGCATGTTTAAGATTATGTCAGTAATTTGCATTCCCTTTTACAAATGGAATTGTAAAAGAGAGGGGAAAATGTAAGCAAGCTGGATTAAAATAAACATTTGCCTCCTTCCAGTGCCAATAAGTTTTGAAAAGTTTCCTTTCGTTGTTACATACCTCTCGATGATTCACAGCAGTAGAAATGCCAAAATGCCACCAAAGAAAGGCTTTTCCTTTTTTATTATTAGAACAAGCAAGAACAAGAAGTTCTAGAAATTCAGAGGGAGACACATACTCCTTGGGTCCCAGCCCTGTTTGCACGTATGTGCCTGAGTCATTTTAGCCGTGATTAACCAAATCAAAATGATGAGGGAGTTGGTCCAAAGTGGCACACCCAAACCCAAGCACTGCTGAAATAAGAATTTAAAGCTTGGGGGTGCTAAACCAAAGCACCCAGCCTTCAGATATCCATCTGACACTTGATAACTAAAAGGCACTTTCCTCCAGGCTCAAGTCCACTGCAGTCCAAAACAGGGCTGGGTTTGAGTGTGACAATAGCTAAAGGGTGACGAAACAGATCTGAGTAGAAAAGATAGCCGAGGGGCCATGTAATCTGGAAGAAAAATCATAGCTATCAGCCACAGGACCCGAGGTCTGTTCCTCGGTCTGCTGCCTGCTTGCTGTGTAACCCTGGGATGAGTCATGTCACCTTCCTTCTAATTCTTTTCTCATTCTCATCACTTGACATTTCAGACCCCTTTTGAGCAGGGTCTTTGTTTCACTAGAGTGTGGTGATACTGAATACTAATCTTGTTAGTGACCTTTAGGACCTACGATGATTCAAATAATAATAGTACAGTGAAGAAAAACTAAAAATATATGTGGTGTCTTTCAACATAACAATCTCATACTTTTTAAAGTAACTGTTGAAATAGCTTACTCATTGTTAAAGTATTTATTATGTTAGTGTTTGTTCTGGCTTTGAAGGATATCACGACTCTGATGCAGTCAAAATTATGAAAAGCACAGGCTCCTCCTCCTAAGCAGAGGACACACAAAGCAAACTCCTTGCAAAATCCAACTTTGAGAGAAAAAGGAGGACATGGGTGAAATATTTTTGCCCACAAGTCACCCTCTTCATTGGCCAGATGACATTTGAGCTCTTCTATTTGCCCACCTCTCATCTCCTTGACTGAACATGTACGCTGTGATCACATCCTCCCCAGCAGGTGAGAAACCAGCCCGAGAGGTGCCTTCGTTCTGCAGCTCGGCTCCTGGAGTGCCCTCACCTCTACCTCCAAGACTTTGGCCACTCCTGCAGCTTCCCAAAAGCACCAGCAACTCCATGCATCTAACAAACCTGCCTATGCCCCGAGAGTTTGGGCTGGGTTTAAGCTACTTTTACACAGAAACCTTTATAAACCACCACTGTTCATCCGACGTCAGGGGGAATTATCCAGTTAGCTGTACAAAGGGAGCCAACCTCCAGTGCTGGTTGTGTGCTCACCCGAACCCCGTAGTGACCCAGCACGGCCAAGATGCAGGTTAGCACTAGCTGCTAGATATCTTCTCTCAAAAMCTCAAGTCTTCAGGTCAGTTGATTTGTTAAGACTTGCTCCAGCTTCTCGTGTCGTGTCGCTCCAGGCAGAAATTAAGATCCTGCTCTACGTGGAAAAGAACAGTTGCAGGTCTCTGGCTTTTCTCCAGTTTAAAGCGGCGTTAATTCCTCATAGTTCTAGGAATCAGAATAACAAATTCCACATGTCCCTGCAATTGCTTTGACCTTGCATTATGATTTGTGCTGGAGTAAGGTCCATTTAGACTACAAAACACAAGGGTAGTATTTATTTAACTGATTATGCTGCATTCTTGTCTTATGAATCACCCTCCACAGATGGTACTTATGCCATGTCCTACTTTCTCATTTGACAAACGACTGCTCTAAGATTCTCTTATATTGGCTCTTGCACAAATGTAACTGCATTGAATGCAACAGATTTATTTTTTATTTATATTGGTGTCAACGAAGTTGGACACAGGGCCTGTAAAAGTAAAAAAGTGCCCCAAATACCTGTAGAATTCAACATGGCACATTCATTATTTATAAAATGATTGTTTCTGTTGCAGAACATTATTGATATTGTTATTTTGTGAGCTTTCCACATGTACAACTGGTACATACAACTGTACATAGTCAATACTGCTTGAGATTAATAAGACYGGTAGAAGGGTTTTCAATCAATATATTCTCTCCAAAGAATATGCAACAGTGTGTATGGGGGAATTGATTCTGTTTTCACAGAGGTGTAAATAAAAAACAATTCTTAGAAGTGAAAGGAATTGTAAAAGCAGGAAACAAGAAGGCCATATGTGATGTAAAGATTAACATACATTTTAAATACAACTTTGTGGCACTTTGGAGACCATTTTGGGATTATAGTAATTTTATATTCAGTAAAAAGCAGCTTTCAAATATAGAGCCAGAAATTACTGCTAGTGAGGAAAAAACGAAAAAGATATTTTTTTTTTTCCCCTGTGAAAGTGTTTGTCAACTTACTCTTGCAAACCCTTACTCCCTTAAAGAGAGTCTTCTTACATGAATAGTACCACCAGAAGGAGAAATCAGTGAGAACAAGCTGTCTAAAGACTATATGCRTGAAAACCAGCCTACAAAGTTCAAGGAATAATTCCTTATTGCAGAAGCCCTTACATTCTCTAAGGGAGAAAAGGAGGCGCAACTGCCCTATGATCCAGAGAGAGATGAAAAGGGCTTTGAACCTCCCRTAGGCTACCCCTGCAGGTTCTGTATGATGAAAGGAATGTGCAATGGCTGTAAAAACCTGAAATTTACTACCTTCCTTCCCCGCCCCCCCTTGGTGATTTCCTTCACTCATCCTGTTCTGATTACAGTTCATGGCTTCAGGACTGGTTCTTTGACTAAAGTAAGATCTCCTAACAAACCCCTATTGAAATGAGTTCCTCTATCCCAGCRTGGCTGGGGGGAGAGGAAAGCCTCGGCGCCACCCATGAGGCACTTCTTAAAATTAATGCATGCACATCACTATCACTCACCTCTTCTGCCTAATCCATCCAAGGAGCATATTTCCACCTCATGGAACAAGTGAGGATTTAAAACCATTATGTGTTACAYGAGTTTAAGAATGTCATGGATCCCTGCAGCCACACTGTTTTGGGCAGCTTTTGCAAGCTAATAGGTTTGGGTTTAGACAGCTTTGGAAAAGGAGGCTGTTAAGCAAAACAAAGTATTGCACGAAACAAGCTGAGCAATTGAATTGATTATACTTGTCCTTCGATGGAGAATTAGCCATGCTGGGGGAGGTGCCATCTCTGGAGGAGCTGTTAGATACATGTCCTGGACACTGAAAGGAGTTGACAACCTGGTGGCATTTTATACTAGATATTTTTGGTGTCCTGGCCAAACTACAATTTGAGTAATTACATCCTGCCCACCTCTGCTGCTGTTATACTTTCAATCAGATGTAATATTCTTCATATCCTGTCCAAAAACAACTGTGTGCTGTAAAAGTAGCTATTTCATTTTTTCACAGAAGTGACTGTTTTTCAGCTGTGGCTTAGGGCTCCTTACAGATGTAAAATATAAATAAATAGGACTTCTGGATAGAAATATTCTGTGCAGGCTGTATTCTYTTTGCGCATCAACTGTAATACCTGATCTTCATGCGCTAACCCCAGACCTTATTAGTTATTTTCTACCAAGTGCTCAGAAATGCAGAATCACTCAGGACCTCTCCTGCTTGGCACCGTGTGAATCCRCAGTGACAATCCCAGCTGGAAAGAGGTTGCAGCCTGAATACCTGAGACAGTCCAGGTAAAATGTAAGCCCAGCAAAAGCAAAGAGATTTGGCCAAGGTCATCCACGTCTCTGTGGCAGCCTGGGGACCTCGCCTGCTGTTCAGATTCCTGCAACTTTTGAACAAAGTCTCTGTTCAGGGTTTCTGTTCAGTTACCTTTCCCCCTCGATCAGTTTATATCTTTATAAGCTGATTTTGGTTTTGCCTTTTAATGACTTTTAATTCCCTCTCGCCTTCCTCAAACAAAAGCATGAAGTCACTGAAGTCTATTTTTTAACGTATTTGATGCATTTTTAAAGTGCACATTACCTGAACTGATGCACAGAGTGGTTGCTTTAATAGCATTGCTGTTTAAAGCTGGATTGCTCCGAGTCTTCTCCCGGCGCCTGTCTGGAATGAGCCCCTTTGCTAGGGGTAAGGCTGCAGCTACTTTAGGACTTCCAAACCAAAAGGCCTTGGAAGTCCCTCCAGAGGCAGGATGCCGTCTGGAATTTGTATTGCCCCTCGCTGCGAGGGTACCTGCTGGGATGGGCCACGGAGGGAGACCGAGTCCCTGCCCAAAGCGCCTTCAGCACAAGSAGGCAAACATCACAAACCAGAGGCAAAACGCCCCAGGGCTCCCAAAGATTATTTGATATATAGGCTCTGCCTTGCCTCCTTTCCCTTTTTTCTCTCTTTTTTTCCTCARTCTGAAGGGATGGGTTAAAGCTGATGGGCTTCCCGGCAGCAGTGAGAGCTGAGAAGGGATCGTGAAGATGGGGTGGATGATGAGCATGCCAGGACGGTGCATTACAGTGGGCAGATGAGACGGAGAGAAGAGAAAAGTCCTTATGTGCAAGATCCCGARGTTTTGACAAAGCACCAGCAGAGTTCAGGGAGAGCTTTGCCTGACTCAAGGCTAAACAAGAGACTCAAGATCTGACTCATTAAGAGTGCTAAACAGTTAAGRTTAAGTTTATGGCTCCATTAAAGCCTTTTGCTATACGCCTCAGACACCAGCATTCAGGTTGGGATCAGCTATGGCAATAAACTGTAAGCTTCAATTTTAGGGCTGAAAGTAGGTTTTTAAATTTTAGAATTATTATTATTWTTTTATTTCAGTGGAAATAGTCACATGGTTGAATTCAAATATATGCTAATATCTTGCTGAATCAGGACCTGTAAAAACAAAGGAGAGAAACCTGAAGGACAGTCGGGGTTCCTAATTTAACACTGAACAGGTTCTAGTTAGCAAATGGGAGAGCACAGCTTGTGTAACCCACAGCTCCAGATGGGAACACAAATGGGCTGGAGGGAAGGTATTGCAGGCTTGAGGACCTGTCCCAGAAAMTGTCCCAAGACCATTTTTTGATACAGATGCATTGCAAAAACCTACAGATTATCTCTAGACAAGCAGAGAGGCAAAACTGCCACTCTAAAACCCGCTGGCTGCAGCACAGCTGTGGACCAGTCCTAACTCTACTATAACTATGCTGCAATGACTGGTGTTCAAAAGAAATTGTCATCTCCTTTCTCCAGCCGCTATTACCATTTCTGTGCATGAAAAGTAAATGGATGTTTCATTTCATCTGCTACTTGTGCAAGTGAAGTGCTCTTGTACATGCCACACTCCCAGTCTGAGGAGTAATGGTAAAATACAACTTGCATTCTTAAGCTTGGTCTATATTTGAATTTTTGCTAGTCCAGCTCTGACATATAGGAGAGTGAAGGAAAAAAAAAAATTAAAAAAAAAAATCACACCCTCTAACTGACGTAACAGCAATGTACAAAAATCCTCATATATCTTTTGCCAAAATCACTTGGAAATCTGGTTTAATTTATCAGTAAAGAACTATTTTTTTTTTTGTACAATCTATTTCTTGCTAGGGAAGATTGCTAGGTTGGCACTGTCTCCGTCAATATGGCTGTGAAGACAAACTTAAATTCTGAAGTAGTGTCGTGGTTTAACCCCAGCCAGCAACTAAGCTCCACACAGYCRCTYGCTCACTCYCCCCACAATGGGATGGGGGAGAGAATCGGAAGGGTAAAAGTGAGAAAACTCSTGGGTTGAGRTAAAGACAGTTTAATAAGCAAAGCAAAAGCCCTGCACGCAGCAAAGCAAAACAAGGAATTCATTCACCMCTTCCCATGGGCAGGCAGGTGTTCAGCCATCCCCAGGACAGCAGGGCTCCATCACGCGTAACGGTTACTCGGGAAGACAAACGCCATCACTCCGAACGTCCCCCCTTCCTYCTYCTTCCCCCAGCTCTATATGCTGAGCATGACGCCATATGGTGTGGGATGTCCCTTTGGTCATTGGGGTCAGCTGTCCCGGCTGTGTCCCCTCCCAACTYCTTGTGCCCCCCCAGCCTGCTCGCTGGTGGGGTGGGGTGAGGAGCAGAAAAGGCCTTGACTGTGTGTAAGCCCTGCTCAGCAGTAACGAAAACATCCCTGTGTTATCGTCAACACTGTTTTCAGCGCAAATCCAAAACATAGCCCCATACGAGCTACTATGAAGAAAATTAACTCCATCCCAGCCAAAACCAGCACAAGTAGTTAGCAGCTCTTAGAGTTTTTGGTCCCAACATCTGCTAAATGCTGGACTGGTTTTCACCTGCGTTCAGCCTSCACAGGCCAACATCACACAACAACGGCTGCCACCGAAGCGAGATGGGGACACAACATTTCAGCAGAGCTAACACCCGCGTTTTCTTGTTAGAGAGACAGAGGTAGAAGCAGAGGCATCAGCTTCTATTAGACCAGCTGCTAGAGTGGGAAGAAATGGATCCTGTACGGACACACACTCTTCAATGTCTTTTGTTTTTCTCACAAGTTACTTATCCATTTGCTGACTATTGTGCTGAGGGGCATTTCAGAAACCCATGAACCATACTCCTAGCTTTGCTACATTCTTCTTGCTATTGCGTTGCCAAAATCCCAACTTGCCTTCCCTAGCTGCATCCCAGGTGCAGAACCCAGAGTGATGGTTTATACCATTTCTATATGGACCCCTGAACACAACCTGAGCTAAGCATATGTGGAGATGCTGCGGCCCGTCRGGCTGTCTGTGCCTTGGGAAAAATTCAMGTTTCTCCATCTGGGCTGTGCTGASAGAAGCATCGTGTCACCCTCCATGTCACTGTCCCTGGGGCAGCCCTGTGCCGGTGCCTGGCATCGCTGCTGGGAACCGCTGAAATGAGCATTGAGTCAGAAAACAATGAAATGGAAAAATTAGCATGATCACCAGACAGGTGATAACCAGGATAACATTCCCATATGTTTTCTCCAGAAAGTCCAGAGTTTCTTTTACACCGTAYGTGATTTGTAAGCAGAATGGAGCTGCTCATTGCTGCCTGACTCCAGCTGCAGAGGCTCTGGCTGAACACGGAGGTTCAGCAGGGACACGTTCATCCRCACTTACAGCAAAAAGGGCTTTCCAAAGTACACAGTCAATTCACTAGTGCACCACTGTGCTGCTAAAGTTTGCACTTTCTGGGTAAAATTTCTGAAAATATCCTCCTCTTTAATATTAAGCTCAGAGCATGGATATTGCTTTTGGCAATTTGTTCGCTGTGTTACAGCTGGAAGAATACTACCAAGAAAAAGTTTCCCACGGTCTGCCCTTCCGATCCGCTTTACACATAACACAACAGTAACAATATAACACTCTAAAACAAGCGACAGGAAAACATTTAAGTTCTGCAGCTCTTTTCTTAACTGATCCTATTGTGCTTAGATATTACACTTCACGTGGTGCTACATGTGAGACAGACTTTTCTTAGAGAGGATCATAACAGCCACAATCACTACCAGGAAGGAGAGGGGGAAGGTTGCAATGAAAGGTACTTCTGGCTGTACGTTATAGATAGAAGCTAAGCGTTGAAGCTAGAAGTTGGGTTTGCCTTCAGTTCTTGTTTCAGGCTGGACTATACCACGTGGATATCAATGCCAGAAAGTCTCAGATGCAGAAATAGTGATTCTAAGTGGGACAACATAGGAAAGGCTGGAAGAATCTGCTCTTATTTTAAAAAACTGCAGCTCTCCAAGGCTACACAATTTGTATCTTGGATGCAATCGATCATATCCAACAGAAGTCATCAATGATGGATGAATCTCTGCAGGTGGAGGTGGATGGGCTGCAATTATCCTTCCTCATGAGAAGAGAAGCGGGCACTTTTAGTCATTCATTTATTGCTGCTACGATCAAATGAAACAGCATGGACCATGGATCTGGTGTACCCTTGCAGCTTAACCATCCCCACTGTCCATCCACTTCCACCCACTGCAGACACTCACTTCTTCCTGGAGGTGTTCCCCACAGTGCATCAGCTGGGTTGCACCAGGAAGGGTGACACATGCAGAAGCAAGGCTGGAGAGGGCAAGAATTGGGGCCCACCTCCAACTCACACAGAAGAAACAGAAAGAAGCCTGTTCCTTTCCATAATTTCATTTAAGTTTAACTAAAGTTCAGCTGTCTAGAGGAGAAATCTCCTGCTCTTCCTTTCTCTGGACCAATTATCTTAATAAACAAATTCTCTGGCACAGGTTCATAAAAATAAATAGATACAACAATTTGTTTGGTGAGCAGATAAAATCACAAAGTAAGGAAACAACRAGAAAGCCACACAAGAGCAACACAAACATTATCAGGGAGAAAATGATCAAACAAGGTTCCCAAGGGATTTTAAATGCCATGCTCTGCTTTGAATGCACACGTTTCGCCAATAAAGTGCTAACACACTCCTTTTTCAGAGTATGAAGAAGCCAAAGGTCTAGTTAAATCTCTACTCAAATAGCAGTTTTAAAGATAAAGACCTACCCCTATTAAATACCCACATAAATAAGCACATATGCATGCACACACTGAATACTCTCCAGCCTTCCTAGAGTTTTCCATTATTTTTAGGATAACAAAACACTAATTGAAGACTTGACTTATAACTAGACTCTGATGAATTTTTGTCCCCTCACCACCAAAAACGTGACTTCAAGTCAGACAAATCTGTCTCTGCAAATAGTTTCTAGCTTTTTATATGTAAAAAGGATGAGCTTATTTGAACTGCCGTCTTTCACAATGCATTTTATTTACATATGCTTTTAAGATCTTGAGAAATTTTCCTTGTGGATAGGAGAATAATTCTTTTGTGGCTTTTTTTTTTGAGTTGAAATGAATTGTTTTTTAACCTTTCTGTTCACAAAACAAACCAAGTATTATAAATTTTGCTTGGCCTATTTAAGAATACACAACTGCCAGAAAATCGGTAAGAAATGGATTTTTATTTTATAAATGGCATGTGTCATCTTTAAGATCACTTCTGAGCAAGATACTAGGTATTCCTCCCTGCCAAGTTTCCTTTCCACTCTTTCCCTCTAGCATGTAAATAAACTAGCTTTTCCCACTGCTCTGATGAATTATTCCTCTGTCCTACCCAATGTGTGATCACATACAGGACGGTACCAGTAAGGACATTAATTACAGGTGTCAGATTTGTTATTATCAGCGGCGTTTGCTGGTGGACTGCGATGCACAACATACAATTACCTTCAAGAGGAAGAACACAAAGGCAAAACTCAAACTCTATAGCAACCAGGTTTCAGTGTAGTCAACAATAAAATTAAATTTTCCACTTTGGCAAACCATCCTAGTCCTGCCTCATTTACTGGAAACGTTCTGGGTGGTGATGTCACAAGCCTCAGAAGTGTCACAGACATCGATGCCATCAWCTCACTGAGGGAGGTATTTTGGGATATTGCCTGTGAAGCAGGAAGGACGAGGGTTGGGAGAAGAGAGTAGAAAGACAGTATAAACTCCATCTAACTAGGATTTCTTTTCTGTACYAGATACTTTGAAACCCAAGGCACAACGCAAGGAATTTACCCAGGACTGATTTTCCACAAATTTCCCAATACAGGRTAAAGCCACAACTTTCTCTGGAGCATCTTCTGCTACCCTGACTTTGGCCAGCTTCTAAAACCAGCACYATTATTCCTCGTTACTTCCTTCTGCTCATTTTTACTCCAGACCATTCACTTCAGCCTAAAAAAAATCAAGGCAATCGTAACTTGCCTTGGCTCCTGATCTGCCAGGCTGTGGAAGTGAGCCAAGGAGGCTCATGAAGACTTTCTTGGTGAGAAAGACACCTCCTTCCYCTGCTGCCTGGTGTTTCCTTGCAGAGAGAACTAACTGCAGAGCTGAAGGCAGAGGGAGCCTTTGCTACAACAATTAATTCAGGTTGAGAGATTCCCTTTTTTTGGTGCTGTCAAAGGTGAAGTGACCACTGGTCTGTCCTTGCAGGCTGACATTCATCACACCAAGCAATGGAATAACCTCTGGCATCTGCACTCTTGGCTCAGCAGAGCTTGGTCATCTTAAAACACTGTAAAGGCAAKGGATACTTTGCAGTAATGAGCTTTTGTAGCAGCTGGATAGAAAGAGAAATATTATAATCACTGAGAAACTGTCAGTCCTGATGAAGTTACAATATATGTGCAAGTTGGAGAGGGTCTATTTAACTTCATGCATGTGGGAAGGGACTGGACCTACAGTCCTGACACTGCCTGTTTAGCCAGAACAGCTCCATTGTGGGCAGTGGGAGTGCCCTGCTTTGAGTATTCAAACATTCAACAAGAATGGCTTTTTTGGTCAAAAAAAAWACTTCAGCAGAAGAGTTTTGTACGAGCATTGGTGGAGGTTCAGAGGTGTTAGCCCAAAGCTGAGCACACGGAGAAAGTAGGAAATTTGCTGCCTCCACTGCTGACACCCGGCAGGTCCAGCCGTGCCTGCAGGATGAGAAGGGTGCCTCAGGGGGGACCAGGCCAGGTTATCCCTGCCTAGAGACTGCTGTGGGAGCCATCACTCATCCTCACCTTCATCCACAAGCTACTTTTTTTGAGCATCTGAAGTARTGTGGAAAGAAATGCAGGAAAAAAGCTAAATGCTAGTTCATGTGCCACTGACGGCGGGGTAACACTCCGTGCCTCACCAGCTGCTCGGCTTCAGAGCCCAGCACACATTTGTATGTCTGCTTTTTTGCTTATGTTAAGGGTAAGCCAATCCAGCACGCACCCATTCCAGATTCCTCCCAAGTTCCAATGCATTAAGCACTTGTGTTGTCTTTAAGTATACTTTAAAAGACACACATTGCATGGACATTGACGGCAAACTGCTATGTGTGTTTTAAAACTAGACTAAGTGCTTGGGACAATTTTTTCCCACGGTAAAATACTTGGTCAGTTGATAATCCATGAGTGTGCATCAAACCTAGCAATGGTTTAAAAATAATAAAAAACAAAACCAACCCTATCTAAAAAAAAAAAAAACAAAACCAAACAACCCTGAAAAAAAATCTTTTCAAAGATACTTATTAAAAATGAAATGGTGTTTCTAATTATATCTACCTTTATGTTTTTTTGAAGCTCAAAAATAACAAAAACAGCCAAAGCCTAAACAAACAGAACAATTGTTGTTTTCAGATGAGTGAAAAACTGTATGGTCTCCAAAATGAATTTTCATGACTCTTTTTGGTGGAAAAATGTATATTCTTTGCCTGTGCAACATGGCACYCCCCTCACTCCCCCCCGCCATGGCTTTAGCCTCCTTCCCATTTTTCAGATGAACCTGCAAATCGAATTAAGAAAAAAAAAAAAAAAATCAATTATCCAATTTTTTGCACTTCTCTAACAAGGACCAGTCTTACCTGATGAAATACCTACAAAGAGTAACTGTAAATTTTATTGTGTACCACACACACTTGGTCGATTGAGTAACAGCTATGAGCTCTTAAAAAATCAATCTATATTTATCACGTAACCTAACCATTCTGAACAAAAAGCGGGACACATTTTCTAAACGTGTTACGATCTGGGATATGTGTGCATGTGTCAGTGTGTGTATGCCGGAGAACATTTTGACCACAAACAGAGCTGATTATCGATATAATTATGCTGCAATCACACTAGAGGAAGGTATCCAGTAAATCAAATCCAACTGTCCACCCACTCGCAGTGAAGAGACTAAAACCTGTCAAATCAGGGAAGAAGGAACAGGTGGCCTCATTTGCAAAAATAAGGCTGCTCCTCACACCACCGAGTGCCATACATCAATACTCACATGCACACACATTCATTAAATACAGAATATCACCGCTTTGTGTGCAGCACATTGAATATGCTTCTAGTGTACGCACCGATATAAAATCTGACACACAGGTCTCTTAATACACCRAGCAAATAACCGGGGACTTACTAAGCACTGCCATAAGTTTTCACCTTTTTAATTTTGTTTAATCGCTGCTGACAGCAGTGGGCAGCCTTCTGTGGCTGCCCAGTCCGTGCCTCTTCAACTGTAGCAGGCCCATCAATGGCTTGGAGRGGGCTCCTGCTACGCTGACATGGGACATCCTCTCTTCCCACCATGGGAAATAAATCCCATTTTCGGGCACTGCCATCTAGCTGGGGCTCACACATGCTGGATTTCAAGAAATCCCTAGTGTCCTGCCCGAGTGGTAATTGCTGCTTCTCTGGATTTTTGGAAATTTTGAATACTGACAGCAGAAGTTTTCGTCATCCTCTCTGATCTTCTGACATGGTGGGCATCAGCAGCCAGGGCATGAGCGGGAAGAAATACCAGACTTCTTTGAGCAGAGTGTTAAGGAGAAAAGTTAGAGGATGTGTTTTTCTACAGTGCTGTGGCTCGCTCTATGGACAGATCTGGAAGGGCACTGCGTGGTCTAACCATGGTTCATTATTTACTCATGGCCATAGTACAGCTGACATCCAAGGAAAGACCGGAAGACCAGCCAGCGTCACAAAACAGATGGCACTAAGAAAACCCAAATCTCATGAAAGTTACCCTCAATTCAGTCATTACATTGGAAGGAAGAGGCATATMGGGCACATGTCAATCAACCTATTTTGGCAGCCAGTGGCAAGAGGTACAGGAAAATACTGCCATGAATTGGGATGCAAGCAGCTGCGTTCACCTGCTCACACAAGACTGATCTCTAAGCTGTGGATATTGTAATGACCAGACTATGAATCTTCAAACTCAAGGTTAATTCCCATTTTCAGTAATGGATGGGAAAAGCTGAAAATCCATCAAAACTACAAATAGGAGGAAAACGCCTCTGAAAGCAAATGTCTCGAGAAAGTACTAGGTATTAAATGAAATGCAGGTATGACAAATGTTGTGGGCTCTCGAGATTCAAGTATGCTCTCTTTCCAGAGTTACCCAAAAGATGAAAATAGCTGAGACGTGTTAGAAGTGAGGTTACGGCAGCTGCCGTCTAACAGGAGCTTCTAAAAGGCTCCAGTCTCAGGGATGCCTCTATCACATAGTATCTAAAGGGAGAAAACTTAYAGGATTTAACAGTCTTAACATACAAGACTGTCTGGGATAGACAGGAATGCAGTTATGAGCCCAAGTACTAAATAAAGACAGAATGGTGATCTGTGAAGTCATTAACTCCTTATTTTCCTAGTTGCAGATGATCTTGTCTTACAATTCCTTTCACAAGCATAAAACAGCTGTGTTCAAGTCTTGGTAGTGAGGTTGTAACCCCAAAGATCTATAGAAACATGACMAATCCAGTATGCATATATATCCCTTGTGCCCAGGGCTAAAAGAATGCTTTTCCTCTGAGGGTGGAAAACTCCAGAAGAAAAAGGTTTATCAAGAGGTTTAAAGACCCATCTAAAGGGAAAAGAAGGCATTTGCCTTGACGATGATTCATTTTTAATTGTTTTGTGTGATTTCCATGGACACAAACTGATTTAAGAGTGAGACAGTTTGCAAAGTACTCTTGGTTAGTAGCAGTGTATGCTTTACAATTTAATCTGTAAACTGCTTCTCATAATATCCTGTAATGGTTTTCCGCTCTCAGTAGCATAGCGGGCAGTTGCCCGCGTAAATCCCACACAAGATATGACCCAGCACATACAGTAGATGAGAGAGATCCTGCTTTGCTCATAAAACCCATCATTCTCCCCTAATAGCCTACAATTTGCAGCTATCATAAAAACACCCTAACTGTATTTAGCTGGCAGGGGTGCAGTTCTGAGCTTGAAGGTTAAGGACCTGCACATGTCCATCCCCATGGCTGGACTGCTAACAGAAGTCAGTAATTCACAGCAAACTACCACCAAATGGCACTGAAAAATGAGAAGCCCTAATACAAGAGCAAAGGACCTCCTGGAAGCTGCAGAGTTAAGTGCGGCTGGCTTGTACAGCATTGGGAGATGTTGATAAACTTTGCAGCCAATACACCCAGGAGTACCAGTGGGAACATTTTCTTTCCACAATAGCCACTGAAGTCCTTAACGCAGAATATAATGTTTTCAGCCAACTCAGTGTCTCGCCACCTTCCTCTCCAAGGYAAGCCATACTGATGACATCTTCCTTATCATCAGTAAAAATGATGTACAGCAGACTGCAGAGTTATTCAACAAACAATTTCCAAAGATCACCTTTACTACAGCGTATAAAACAGATCTAGGACTCCCTTTCCAGGATGTCAGAATTTTATGAAGCATCAACTCTACASTTGCAGCTACCTGGTATGAAAAGAACGGCGCTTTGCGTAGATATACAGTGTCTTGCTTTCCTCAGCACATTCTCATGACCRTGCAAAAAGGTTGCCTGTGATGAGGCTCATTATTAAAAGCACCACGGAGGTGATGCAAGAGATGGAAAACCGCCTAAAAAGAGCCCAACACACCTCAAAAGAGCAGATGTTGCTGTCTACCTGCTCATCTTGCCTTAGCCTAAAGACCACCCTCTATGTGAATGACCCCACCAAGCACCATGAACACAGATAAGYTCTGTTATTGATGCACTTTTCCCTAATTAATGTTGTTAAAACTGAAAAGATGGCCCTAGGAATTGATTATGTAAATCCCCCAGWTGGGTAGAAGTTTTTTCCCAACAAAACTGAGCATCACAAAATGATTATTTCTGCCGTCAAAACACTTAAGAAGGTGGCTTGCCATGATCCCAGCAGCAGCAAGGGCAAGCTTGGAGTTAAGCACATGCTTAGAGCTAAGCACGTGCTTAGAGCTAAGCACAGACTGTTAAGGGCATTTCTGAATCAAGGAGTGAATCTCTTCTTGAGGATGCAGTGTTTATTTCTAATTGCAGAGATTAGTCATGAAGAGTCAAAAGRCAGACCAGAAACACATCTGTTACTTTGGTCTGAAGAAGTATTTTTCCCACCTCGGTATTTCATACCCGTCTTCGCTTTTTCCTATCAGCACCTCCTCTCCCGTACCTATGTTTTCAAATCCAGGGACATTACCATTATTCAGGGATAGGCCCTCTAGYAAAGATGAAATGAAAGTAAAATAACCAGCACAGCACTGACCAAGCACATTAAATCCTACTCTACCTGGAACRAACAACTGCCTTCAGGTGATTTCTGTATCCTGCAATTTGCATCTTATTTGGAAACAGTAAATATAAGAAAGTTAGTGCAAAAGAGTCAACTCTGGATTAAAAAACAGGGTACCGTAACAGTTATCTTCTGCATTTCAGAGTGCAGGTAGTAGAATATACTGCATGGAAGAAAAGGTAAATGGATTTGCATTTATGTTTCATCACTTTTAAGGTCCCCAGTATCCAAGCCTCTCTTTAAAAGAGCCCTAGTGGACAATAAACTCTTTTAGAAAATATACAGCAAAGCAGCAGTGCCTGATAAACAGRCGTAAAATTAGACTGCTGTAATGTTTCAGCTGTTCACTTCCTTTGATACAGGCAGCTGGCAGCAAGACATTTGAAAAGACAGAAGAACAAGTAACTTCTAATGGATAAATATGTATTTTTTGCCGTACCATATGTATTTTAAATGTACATAAATGCACACACTCACACACGTGTACTAATAGGATAAATTTACAGGGCAAGCAGAAGTGAACAGTCACCAATATAGATACTGAGCTACCATTAAGCATTTAAGATAATTACAGCTTTTAAGCCATGGAAACAAGAATTTTAAAAGGATATTTTTGGTATCTTTTCCTCTAGAGTGAAAACTTCTCATCCGTTTCTGCCCGAGAGAAATCAGAATTTCACCAGTGCCATTATTTTATAAAAGCAGAAGCTTTCTGTTGAAGATTTGTGACAAAAAGTGTCCCCAAATTACCCCACCCACCCCCCCAAATGGCCCAAGAAAGTGTTTTCTGCTAATGTCTCAGTACACAATTAAAATTTTTATTTTTTATTAATAAATGGATGCTTTTCCCCAAACTGCTTTCACAAGAAGCCCTAGCAAGGCATTCTCCTTTGCAGACTGACAATACTGACTTGCAGGAGGGGGGAGATGGCAGCTGCCCCCTCTCTCTGCACACTCAATTTCTTACGCAGAAATGTGCTTCCAGGTCTAAGTCCCCATAAAAATTCACTSGCTTTAAAGGGAAACAATTGGATGTACGGCTCTTCACAATGAATTTCTCAGTAAGATACCCACACAGGAATCAAAAGAGATTCATTCTCCAGGAAAGCCAATTTCCCATTGTACGCATCTCATTCAGCAGACTAAACTGACCTGTCTTTATGCAATACTGCTCAACCGGTGAATCGCTAAAGAATAAAAAAAGACTACCCAAAAATAAATTGAAAAAGACATCATTGACTTATTTGTGTACAAAACCCCCCAGTATTCACCATGAGAACCCATTATGCTTTATGCAATAGGTCTTTGGCCTTGCTTTCCTCCTCCTCCTCCCTCCAAGAGCCCTGGGAGGTCTGTGCAGCCTGGACCACCCCAGCCTGCATCACCAACACGACCGGGTGCTGCATGACGCACGAGTTTTTGGATGGTCCCCAGGAGCCCATCTCCTCCGGGCGTTCCTGCAGAAGCTGGGGAAGGTTTTTTTGTTTGGAATTTGTTACTAAGCTCTGATGGGTTCTACTTTCCYTCTGGATTTTATGTATTTATGTTCATAAGTGATTGCAGCACCTCTCCGCTTTGAGGCAACCTGCCTTGTGTGTCAGGCAGAAATGTCAGTAATTTATCAGGTACCACGTGCGTCAGTCCTTGTCCTGCATCTGAGTGCAAGCCCATCCCAGATCAACTGAAATAGATCATCTTTTCTAGAAGAAAAATCCCATCATCTATATTTGGCTTGAAGGCACAGTCAAATGTTTTGTGGTTCTTTTGACACCTGGACATATACAATAGGAAAAAATCCTACTTTCTCATGGATATGATTTCTTCCCCCCTCTGAAATACTGAATATATTTTTGTCAGATATATGCCATAAAGGTACAAGTTCTTGAGGTCTTTCCTCATTTACAGCATGTATTCAGCTCTCATTTTTGTATTTCTGCAATGAAAATAAACAGAAAATATATTTTTGCACCTTTAATATGAACAGGTATATATTCAGAAGGATGCAAAGGCATTAATCAACATATGCTGCTGTCTCACTGCAGCTCTGCAGGGCAGGAGGAGTTTATTCTGGTGCTTGGATTAGCAGGCCCTGCCCTGACACCTCCCATTTCATGGAGCTGCTGTGAGGCTGGAAAGGACCTCAGAGGCTTTGAGCAATGGGGATTATTGATCCCGATTAGCAGAGGTATAATACAATATTGAAATTCCTTATTGAATTTCCTCATTCTAAGATATTATGTGCCTCAGTAGCCTTTARCGGTAAGACAAGCCTAAGGCATGAACTGAATACACACAAGCACACACAATATCTGCAACTAATGTTATCAGCAAGAATCATAAGTATGAAAAAGCATATGATAAAAAAAATTATAAAAACAACCAATTAAGCCGACAAACACTGCGCRTAACTTCTTAACCTTTTTCCATTGATTTCTACTTGAAAAAATATTCCCCTTATAGTGTCCAATAAGTTATGGCTTTGGTTATGGCTTTCCACACGAACTATGGTTCAGAGGAATGAAACACTGAGGGGACCACGTTGCCCTGGAGGAGATCAACGCCTCTGTTGGTTCTGACGGTGACGTGAGAGATCAGGCAGCAATATGGGGGGTGGGAGAGGACTTCCCACGCGTGACCCACAATACCCGCAACGAGAGACTTTAGGACATTTCAGGTAGACCTGGGAGTTAGCCAAGACACCAGAAGCTCTTTCACACACTCCGAAAAGGCGCAGGGCAGCATTGCTGCTTCCTACAAGGAATCTGCAATACTCTGTACGTTCCTCGGGTGCTGCTGTAATTACTACCGCTCTCTTAATCATGTTATGCAAATAGGCCGAGAGGGAGGGAGGGAGAGAAGGYAGACAGAAAAACTGAGTAGGTAATACTTTTGGATGGTTACAACTTCGCTCCCTGTTTGAAATTCCTGGAATTCTCAATTGTTTCTTATCAAAAGGCTTAAAAAGAAAGATTTTTCTTTTAATAAAAATAAATGAAGAAAAATCGATCTCTCATTTTCAAGGGATACAATGGAGATCACCTTGTAGTCTGGCAGCAGAATTGATATGATTTGCATTACCAAGGATGACTAAATGGAGTGTTAAATTATCTCAAAAAAAAAAAAAAGATCTAAATTGATATTCATGACATCAAMAAGGTTAGAAAAGGAAGGAAAAAAAAAAAAAGATAGTGAGCCTTTACATGTATTCTTGTCCTACACAAGCATTAATCTTACATTCCATGGGCACTACACTACTCCAAATGGCATCTTCTGCTTTTGCATGACACCTCTAGGAAGTGATTTGCAATTATATACAGTGCTAAAATGTGATGCCGCAGCAATCAGCGTCGGCTATAAAAACATTAATTATTTCTGATAAATTCATTCTCCGGGTGCATTCTTAACACACACACACACACACACACACACAAATGTTTAGCTAGCTGTAGGTTTGATTTTGGAATAAATGCATTGCACTTTAAAGGTTGCTGGCAGGAAAGGGGTAGGGGAGGAGATGGGGGTATTGCCTTTCATACATCAGCACTGGAATCACTCAGAAATAATTTTTGAGCAATATCTAAACTGTTTTATTATTTTAAAATGTTTCACTGACTGTTCATATAGATTCCATCATCATTCATGTGTTTATCTATACATATGTGTACATACATGGAATACTGCAGGAATAYGTAGTAGAGTTCTGCTTTGACCACACGGCACATAAGACATTTCCTATACAAGATATATGCAATTCCATGAGTATAAATCCATACATATTTGGCCCCCACATGAGTATTATTAGCTTGGGTTGGCCCTAGCCTAGCGCTGTCTCCTAACTTGTCGTCAGCTCAGAGCATGGAGAATGGAGCCTGTGTGGACCTTGCCACTACTTCCAAATTTACTTGGGATCACAYTTTAAAACACTTAGGGTGAATTTAATTGAAAAGAAAAGATTATTACCTCTAACTAGTGTTGCCCACCGCGTCTTTCAGCTTTTGGGACTTTATTTCGAGCCTTGTGATCCTTGAAGCTTTTTTATGAAGTCTTTGCTCTTGGAGTCATGGAATTATAGCTTAATCTTGCCAGTTTATGATTTTATGACTGCACAGAAATGCATGATTTTTAATATTTCAGAGAAAACTGTTTAGAATTATATTAATTTAAAAAATTATAATTTTAGAATCTACCTTACATTAGGTTTAACTAGTTTCCAAATGCTTAGGACTTATAATAAAGCATAACTTTTTCACATACAAGTCAGTGGTAAACATTCCTCAAAGACTGCAAAGAACAGGAATCTGTTGTGGTATTTAGACACCAATTCTTACCAAAATAAGCATGTATTGCTGTAGTACTGTGCCAAAAGGCTTGTAAAATCATTGTGGCTTTGCCATTTACCTTCCAGACCAACGCACGGTGGTGACACAGCATTGGCACTGTAGCTCTAGTCCTCTGKGGCCCAGATGCAGCAGGAATTTCCCCCAGGGCACATAAATCCCTCCCTTCCCAAACAGCACAAACCAGTCCCTGTGTCAATTATCTTCATGACCTGTGGTCTGCCCCTGCTCTCTCTTTCATGTTTTGTGAGCGATTTTTACCTATTTGCAATTTTCACATTTTCCTATCAGTTTTCCATTCTAGCAATTGCATACATCTGACAATATTTGAGCTTTTTTCCTCTCCAGTGTTCAATACTGAAAAAAAAATTAGGAAAGCACATAAGAATTAGGAAAGGATATCAGCATTTGGTTAATATCACAGAAAGATGATAGGTGGTGTTGAATGTAACCCTGAAGTGTCAGAACCCATTAAGTAAATAACATTGTCTACTTTTTTTTATTCTTTTTTAAAAGAGATAAGTCGCAAATATGTTTTGGTGTTTTTTTTTTTTGGTTTTTTTTTTTTAGAGTGGAATCAAAATCTTTGAGTGCATGAGGACGCCAATACTGAATCTTAGTCAGATGGCCCCTTCCTCACACCCAAACTTGCTACATCTCCATTGAAATACATCAAGCCCACTAAATATGTTGCTCACCTCACTGTCAAGACATTTATTTATAAGAGCTGATTGAAAAATGTTTTTTTAATTCAGAATATCAGTGAAAAGATTTATTTCACCTCTTTACCCTCCAATATTTTTATATAGCTGTTTATTATTACATTTTATGTAGATGCTACCTTTAGATTTGCAGATACACATTTATGAATAAAATATTTTACAGACAAGATCATAGATTACGGCTAACAAATGCAGTAGCGATTTTTTCATTTGTAGTAACACAGTGACCTTTTTTGCATTGCAAATTTCACTATATTTGGGTTGGGGTGAGGATATGAAATATGAAACATCAAATAAGGGTATATAATAAACCAAAAGTAGATATATCTGAAGAACAAGACATCTGAAACTGCCCTTGACTAGGTTTTAACAATTTTCAATGTCTCAGTATCATACTACCCTAGTTTGGTTCTTAATGAAACCCAGGAATTTACCCTCTGATGGCCTCAGATAACCTCTATGTGATGGGTTTGATGGAAGCAATATCTGACACAGTTTTTACACCATTCGTCTCGTGTCAGGAAAAGCATCATTTTTCTGTTGCTTGCTGGAGAGCCCTTTCATACCGGTGGGCATCAATGGCAATCAGCCCTGAAAAGTTTTCAGCAGCCGTGAAATGTAAAATGTCATATTTAACAATGTGTCCATTAGCGGACCCCAGACGAAAGCTTAATTAAGCACCTGCATTCAGATTCTCCTAAACAGTGTTTCCAGCTGTACTGACAAATCATACCTAGTTATCTACCATGAGGGATATTATCTCTGTAGAGGAAATYGGTCGGAGAGAGATCAGTCCCAAATCCTCCACCCGCACACAGGAACACGGAGCTACAAACCGAGTGCTCGTCGCAGACTTGGGGGTGCCTTTGCACRTTCCTGTCCCCGAATGTCACCACTTCATGAAAGAAACTGAGCCTCTAATGTCTTCTTAACCCCCTATCATGGCAGAATAACAGCAGGGATTTAGAGAAGTGTAAATACTCAGAAAGATACAAGAACAAGTGGAATTATTGTTTTGCATCTGGGATGAGAAATGTTTGTTGTCAGTCAACCAAAATACATTCTGAACTCCTGTTCACAAATATATATACAATTAATTTCTACGGAATAATTGAGACCAGAAAAGAAAGAGTCCACGTMGACACTGCTATATTATAATCTTGTGTGCTGTGTTCACTGTATTTTAAAACCTAGCACTTCTTTTTGAAGAATAGTTCTCAGCTGACGGTCATCCTGGGAAAGGRCTTTGAATTTCAACCTTTATTTCGCTTAGTTGTTTTCCATTCCAGATGTTCCCCCCCTTAGACCTTCCTGGTCCGTGTTTAGCACCGCAATTTATGGTGCTACCCACAGATAACCGATGTTTAAGCAATTATCTAGCCAAACATCCATGCAGCCAACATGTAGTCAATTATTTTAATATTGTCTTTTAAATGAATCGCTCTAATCATTCTGGCTGCCTACCTCTGAGGCCAAAYTCACTTGTCAGCGTCTTTTGTGTTTTATGGGTCAGTTTTAGAAAAGTCTCAGCAACTGCCCAAACCTAGTCTCATTGAAATCAATGGCAAAACTCCCGGGATCCTCACTGGAAGCAGGTTTTGGCAAGTACACAGCATTTATGAAAATTCCAGCCTTCAGGACAAAATGTCCTCAATATTTTAATGGTGCCCTCCTCAGTGGCATTAAAAAGACATCTACCTGTGACACTTACACATAGAGCACTAAAGCGGGGTGCCTTTTCTGTGCTCCTGCTCTGCACGGCAACATTATACTCATTTTGCTTTCCACAATTGCCTGAAGTCATTACCGCTTCCTAAATCCCTTTTCCTCCCCTAACTGCCCCTCCAATAGAGATTATCTACCTCTTAGATTATTTCTTTTGCAGTTGTTTTAACTGCATATTATGACAACCTGAATTTTACTATGTTGGCCAGGCTTCTCCCTCCTCCCTCTTTTTTTTTTTTTTCCTCCATTTATTCTTTTTTTCCAAAGTGATGCAACCCTTCACAACTTAGAAAACCCTTGCATTAATCTGCTGTTTACCCCATCTTTCAGTTCATTAAATAAAACGAGGCTTAACACCAATCCCCAAAGTACCCCTAATGACTGTTTCTCTCCAAATTGATACACCGCTGTTTGTCCTTCAGCCAGYATGGGCTCCATGTGATCATGCTCACAGCCAGCTTCCTTTGCACTTCTTTTCCTAGTAGGATTTTGTGAGGCTCTGGAGTCGGCCTGTTATGAAATGTAGATGGATTATAAGTACTGCCTTGCCTCTAATGACCGGTTTTGTAATTTTAATAAAGAGGCAATCAAGCTAACAATGGTTTGGCAAACCTCCTCTCTRAGGGATCCAAATTTCAACCTTGGGTGCACAAGGCTGGAAGAACAGATCTACGCACAGAAAGCAAAGTGTTCATTTCGGCCACCAGTACCTATTATATATTTCGTAGCAGCAGTTAGGATCCCCAACTGGAATATTGTGCTATGTCTAGGACCAAGAAGGGAGATCTTACCTAACGGTAATTTTAATAAATTACTTAAAAGTCTAAATTAAATACAGGGATATGCAAACTAAAGGCAAGATCAGGGTTTATCTATAAAGGAAAAAGAACTTGGAATACTTATCATACAATATTACTTAATATGGAAACTATTATTAAGAAGCAGTGCTTGTTTACATGGGACAATAAATTCAGATTATGGACAGATGTGAAGTCAAAGCAGAAAAACTGTTCCCGAGCAAATCCTCAGCTTTGGATGTTCCAATTTTTGATTTAATTTTTTTTTCTGAATTAGTTTCTGACTTAGTTCACTCTCGAAACAGATCAATTTAAATGGAAAGGTGCTCAGCCCAGAAGAACTGTCTGCACAGAAAGTTACTGCAGAACATTAGAAAGTCAGCTGATACCTCTAGAGTCAGTATCATGAGTTATTTTGCAGTCACCCTACCAGGTAGCCAAGGCAAAAGGCGGCAAAAATTAGAAATTCAGCCTCTGAATCTGAGACTTGTAAAAGCTACCCTAAATATAAGAGTTTAGGTCTTCTACCCTTTATATGGGTTTCAAGGTACTTACAGATTTTATCTTCTCAGTATTTCTTACGTTACTTCCTCAGGAAAGGAAGGTTCAGGATTACTGGTTACTGTTATTTACTTGTTCAAAACATTATTACCTCATTTGTTCTCATATTTCCCCATTCTTCATGAACTAAAATAATAGCCAGGGGTGGGCRAGTCAGACTTCAGGGAGCTGGTGGAGCAGCTGCCACCTCGAGCTGCAGATGCTGCTCTGTGTGTATGGGATCAGCAGCGTCCAGCAGCATCCTCACTACCTCCCACCGTTTCTGATGGGGCCATCCGAGGTGGCAAATGCTGCCCAAGGCAGCCCCATGTCCCATGCCATGGTCATTTCTGTTACAGAGGGCAAAGGCAGCGGCTGACTCTTCCCTGGCGTTGGCTCTGGAGCAAAGAGCTGCACCTCGTGGTTCTCCACCAGCTCTTTGCTGTGGTTAAAGCTCTGGAAGATCTGGATATGGATCTGGTTCTCACCCAGTTAGCACCTTCAGGATGGCTTCTTAGTTTTGCCAATAAGAAACTACTGTTTATAAACTGTGGGCAACTGCACTCATCTCCTGGCAGATATCTGAGCTGGGAAATCCCTCTCCTACTCTCCAGAGCACAGTGTCCCCTGGTTTCCAGTTTCTCCATAGTGGCTCCATGAATATCTCACCCTCACACTGCCATAAATACTAGGAAACCTATGGGGCTGTGCTGCAAAATCCAGCTGACAGCATTTAAATCAATGTTTTGAGCAAGCCAGCGGCAGTTTGCGTTCACCAAAGAGCTGGAAGAGCCAGGAAACAAAGAGTAGAAATATCACATTGATTAAAAATAAATACATAAAATTTCCCATCATTTTTCATTATATTTAATCCAGATACGGTAATCATCCATTTAATTTATTTTTCTTTACGAAAAAGACCACCCCCTACCACCACACACAGAGAGAAAAGGCAGGCGATTTATTCTTTAACATATTTTTCCTGAACTGACCATGACCTCACTCGGTGTATATTTCTCTCCACTTGACATTATCACAGAGTGAAAGAGTAGTTTTACCTTGCACATAAGACTTAAAAAGAGCAAGTCATTGATCTTGGTTTTCATTTCTGCCACAAAGGAATGCACAGGCATTTTTTCTTCCACAAATGCGGATTTGGGTAAAAGCCAGCTTTACTTCCCTGGTAATATACACCACCAGTTTGTGTGTGACTGGCAACTGATGCTCTTGTCTATGAAACAGGAGAGCAGTGGCATTTGTCATGGCATGCCTTTGACATTTTCCACAGCAAGGGGCAGATAATATCAAACTCTTGCTCATCCATTCAACTTCCTGGGGAGAAAYAGACTTCAAAAAATAAACCCAAGGAAAAATAGGCTGTTAGACACTTGGCCTAAATGCTGCAAGAAAAGAAAAGAGTGTTTATAAATGTATCAAACTGCAGGGACAGAGTTTATCTTTGATTTGCCCTTGTTGTTTCTTGTCTGTGCAATTACACATCACCCTCTGCTAGGGCAAGGCTTGGCCCCAGGGTCCTGGTGGAGCAACAGGAGATTTGGGTTTAGTCCTCCAACAGAAACCCCCAACAAAATCTCCACACTGAGAATGAGATACAATATTTGAAAGTTTTAATATGTCACCTATTGGCAATGAAAAGAAGCATCAGCAAAAGCAAGGCTGAGCATCCTATGGGGCCCATCTATTACTAACTCCCCATGCACCAAATCCCYCGGGCAACTGGAAGAGCCAGAGGCTTCACCATGACTTTTTTAAGTGTCCCCAAATCCATGGGGCAGCCAACGACTGCAAGCTGTGCTACAGAGAGACCCTGCTGGGGGAAGTATCTTGAAATAGTACTGAAGTTTAATTCCTAGAAATACATCGATTCCCCACAAGACTGACCTTTGAGTCTGTGTAATACCTTGTACTCAGGACGTTCAAGTGGACAAGCAGCTTTTTGTGTCAAACATTTGCAATGTSGGCCCATTTAACTAAGCAGGGGCTGGATCGCAAATTCATCCCAGAGCTGCAGCTCCTGCTGCTGAGGGAAGTGAGCCAAAGGCTGGGATGCCAGCGGCAGCGCTTGGCGTGCCTTGGGTCGGGTCCACCGAGACAGCAGGATCTGTCCGGTTCTCTCTTGATCATTCAAATAGTATTTCTTTCCTTTCCAAAAACATGACACTTTAAAGCAATTATACAGTACCAACGAGCAATAGAGAAGTCTTTTATAGCTAAGGCACCATTATTTTTATTARATCTCCTACAGTTCATTTTCTAATAAAGTACAGTTTACTCTGGGTTGTTTCAGTGAATTTGTATGCTTACTTGACAATTCACAACAGTTGCAACCTGAAGCCATAATTCAGCCATATAAACTCATATTAAAGTGATAAATCCAGAGTCTCTTCATCTTTGCCCTAACCCTCTGTGAATTCGGGATGTATTTTTTTATTCTCTCATTACGATCACCTCCTTCTTTCATTTAGTGCATTTAGTCTCTAGGCTGCAGACCCATAAAGGTTTATACGCATGCTAACCTTCGCATGCTGGAAGCGGTTTCGCTGAAGTCTACAGTGTGCAAAGCTAAACATGTGCGTAGCCTTAGTTTGCAAACTCTTTGCAAGAGAAATTAATTTTCTGTGTATTTGGACAGTGTGTTGTATATGTGGCTGTTGACATCTATGAGCATGTAAAATTGTTAAACTGTAAAAATATAATTATCAAATAGTAATAATCCCACATAATCTGCATGTGTGGTGCATGTTCAAATATAGAACACATATGCATAATTTAGTTGCAGTTTCTAAAGTAGAGAATCCAAGATTTAAATAGAAATCTAACACAAAAGATAGTTGTCAAGAAAAAGGAGAAGCAGAAGATGACCCAGAGCTGAACCTCAATGACCTCCCATCTATCAATGTAAATACTAAACGGCCCAGTGCCAGAATTTCTGCATAACAAGCACCACAAAATGCCAAAATAACAGGAAAATAAAGTGCTAACCTATGGTAAATCAAATTCACCACTTGAATGTTTTTGAATGAATGTGTGTTTTGCAGGTAGTTACTTCACTTAGCATTACAAATTTAAGTTAAAGTATGTTGCATATAAGTGCATCCATATTTCATGAACCTCTATGTAGCTTCATAGTATTATCATATAAGTGGTATAGACTCCTTTCCTGGCTGTAATGGCAGAGTGTTTTCATTTTAATGATCCTTAATACTATGCAGACTACAGGAATTCACAAGATCATCAGGACTTATACCTTAGAAATTTCCTCAGTGTATTTTTTTCCTCACTGGATGTTCTGTGTGGTTTTGCCTTGATTTTTCACATGGGGCCACATCCCCCAGCTAAACTCTAACTCTGATACGGGCCAACTCTGTAGAACCTTTGTATCACTGAAGGATCATGAATTGTAGGTGGGCGGGATGTCATGGGGCAGAGTGCTGGGTTTCGACTAGTCTATAGCTGGTGGCCTTCAGACAGTCAGTATTGTGTGATTTACCCCTRCCTGGTTTTCAGACGTCTGAGTTATCTGAGAGTGAATAAAAGGAACCTTGATTGAATATAAATGATGTTTTCATATGGTAATATATGACTTGGCTTGGACTGAGCGTACAGTGGCACGAGGTGCGTTTGAGACATAAAAGAAAACAAAAATCCTTCCACTGAAGAATTTATAGCCTAAAASAATGAGCCCTGGATTCTTTCCAAGAAAAAAAAACAAAACAAACCTCTTGGGAATATATCCCAAGATATACTTGCAAGAAAGATTTTCAAGATATTATGTCTCATAACATAAGAGAAACTAGGAACATCTAGGAAACTCTCGAGCTCCCACCACATTGTCTGGGTGCAGGATGATGCCGCTCCCGGTGCTCACCTTGTGACAGCCCCGCAGCAGAGACTGTGCAGGTCGGATCGTGTAGGGGGGAAATGTACAGCTTACTTTAAAACACTTTGTGTGTCGAAACTTAGAAAGTGTTGTATGTGGAAGCCAGCACTGAAGTTTTTGGGCTTTCTTCTCTATATCTTCCCAGTGGGAGATGGGTCAGAGACAGGGACCCTGAAACACGCCACAAAATGGGTCACACTCATTACTCAGTACAGATGCTTAAAATGGTCCTAAACAGGGAAAAAAGCCCCCAAACCAGCCAAAAAACCCACTCTCCTTTGTTTCCAGGTCCTCTAAATCAATGCAGCATTTGGCCTTTGTACTGCAGTCTCTTGGGTGCAAACCTGTCTGCATCYATGTTCCTGAAGTAATTTGCTTCATGCTGGGCATTTGTTTTGCTCAAATGTGAAAAGCAGTTTTGCTTAGAGCCTTTACCATGCTGCTATTTTATGTGTGGCATTGCTGGGTCAAATTGCCTACAGCAGGGTGGCTGCTGCAGGATTCACAGATCTTCTGGGCATTGCCGCGTCTTCATGTCCCACTTCCACATACGGGATCCAGCAGAGTCCATCTCTGTAAACGGTAGGACCAGGGGAGAATTTGGCCACAATATCTATAGCACTGTATATAACCTGCATAGAAAACGAATCCAGCTCAGTGGAGCATGCATTATTAGCTAATGGGATATTACTCCCATCTATTTGCTTTTACCATCTTTTAAAACAACATGATTATGCCAAATGCATAGTTAGGGTGGGATTTACAGGAATGTTCAGCCTAATGTCTCCCTGAGAGCAAAATCCCTACCTGCAAAACTTCAGTGGAAACAGCAATACACAAAAATAAGGATTGCTGAAGAAGACAAGCTGTTGAAAGGATGCCCTCTTTATTTCCAGTATGTTGAGCATGTGCTGTCAGTGTTTTATATGTGACTATATTGGTTTAAACAAACAAGAGTCTGGTGTAGAGCAAAAAACCTGACAGAAAGAATGATTTAAGATGAACCATCCTTCAGCAACCACTTCAGGGCTGTTCGGAGACAAGGCCTGGGTAATTGTATCGCAGACTACACCTCGAGCCCCCGCCGAGCACCAGAACTAGCTCTGGCCAAGCCCACAGCCAGGGAACTCAAAGACAAAAAAAATATCAGCAAGGCTTAACAGGAGACAGGTGGCCCTGGTGTCAGATGAGTTGGATCTGAATGCAAGTGAGTTATCCGAGACAGAGAGCAGGTTTTAGGTGAGATGGATGCATATAGACTGTAGGTTGTTTTAAAAGCACTTTCTAAGCATCGTCCCTGCTGCAAAATATAGAGGGTGCCTCTGCGTCAGTGTTTTATTGCAGATCAGCAGTGCAGTGTTGGACTACACCTCTCCATCATCCCCACTGATTTGGTTCACATCACAAGTGGTCCCTGAGGATGTAAACATTAGGATGAAATGACCGTGGAAGATGTGCTCCAGAGGCATGCAGTGCACTCCCAGCACTAATAGACATGCAGTCAACAGGGCCAGATCGGAGCTATCCAGGAGCAAAATCCCTTGAAATTAGTACTGTGTGGATGGTGGGTTCTCAGCAGCAACTGCTTTACTCTGTAAGTCTGCTCTATTTGGCCTGCACTGTTTCCTGATGTAACCAAGCCATACTGATGTTACAAGAGTCCATCTGGTAGTCACAAATGTCCCCAAAATGGACTTCTGAAGGGAAGCAGCTCACTTGCCCTGTACCAGTTAGACATGACATAAAACTGGTGCATTCAGAGTAATATATAGCCCTCTCTCTAGTCTTAACCAGAGGTGAATGATCAGAGAGAGGATACAAGTCTGACCTCTTTAATCTTCTTAGCTATGGTTTACCTAATACAACAGGATTACCCCTGCAGACCTTCTTTTGGAAGAAACTCATTCCCACAAAACCTAGCTCTATTCAACGCAAGAGCAACAGTGATGGAAACCATGGTGTGGGCTCAACCACAGCTTTCTAGAAGGGCTACTGAGAGGCTACAGAGCCCTTGGAAGCCCAGGACCTTTCCAGCAACCTAAAGTTATATGTCCCCACTATGACAGTGGATTTCACAGTAAGAGTACCCTTCTGATATAAACAAGCATATTGTTGGGTCAACAATGAAATTGTTTGTGGAAAGAAACCAGCTCCAGTAAATGAATACTGCCAACTCTGCCTGCCCTTARCACAGAAGCCAAAAAAGTTTATCTAGTGCAAGGAAGGAACTCTAAAGTTGAAAATAATAAAATATAACTATACCTCTTGTGAACATAAGAATTGCAAAAAGGAAGTACTCATAAATAACTAAAAATTGTTCTCATGTACTTTCTGGTAAGTCTGCACTGATCTCTCACTCATTAGATTTAATTAGTGATAATGCTGCATTAACTGATCCTACTACTATACAGCATGCAGATTCAGGGGTGTACCTCTAAAACAGAAGTAAAAATTCTGTTAAATACATTGCAGGACATTTGTTCTTGAATAAAGCTACCTTAATGAAGCAGCTGYCCTTTAATAATAAACCAGAGCCAAACATGTAGTATTACAGATGTAAAAAACATTAAGTAGATCCAAAACACCACTCTGGATCCAAGGAGACTCTCAGTAACACCAATAATGTCCTGATTTAAACAAACAAATAAACAAACAAAAAAAAAATAAAAAAGAAGAGAACTTTC
Source organism: Oceanodroma leucorhoa (assembly GCA_030449065.1). Lineage (NCBI taxonomy): Eukaryota > Metazoa > Chordata > Aves > Procellariiformes > Oceanodroma > Oceanodroma leucorhoa. Next base: position 16,332,113 of record JASVER010000007.1, read on the forward strand.
CAATGGCCAAGGCAGTAATTTGTCATCTCTATTAATTTTCATCTTCYCTTTATTCTCCTAAGAACTGAGTCATATGACACATGGCATTAAAACAGGAATCGCTGAGCTGCTGAAGCGCCATGMGTTGACTCCATCCCTCCTTGGCCCAAGGGCAGGAGCCCAGTGCCCACCTCCGGGGACACCTTTCACAGCCTGTTACGGCCACCGGAGCCCAAAACGGCAATGAACATGTGTCCCAATCTGTTATAAAACTTCCCCAAAGCCACCAGACATCATAAAAAGGAACGCATATCAAATGATAAAACCTCTCATGACACACAGATACTACCAAGTTTAACCACGGCACCAGGAAGGTAATATTTGAAGTTTACAGAAAGCAAATTCAAGTAAGCTCTAAGTCAATCAGATGTGACTGAAAACTGCTTTGGTCCAAATACATGTTCAAAAAGGTCACAGCTGGTGTAATTATCCTTGCTAGACTTAGCATGTGTTCAGCTGTATGCTTAAGACTGCCAAGAGCTGAAGTACACTCAGAAAGCCTAAGTAACTGCCACCTTAAAAAAAAAAAAAAAAAAAAAAAACCCCAAAGAAGGTCATTAAAAAAAAAAAAAAATAATGACACTTCAAGTTAGTGTACAGGAAATAATTTCTTTGGTAAAGTAGTTGGAAGATTTTTCAAAACCAAACTCTCTCTTTCCCCCACAGAAGTTTCTGTCTGCAGAGACAACCCCAGTCAGAAATATAAACAAGAATTCACATTGAAAAGGATCACATGTGAACAACAACATGATGGAAAGGGAATAAGAAAACAAAGCCTCCAAAATGTTAATTATATCTCACAGGGAGAGTAAAAATCAATAAATGCTATTTCTAAAAAACCATAATATCCAGCAGCAAATATATCTGATATAAAATAAATGAGCAAAAATACTGCGTTATAAGATTGGTAATTTCAGAGTAGTTTTGCTACTGTTATGGGAATGGGTTCCTTTATTTATTGTCATCACCACGGCAGTCTTTACCTATCTCTTTACAAATAATACRCGTTACAATAGTCTCCCCCAGTTACACCCCGTGCTAAGGGCAGGCAGTCCCAGCAAAGTGCAGTGCCATGACAGTGCAYAGCTCTAAAGGCAAAATCATAAAGATTTTAATGGCGACCTCCATACTCCTAAAACAGGCAGTAATGAACTCAGAATCTATAGGGGTAGAGATTACTTTGGACAGAGTAAAAGGCAAGGGGAGAGGTTAGTCTGAAATGTCAGAAATATTAGCTGCAGAGAAATACAGTAAGTGAATCAATGAGAATAGAGCTACTGGGTAAAAGGATTAAATGGCTAATAAAAGGGATATGCTACTGACCTCCAACATAGGAACGAGTTAATAATGAGATAAGTAAAGCTTATGAGATAATAAGGGTGTAATTATGGTCSAGTTCAAACTACTAAGTGTATATTAGGAAACCCCCGAGATATATATAGATATAAAATTCTGGATAGCCAGTAGTAAATGATTACCTTTTAGTGCAAAGTGTAAGAGGCTCAAACGACACAAAAAATACATCTGGATTTGAGTTTAACTTATAACCCAACAGTGGGACTACATAAAACATTTTACACTTCATTTTAAAGAAACACACAAGAAGGCACAGAGATTATGTAGTGATTTATCCACCGCAATTTCTGTCGCCACCTGGCTGCACCGAGATGGGGACCATAAACGTACAGAGACGTAATGGGAGACAGCCTTTGCCTGAGGAACACATACTCCAGAGACCCAAACTGCTGAGGAAAGGAAGGGGAATGGGACAGGATGAGTTTCTTGCCCAGTTCTTGTCCCAGGACCTGTGAGCTAACTCTCATAATTGCTATTTACTGTAGAACAATAGCACATATGGGGCTGAATGTTATAAAATCACCCCTTAGCTTCCTGCAAGCAACTTCTCTGCAACATCACAGCCTTATGTTTTGTTTCCCCATTTTTTAATTTAATTTTTTAAATATGAATCAAGGGATATCATCCACTGCTGAAGATGCCGCATCAGACAGATTAGCCAACAGTGCTGACAAATCCCATGTTTATTGGAAAAGCACAAGTAAGCTTCAAGGGTCACATTTTTAGAAGGACTTCACCTCAGACTCCCATATCAATCCTGCAATCAACTGACACCGCGAATAGTAGGATTTGACTTCTTATCRTCTAATTTGTGGGCGCAAACAACAGCCTTACACCGAGAAGCTCTGAGCACTTACAGTTCCCATCGACTTCATTTATCCTTGCTATTTGTGCTTACAAATCAGGGAGATGCTTGATCTTTAAGTTCTATAATTTCCTCCTGCAATTGGCTGTACTCACAAAATTGCACCTGCAGCTGATTGCTGGAGCAGATTTAAGGGCTGGTTCKGAAGATACAGCCTGTGATTTCAGAAAAGCCAACTTTCAAGGGATGTTGGAAGAAAGAGAAAAAGCAGCCCACATAAAAATGGGAGTCATGTTTTAGCAAAAACGACAGGTACATGATTGAATAAAATGAAAAGTGACAGACAACACAAGGTCTTAATAGATACAGTATATACTTCTACCCAGAAAATACAAACAAACATAGCCCAGAGAAACACTTTTGTGAATAGCTGTCAATCAGAAAGTAGCAATAAAAAAAAAAGTAAAAGAAATAAATGCAGATCTCAAATATTAGCACCTAAACTCTATTTGTCCTAGCCACAGCATAAACAACTGTGTATAATATCTCACATGTGCCACTGTGCATGAAAGTGAGGAGCTTGGATGGACAAATGACTACTTAATTGCATAAGCTGTAATTGTTGTCATTTGCGCGCGGTCTCCAACATTCCACAATCAAATTAAGTATATCACCAAGTCCATGATTCTGCATTTATATGCTAAAAAATATCCATCCTTCCATTGTTTGGTGTGGCTATAGCACCGGGACATGTGTARCTAAAAGATTAAGCAAGATTTTTGCCAAAGGACTTCTTAGGTCACAAAAAATACAAAAAAAATAGAAGAGAGAGTTGGTGGTTAAATGACTTAACAAATGTAATGTCACTTATTAATACAGTACAAGTGCGTGCTGTGAAAGGGGCAGGTGGAAGCTTACTGGGAACACAGGGCAGTGAATTATTTAAGTGTAATATATTTCAGGACCACGAAAACCGCAGCTAAAAAAAGCTATTAGGCCACTTTGTTCATACTCTACCTCTAACCCAACAAAAACCCTTAGTGCTGAGCCAGATCATTCATTTTTAATGCTTTCTTCACTGTTCTTAAGTGTTCCAAATGATGGAGCTTTTCCCACTTTGGGAGACAATTCTACTTTCCAGAAAAAAAAAAAAATACATAAATTGCCCACAGAAGGAACTTAAATGAACCAAATCTCTTCTGCCAGCATCCCGTGGCTGCTCTTCTATTCCTTTTAAAATGTCACACTACAGAGATGCCTTCAAAGGGGCACAGTGAGGAACTACAACAAACTGCAAAAAAACCGTACACCTAAGAACAATCCTTCAGCTTATCTTCCACGTAACTTATTTTTCCAGGTAGTGGCAAGACAAGAAATGAAAGCTTGAAGGGGAAAAAACTTCAGGGAAGGTGAACTCCAACTTGGTACAAAACACAAAGATAGAAGTGACACACAGGAGGCCAGTATTCTCTCAAACCTCCATATCAGATGTGCCCTGTTTCCAACTCAAAGCAYCATTGTGTGCCAGATCTGCAGACTCCACCTGGATCTGAAGCTTGCATTGCTTTCTTCTCCCATTTGCTCTCTTTTCACACTTACTCACAAATAGTAAAGGACTTTCAAGTCAAATTGGGCTCCCGAATCACCAATTCACCATTTTTAGCAGTCTTCTACAAATATAACTCATTTGAGCTCGTGTGTACAAGAAAGAGCGAGCATGCCTGCTAAAGCTAAGGTCCAACACTTGCCCTGTACTCATGCCTGGTTTCCATCACTGATTGAGCAATAAGAAGGGAAAATATACTTTGTTGTTGACATGGATGCACAGAGCCCAGAGTGCAAAGAGAGCTTGACCTTTTGCCAAGAAGAGTCTGACTTTTCAGGGCAAGAGTGTGCCTTAAATAAGAATATCAATGAGAAAAAATTTTCACCATGCAATGGCCTTTTGGGTCAGTAAACAAGAATGGGCTGAACTTCTAAAGGCTGTGCCATATGGGAAGTCAGAGAAGTTGATCCAGTGGTCCCTTTGGTTTCAGAAATCTAAGGAATTGCTTTCGCCCAGATTTTGTCCTTGTGCATAAGGTACTGTCTTGTTTCCCCAGTGAGATGGCCTCTCATGGAGAACTGAGGCCTCCTTGTCCAGATGTGTGTGGGACAAATTTTGCAAGCTGGGTCTCAATTAGATTTGGTTAGGAAACTAAGTGTTCTTTTTGGAAGGAAAAAAAAAAAAGAAAAGAAAAAATTCCATGAAAAGAGACTAAACAAACATCAAAATTATCCCAGGACATTTTTATGTTTGTAATTTGAAGAAATGAATAATTAAAAGTAGCTGGAAGAATGCAGATGAAAACTGTGTTTTTATTTTATTTTTTAAATCAGCTCCAATGCTGAGGTAGCTCATCAAATAACACCAGGGAGAGGAGCACAGCCAAGGCTTTTCTGGGGCCTTCCTGCCATTTACACAGCTTAACCTGCTTATTTCAAGAGGGAAGCGAGCCAGTGAGCAAAGCTCTTGACCCTGTAAGTGCCTAGCCCTGAGGTTGAGAGCAAGTTGGGTTCTTAATCACCTGGTTACAAGCAGCTAGGTTCAAAGCCTGAACTTAAATAGTCAGGCTTAGAAACTCTTTATTTTACTGTATCAATTAARCCCCAAACAACAAAACAGGGATGTGGATTATTCATGAGACTTAAAAATGCTGTTCTTTRCATCTCTTTATGGGCACAAAAGGAGAAACAAGCTTCTTAGTCTTTACTTGTCTCCATATTTTGCCTTGCACTTTTGAACACTGCACAGTAAACCCCCAGGGTTGAATTTTCTGTGCTCTGCATGATGGATCATCAGACATACAATTCCCATTATTGTTAATGGCAGTTGTGTGTCAAATTACTACACGTGATATTTAGATGCTAGTCCTCTGAGYTACCTACTTTCCTCTTGCAGTACAAGCACACAGAAAAATACACTGGGATATTGTTACTTTTGAAGGTTGTTAGCTGTGAAAGTTTGTGAAATAAAAAATTTGATGAAAGTTGTCATTACTTTAATACCAAAAAACTACATGCAATTTTCACTTTTTTACTGCAGAGCCACCAGTACTTTATACTGTGAAGAACTCCAGAAAATGCCAGGAAACAAAATTTAAAGTTGATCCATAGGCCACCATCAATGGTAATTCTGGGGAATTCTGCTACAGGTTAACACCGGTAGACGAGACATAAAATGCTACTGAGAAAGACTTTGGATTTTTTTCTTTCTTTTTATTCTAGTAATATTTTCCAAAGAAACAGCCTGGCCTTGAAACTGCYGAGTAAATGAAACAGCAAGAGTCACAGAAAGGGCAATCGCGGTGAGAGACGTACATGTTACCGCTGCCTTTGACATGGTGGAATCAAAGCTGCTTGTTTGTGTATCATGAACAGCACGGGAGTGCTGTGTGTTTGTGTATCATGGACAGCACGGGAGTGCTGTATGTTTGTGTATCATGGACAGCACGGGAGTGCTGTATGTTTGTGTATCATGGACAGCACAGGAGTGCTGTATGTTTGTGTATCATGGACAGCTCCTCTCTCCAGCATCACACGGCAGTGGCGCATCCTGCAGTGGGACGTCGCAGGACCAGTCCCGCCGCTGCAGTGAGCGTGCCCCAGATGCGAGGCATGGGCAGCAAGTGAGGTTTGTTATCAGTTTTTTGATTACGTGCTTTTCTCTCTTTTGAGAGGAGTATGAGAAAATTGCTGCTAAACCCTTGAGGTCTCTTTTCCTCCCTTCTTCCTCTACACTGTACAGTGTTTTCACACTCTGCCTGTGCAATTTCAGTCAACTTACTGATGTACAAAGGAAAATTTAAGCAAATGGACTTCTGCTTATAGCTACACTCTGTGTTTTGTTTAAAGCATAAGTAGGCATCTGTAAGGGGAATAGACAGGTTACTGCTCTAAGCCATGAAATATTCATAAAAACACCAGTGCGATGCCTCACCTTTGCTCCTTCAAATAGACAATACTTTGCCTGCCTCCCCAGAGCCAAGTTCCAGTGTCAGAGAGGATAGTAAGTAGCTTTTTGTGTCGTTAATATATGATTATGTCATCTCTCTCAGCTCTCTCCCATTAAAGAGACTGAAGCCTACATGTCTGAACCTCCCTAACTTGAAATGAAGCCGGGGGATTTCTTTCCCCGTTTGCAAAGTAGCTCAGCTGTAAGATGAGCTGAATGGAGATTCACAGGGAAAAGGTTCTGGAGCTCTTTTGCAGGAATCCTATTTAAAAGGCTTCAGAACAGGAATTCTTCAACACGTAATTTATCTTCATGCAGAAGGAGGGAAGAGACCACCCTGCCACTGGTGCTCTYCTCTTGGTCTGCAGAAAGACAGTGGTTTAGGCAATATTTGTTTCTAAACTCATCGCTTCCTTCACTGGAGCTTCACTGACAATTGTACCTGAATAAGCCTGGAAACTTACCCTGCTGCTGCCCCAAAWCCACAAACCTTACGGCCTCTTCCCTCTTAAAATGGTAAAGAAACAGATCATTTTCTTCCACAACACACTAATAAAACCTTTGCAGAATCTATCTGTCTGCTGGTCCCAAGTCAACTCCTGTTAYTACCAAGCCAAATTCCTGTTTCCAAGGATTACGTCAGATGCAAATCCCCTCCCACCTGGTTGCACAGCTAGAAATTACAKGTAGTAAGAATCCAGGTCAAACTCCAGTCAGCGCTTGAGAGCCGTACCTTGTCAAACACACAGGTCTTGAAAGATCTCCCTGCAGCAATAAATAGYGAGATACAGAGCCTCCAGAGGCTGTAGATCATGCCGGCTTCTCAAGAGGATAGTTGAACCCATTGTTCACAGTCCAAAAGTCCTTGGGAGTTTATGATCCTACGTTAAAACCTAAATCTTTTCATTTGAAGAGATACTTCGTGACGGATAGTGTAAATTAGTTTAAAGTAACTTTTTGTCAGCCAGAATTCATGATATAGATAAATTTAAGCAATGCCTTTTTAAGTGTCTCTATGAATTAACATTTTCGTARTTCCCCTCTGGAGCCTGGGGGAAATAAAGGTCTACTAGTGATTATTTTCCTACTTTTCATTGCCCCAAGTGGACTTTTTTATTATTATTATTATTATTAAGATCCAGGGTAGAAGACATCTGATTTATCTAGCTGGCATGTTAATGGCCACTAACCTGAGACCATTTTTCTTTCTTATTTTACAAAATAGATGTTCTGAAACCTGTCAACTCTTGTTTTAGGAACAGATAAAAAAATCCTTCTAAAAGCTTTTTCAGATTTAAGGAACTGTGGATTTGAGGAAAAAAAGAGCAGAGACACTTCTGTTTCAAAATTTTGGCCTAAAAAAGGCTCTCACATGAAACCATAAAGTCTCTGGCTCTCGGGTGCTTCACACAGTTTTTCTTGGGTCATATTTTTCATAAGAATATCCAACATCAAACATTAGCAAAGCAGTACTCAAATTATTGGCCACTGTTAATCTCCTCTATTTCAGATGAGTCACTTTTGACTTTTATTAGGAGGTGCAAAAATCTCTTTCATCTAATTCCCAGCATCTTCATTCATGCATGACAACTTGTCCTCATTCTCCGCCTCTGCAGTATGTGTGAAACAAGATGTCTCACAGTCTAATTCTAGAATTTAAGTACTGAGCTGAAAAAATTGCTGAAGTTTCTCATATATGTTTGTAGCACAGGCTAGAATTAGTAATAGTCATAAAACACAGCRCCCTTTGCCCACAGTTGCTCTGCAGGTAGAGATACAATGAACTTTACAAGGAATTGGCTTCCAACTATTCTATTTGAAGTGCTAGAGAGGAATAAGGGGTCTAATCCTTCAAGGACATACATAACTTAAGCCTTGTGCCTGCCAGCAGACTTCAACAGGACAAGTTAGGATGATAGATTTAATTGCATGCCTGGGATGTTGCAGAATCAAGGCCTAGACTCCAGCGGTTGATAGATGATCTAAATTGCCAGAGTTCATGGAACTGGCTAAATAGCTCTTCCCAAATGCAGCCTGACTTCTGCCTTGTAAGATGATAATGGCAGTGTCAGTTAGCATTCGTGTGTCTGCAAAAGAGAATTGGAAAGGAAAAGGAACGCAGGGCTGAGTAGAAAAGAAAATTCACTGTATTGCAAAGAGGCTGAGGATATGTTTCCCTACCAGGACTGGCTGCATCGACATTTCTGACTGCCCAGGTCAAACTGAGATATCTGCCTGGGTGAGTCCTTGCAGTTTCCAGGAAGAAAGGGCAGTGCTTAAGGACAGACCAGAGGTGCTCTGGAAGTTTAAGGATGTAGATCAGTTCCATTAAGTGCTCACTAAAGCTGGCTGAGGATTTTTGATGGAGCATTTTTCTGTTCAGAAACATTAGACTGCCAGAAAAGAAAACACCTTTTACAGCAAATTCATCAAAATATTTGTTGGGGAAGGTTTCTAACCTCCAGGATGAAGTATCTTGAGGGAAGGAGGTAAACAACTAATTGGACTGCTCACCTGAGAAGTGGGAATACACGCTCCTATGATCTTGGAAACAGAAGTCTGTTCTCCCACATCCCAGAGGCATTTCCCTGCCACTGCCCTGGAGCAGAGCTGCTCCAGGCTCTCTGTTGGGACTGCTCCATGTGGAGAGGCAGCTGGATGAGCACAYGGTAGCTCAGCCCAAGCCTGGCTTCAACTCCGGTCTCCCACATTCTGGATGAGTGCCTACCATCACAGAAATGCTCTTTCTAGTGTCACATTCTTTCAGCTCTTATTTTGGGGAAAAACTCAGGAATATGCTACAGTAGTTCCACTAATGAATTAATCCATAAACCCTTGATGGACCAGAGAAATTATTTCTCACCACATCCACTGCACGTACAGCTATTACCTGAACACCTGCCCTTGAACTTACGTTCAACAACTCCCGCAGAGGCCATTTATCCTCTGCAGAGGTCTGCCCTCTGTATTGAAATGATGATCTTCTCRAAGGAGTTTCCTCTTACTGCCTGTGCTGCCTGTACAGGGCATCACCCGGCTCCGAATGTCCTACAGCCTCACCAGTCACTKCTGGATCAGTGCTGAGCAGTCACTGCTGTGCGGTCCAACCTACACACATGCTCAAGCCATTTGTTTGGCAAATGATTATTTCAAAACCTTCTCTTATTGCAGAGAAGGTAAACCAGAACATGGTAAAAAACACCCCATCCTCATTTTTGCTTTCAAATACTTTTGTTTGGAGGAAGAGGGACACGCTAAAAGGCTGGCTTCGTTGTGCAGCTGAAAAATAAGCAAGCCAAAATTCCTTTTTGTGTGTTTAATTGATTTCAGTGAAGCCACACATCAGAAATGAATCTGGCTCACTTTCTCTCTCACACACATGTGGTCTTAGAAAATTTGCTTAAGTTCTGGAAAACCTCTGCAGTTTTGGTAAACCCCTAATTGTTCTCCTGAGGGAAGTTTCTGTTAAATGACGTATCTTTATTCACCTCAGAGTTTCTAAGAATAGGATTAATTAGTTTTAGACATCCCACTATCAAAAAGGTTAAGTTCTTCTTCATTAGGAACGACCTCATCTTGTCTCCAATCTCACRCTGCTATCATCTGTAACGACGCACCAGAGAGGCATCAGTTGTACCATGACTGAAAAGGCTGTTGGATGACTTGTTTATAACCAAAGCTTTAATTCATTAAATAACAGAGAAAACAACTTTTTAGTATGAGTTGTGTTACTGCTTTGCAGACTGAGTGCTTGTCTCATTGCTGCTGTCACATTTGGGGCTAATTTAATGAATAATTAAATAATTTAGCTTTTAACTAAATTAATCATTTAGTTAATTCATTAATAATAATCCATTACACTTCCATGGTGCCTTCCAGGCTAAGATATCAAAGTGTTTCGTGAGCATTATGGGGAAGTTCACCCTTCTTCCTCCCGCATATAGCCTGAGTAAATGGGTTTTATACGATAAACTACATTAGTCAGCTTCCAAGAGAGGAGGAATCCAGTTCTGGTTACGCAGGTGGGGGCAAGGAATGGCTCGAACAACCAGCTTGCCATTTTCAGCAGATGCAGACTTTCCTCTCCAAAACCCTTTTCCCTTGCTAAAACAGCACACATGATGGGAGGCAGGATGATATAACACTGGGGCATGTTGTGATGCAGGTTTGGTTCCTTGCTCTGCTAAAGACTTCTTTGTGTGATCCACAGTCCCCAAATGCCTTAGCTGCCCACCAACACAACAAGGTGGGTGCAAACAGCTCCTCATTTTAAGAAGAACACACTTAAGTCTGACGTTTTTGCACACCATGGTAAAGCAACCAAATTGCAACTGCAAATTTGCAAGTGCCAGCTCAAATTGATTAAGCAGCATACCCATGAACCCAGGGTTCTGCATCTCATCTCCTTGCACCAGGGAAAAATGAGGCAAAGGTCTGCTAAACTCAGGCAGCAGGTTGGTGGCAGAAGTTGGCACAAACCCAGCACTTCTAGTTCTTTGTGTGCCCAGCCGATCCATGCTCAACTCACATCTGAGCCAGGTATCGACACTTCCCTATTTCAAGCCAAGCTCTACCTGGAGACCGTTAAATTTTCAAGCCATTAGTAATAATTTCCTCATCAATACTCCATTGTTCCTCTTATTTTTCTCCCCTTGGTACCTGAATAGCCTGTGAAGGTGGTTTCCATACATTTAATATCATCTTTCCATTTATAATAATTTTACTGTCTCAATCTGGTTTAGTGAGGTGCTACTTTTAARACAGAATGGAAATTAATTTTTTCATACATATTGAAAGAGGTTGATTACGTAGAACATTGTGGTCTATTGTGCAGGAGCACAATGATGAATCACTTTGCTCTTATTTTTATTTATTTTTTAGGCTTAAGCAATGGTGAAATTCTTAATGATGTTCCATAGTGACTATCTATCTAAAGGAAAAAAAAATTAAAAATCAGTGCTCAGGAAGAGTAAATTGACAAGAAGCCAAATGGATTTAACTGTGTAATTCTGAAGAAGAGAGAAACAGAACAGCTTAAAAGAGCTATTACGTTCTTAAGTGAAGACATGGTGATACAGTGTTTAATGAGGGGAGAATGGAGGCTGAGCTGATATGAAAAGGGGGAGGTAATGTGATGCCCCAGAAGGCCTCATGAGAGATACACAGAATAAGAAGCCTGTTCCCACCTTCCCAAGCAATGTGATGGTCAAGAACACAATTCAAGATCTCTAAGGTGATGGTGCCGCAGAGCAACGAAGCACTTTTGACACCTCCTTGGAAAGWTGTCTCCGAGAAGTGGGCAGCAGCAGTGCTTTTCAACAGCCATAGCGCTTATGAAGATAAGAGTAGTGCAAACACTTCTGACAGTGTGGAAGCTAACTTYGAGAGCGTTCGAAAAGCCCCAAGGATTTCAGTGATTGAAGTTTTCGTATGCATGCTAAAAATATTCATCTGGGGATGCTTGAGGGTGGATGGAAGTGTTGTACAAAGAACTGGAGAAACAAGAAAAATACCCCCAAGTGTCCTGAGCATCAGCCTGATTAAGGAGGAAACAGCTCAGAGGTAGATTATGCTGATCCAGCGTGAACCATTACGTACTGCTTCAGGACTGGTAAAACTGCAAGTCCTAAACACGCACTGGAAACAGAAGCCTTTTGCTTCACATCTGCACAATCCTCATATTCAACTCTAGACCCATATGGGGAGGCACCTCAAGACTGTTTTTTCAAGGAAATCTCATGGGAAGGATAGGAATGGTATAAATCTCTGTGAATCTTGCAAAAGGTTGAAACGGTACCGATCCTGCCTGCAAAGGAAGTGCAGGAGGAGTTGGGTGATCTACAACTAGTAGCTAAGGAAATATTGACAAAGAAKAATATTGGCTTGTCTCTTTAAAGGCAAGCATCTATTTAATGCAAGGCTGCTGTTACCCTGAAATTTAAGCATTTKCTTAAGTGCTTCGCTGGACAAGAATATCATTGTCCTCAGGCTTCAAGCTGAGCATATGTTGAAGTGCTTTTGCTGAACAGGAGCAGGGCTTACAGAAAACTTCAAACTTAGCAAGCATCCCGTCTACTTACACAGGAGCCACAACATATCAGCCCAGGTGTTTCCTTAAGCTAAAAATGTCAATCATAAGAGCTCTAAATAAATAGCTAGATTTTMCAAAAGGATAACGCAGGAGCACTCRCTGCATGCTCGGTCCACGTAATCAGTGGTCAAATCTATTGCTGGTATAAGTTTCCATAGGCCAAGGAGGCCAGTGGTCCTATGACAACTTGTAGAGATGAAGATCTATTTCCTAGACATTCACTTAGGATTCTCACCATACTGTTGTATTTTTGCTGGCTGTTGCAAATACAGATCATATTTACTAATTTGACAGCTAATGCTATTCACCTAGCTGCAGTCAGCGGATTGCTCCTTCCCTGATAATAATTATAGGAGAATCAGAAACACAGTGAAAAGAAAAGGAAGCTAAAAGAGCCTTTTTGAAGACACGCCACTGTACTGTCTTGCCCAAAAGATGAGTTTGTCCTTAATTAGGCCAGGGGAAAGAAAAGGCTTCTACGGCATATTAGCATGCTTTTATCACTGCACTCAGAGTAACAAATAATTAACAAAGTGAACCTCATAGAAGTCTGGCTGGTCCTGTGAAACATCCCTTGTTAGTTGTCTCCAACAACTGCCATGAGGGCCTGTCAAATTTTTGCTAATGTGCATATTAATGGATTTTTAGTAGCACCATTTGCTACTTCAAAGATCATGTATGTTGTCTATTTAACCTTGAAAAGCCCGCTGGCTAAAAAAGTATTTAGGAATATGAGGTGCTTTTCTGCCTAATTTGTTCTGTAAGTATCAAATGGAAGATGTGTCATTTGGAAATGCAATTTAGCATGACAGCTAGTGTGACAGTCCAGCACAGGACTTTTCTGACAATTGTTTACTTATCATCCATCTTATTTATTGACTATCCAATCCAGAAATTAAAAAGAAAATAAATGCAATTCTTTATTTTGAAATACTTTAAGGTTTTATACTACTGCAATAACTTTTGAAACTCCAAGTTTAAAAGGTAAGTGAATGCACAAGCTTGTTTAGCTGCTCAAGTAAGTTTACACCAACATTATTTGGAAAAAAATCCTTAGTCATGGAAGCCAAATCAAAATATAAAGTGAGGCTTGTATTTGCACTATTTACACTTTAACATACCTCATTTATTAAATTATTAATCAACTAATGTTTATTAAGCTCTTTGAAGATTAAAAGCACTCAGAGTGTTAAACACTATTCTTCTCACCATCATGTATTCTAATTTTCAATGTTTTAGCACACAAAATAAATTTCACTCAGATCTAGAGGATGCTTAAAATTAGCTTGTTTATACACTTTGAGGATGCAGTTAATTTATGTAGGTTAATGATTCCTGTGGCATATTGAGGATGCTGCATGGCGAATAAATAAGAATTTGCAAGCTGACTTACATCAAGTAAATTGAGACTTCAGGATTCTTTCAATTCTCAGTGACAGTAAAAATCTCAGATGAAATCCTACTCCTGGGGAGAAACTACAGCGAGCCTCCCTTGGTTGCATGAGCACCAGAATCCCACCCCTTTTCAGGYTGGACATCTGTGCATTTCCCAAAGCAACCAGTGCTGCCAAAGCAAAGCTCTCCGACACAGAAGCCCTTTCCCAGCGAGGGGGAGCAACGAGACCTCCCGACCTCCACATCTGTCCCACTCTAACAGGATTAATTGCACCTGATACTCATGTCCCGCAGGTGGTCCAGAGAATCCTTCCACCACCCTAACCTCAGAGGATTACTTGGATGAGATGATATGAAGAGGGGAGATGCACAGGACCCTTTTTGCTAATTTCTGTGGAGGAGGGGAAAAAACAAATCATGAATAAAAAAAGAGATTAGCTTCCTCCCCAAAGGTTAAGAACAAATGGGAAACTCCTTTAAAAAGTGGTGAAAAGATACCTGTAAGGACAACAAATTGCTTCAATTCCCTTTGATGGAGAAGAATCAATGCTTAAGTAGATTTACCAGGATCAACACAGACACTTCCATTTGTTCATGCACAAAGGTGAAATAACATGCTCAAGTTTAGAAGATGTAAATAAAAATCCTTAAATTAGAGGTCAGTAAAAATGTGACCTTTTTGAGTCAGGAAGGACAAGCAGCCACTTAGCTGCTGAAAGCAGGTAGCAGCTGCCCTTTGCCCAGGCTAGCTCATAGCCTGCTGTACTGGGAGCTTGCTTTGGAGACGTGGACTGGAACTTCTCCAAGGCTGAGGAAGATACAAAAGTGGGTTTTTCATTTCCTTCCTAGTACTCAAATATTTAGATTACTACTAGCTGGGGTAAATGCATAATGTTGTTTAAATTTTTAAGTTTGTTAGTAAATTTGCAACTATGCTTGTGCTAAATAAATAATACATTTTCTGCATCGAGAAAGCTTTGGCTTTACTACAGCAGCCCCCCACTCCCAAGTTCAATGCCAACGGATATTAGTGAGGAAATGTTGGTGGGAAGATCTCTCTTTAATTAGACCATTATTTTGATAACTCAGATTCACTGCAGAGTGGTTGATCTTTCACATGTACTATGTTTCTTCTCAAGAACGTCCCACATAAAATATTATGTTCTCTAGCCCTACATTTCCACATTTCCATAATATTTCCTTAAGCTTCAGCCACTGACAAACTTAATTAAAAGTACAATTCATTTCCAGTATGCACTCTACACAGCTTAAAATTAAATCTCATTTCTCCTTCTCTTTTTGTAGCAACTGAAACCTCTGATTTTCTCACTTTTTTTCTACCTTGGCTAACTGAAAGATAAACTTTTGTTAACATAAGTGCATGTGCATCTGTGTTTCCATATATTTAAAAGGCATGTTCCTGGCAGCAGGGAAAACATTACCAGGTTGTATGAAGGATGTATATAGCATTTAGAAAAGTTTTAACCAGCTTAAAAAAAAAAATAATGGAGAAATAATCCTTTTAAAGCCATGTTTGGAAAAGACTGTGAATACAATTAACCTCTGAAATTCTATGCTTGTTGGCTTGCCTAGTTCAGCACTTCCCAGGGACCATTTATCTCAACAGGAGAGCATAAATACTGTGTAGCACTGACTTTATCACTGCAACTTTAACTAAACAGTGTCCCTAGAGTGACTTAAGGGTTAATCCTTTCCATCTCACGAAAGGTAATGGATTTTGATTAAAGAGAGCACATTAGTGTCTTGCAAGCCTAAAGCAGATGCACACACCCCAGCTCTATATTTAATTTAAAACCAGCACCCTCAAAGAGGAATATAAGCCATTTATACCACCAGCAACTAATCCTAAAAATGTAACGCAACTGACCTCAGTGAAATGGAAATTACGACCATGGCTTAGCTGTAATAATTATTTGCATAAGGTTTTAGTGGCAAGTACATTTAGAGAATAGTGCATGGATTCTTAATGAAAACGAGACAAACTTTTGGGAGAAGAACTCAATGCACTTTTTCCAGATGTGTTTTGAGACGACGGACCCTCCCCAACAACCAGAATTTTGCCTGCACGCCTGGACCGAGGAGGCAGGCAGCCAACCCAGCTTTCCATGGCAGCAAAACAGGTAGCAGAGCCACAACCATTTTACTATCAACTTTGTCTATGGCCTTGCACTGGCCTTGGATCTAAGGCCAGTTCAAACAGTAACTAAATTAGTCTTGACTCACTAGCTGGTTGGTGGGAATGGGATTCTTCACCTTCAGCTTCTCTGCCCAGTGACTGTCCACATCACAGGAAAGAAATTCAGGTTATTCCCATGCGATAGCTGACTCCTGGCTGGTGCAAAATGACTCAATAGCTCAATTAGGGGACAGGTGCCCAACACACAGAGATCTCCTGCACAACTGGTGGTCACTCATAGATACAGGAGATCAACCAAAGAGGGATGAGATAAATGTGTCAGGATCACTTTGCTGGAACATGTCTGGTTTTTAGACCGARTCACAAGCAAGTTCACACAGCTTTTCACACCAGAGTACTCCTGGGGGAATTCCTCCCTATAAGAAGCTCAATTATACATATCAGTTTCTGTTGTAGTGGCCTTAAAAACAAGAGTGGATCGCCTTCATGTAAACAGAGCTCATCTGGCCCTTTCATTGAAGTTCTTCCRAAGTTCAGACAAACTATTGAAGGCCGTCTATTGATAACAGCTTGGGGAGGAAGAAACCCCCTCCAAAACCCAGCCTCAGATTATGTCCAGAACAAAAGCCAACCACAAGAGAAGAAAATAAAGCAGATGTGAAATATGTGGTCGGCAAGCAAAAAGGCCACCCTTGTTTTAGATTTTAATTATGAAAATTTTTCTCTTCTGACAAGTGAAATGAATTTAGTCACTCATGCATGGTGTGAAAGTTGAATTGTCTGAAAATTAAATCAAAATAAAAAATGAAAACTACAAACAGGGCTTTCACTGCTACCAACAAGGGAGCCATCCTTTAGAGGTGACATTTCACAGCAGTCCCCGAGAAATGCGATTGTTCATAGCATTAAGTAAATTATGGTCCCTGAACAGTGTGGAAATAATTGAAAATGTTTGCTGTTTTTAAGTAAATGCTATAAATCCCTGAAGGCTATTTGAGTCTTGAAGTAGAAGAGAATAAAATGTTTGAAGCAGGAAAGCATATGGGTAAAACGCCTGATGGTTTGGCTGACAATCGTAAAATTTCACCCTAAATATCAGCTGGTAGTAGATTTCCTGTTTCTGCTAACAGGCTCACTTTTAGAAAGTTTTGCCTTTCTCCCTCCTCTCCAGCCAGCACTCACATGTGAAATGGCAATACTTAACTAGATGTGCCTTTCGCAGAAACAAAAATGTCAGTGCATAAGCCCAAATGTAACGCAAATAAAGGCCACGCACCATGTAATGTCACTTGTGTCAAAGAGGCAGAAAATACGATTCCCTGACTGCTGCCCGGTGGCCTTCAGTTCTTCTCTCTGTCACTGCAGGAGCGAGGGTTGCGATAGGTTTCCTGGTGCTTTGTTTGTAAAGAGCTTACACCTTTGGCGACAGGATTCTGCTGCAATCCGGAGGCAGCTTTTTCCATTTTTACATAACCTGCCACATCTCATTGCTAATCAGTATCTTCTGATATTCCTCTTGAAATGCTTTTTCACCCTCATTATACTATATCTGCCATTTCTAACTCCCTGATTATTGTGAATAATAAAAAAAAGCTTTTACATTTTTGTTGAAAGTATGTAAGATTGTTGCTTAGAGTACACTTGTCATTTTGTCTTATCACAACAGTGTAAGACTCCAGCCCCAACACAGATATATTTAATACATCCAGACTGTGACACATTCTTTCAGAAAGAAGTCTGTAACACCTCCACCCAGCACTTTTCCTGACACAGCCCCGCGTTAACCAAGCTGACTAGTACACATCTACCACGCTCTACAATCGTGTATTTAATGAACCATTCTTAGAAACCCTGGCTACTATTCCCTGGTGCCAAATACAGGTGTGCTGCAGCAAACGTGGTTGTTCCCTCTGTACGTGCAGCACACCTTTGGACTTTTTCCAAGCAGCGGCAACAGAAGAAGGAGAATTAGCTCACTTGGCTCAACACCAGCCATGACCCCACCTGCACGGAGCAGCTGCAAGACGCGGCATTAGCTCCCGACAAGTGGATTACTCACAGCAAGAAGACAATTCTATTACTCAGAGGAAGGAAGAAAATATGTCACCGAAAGGTTTAAGGACCATGGAGCAAACATATAAACATTGTTTAGGCACCTATTTATGCATATATGAGCCTAGTGGGATTCACAAAAGCACCTGCATAAGTTAGTCACCTAATTTGTACCAGTCATAAAGGTATTCAAAGCCTAATTGCTTAAGTGTTTTTGAAACTCCCGGTAGACATCAAAAGACCTTTGTAAATCTGCTCCCCTGTGCAACCAGATTTTTATGGACACAGTCTATAAACAGCAATGTACAAATGCCTCTTCATGCAGTCACACAAGTTTGATCAGTTTTCTAAGGACTATTTGCAGTGTTAGAGGTTTATGTGGTCCTTGCCACATGTGGGTTCAAACGAGTCCAGTTCAGTTACAAATTTGTTACTAATCTGCGTGTAAAACTTGGCTGTGTGTTGTATCATTGCATGCACAGTTATGGTTTAAACAGAACTTTGCCAGAATAGAAATATTACTCCATCTTTCAACTACAAACATGGAGGCTTTCACTAAGACAGCGTGAATGATTCCAGTGTACTTATACTTGAGTTTTGATTTAAAAAGCAGGCTTTCCTCTTCACTGGTTACAGCTTTTTATCCCTTACATGAACTAGATTCCTTTACAAACAACATACATCTTGTATGCAACTCACTGAAAAAAAGAATATCTCCTTTTTCGTTGCAAGATTTGTGTGGATAGCCTGACTCCATTAATTTCAACTGGATTGACTCTACACCATCTGTTTTCTGTGCAGCTGCTTTATTGTGGGGAGAGAGGAAGACAAAAAAGCACCCTTCTGAGCTCTACCGATGACATCCAGAAATAAGACTATAATTGGTGGAAAACCTTCTGAAGTCTGCTGTAATCATAACAGTCAAAGGGATTAGAGTGTGATCTGAAAGAAGAGATGCAGATCAGATTTTTTTTCAAAAGGGTTTGAAACCTGCCTACCAGACCCTTTGCAGACCCTCATCCCTTAGAAATAAAATAAAATAAACCCACCAGCATGAGAAGCAATTAAACTCAAATTTTACAAACTTGTGTTTCTCACTGTTTTGCTGCATATAGTAGACAGGTAATAATCCATCAAACAGTGATTACAGGGCACATAACAGGAAGGCGATTACTAACATATGCCCACTACATACAGTCATTAGAAGGGCAGTACATTAATTTTAGAAGAACACAAGCYTGGTTTTGAGTAATCCTAATTTCCGCTCTTATACCAATGACCTTAATGATATGCCTGCACAGAAGCAAAACAGACTTAGTTCAGTGTAACCAACTACAGAAGGGAATACAAACTCCCAATTTCAAGAGGATGAATCATTTCCAAACAGCAGCTGGGAGAACAACCCTCCAAAGGAGGCAAGCAGTTGCACAACTGCAGTGCAAAAGATGTGTTCAACTCATCTCATGTAATACGTCACTACCAAGCAACATATGCTTTCTTCTGTTTTTTTTTCATGCCATTGTGTTAAATCTGTGCCACACTACTTCTGTTAAGCATACTTAGCACTAATAATAATAGTGCCTATTTCGGGACTGTCCTCAGTATCACTGATTTCATGATCTAAACCCCTCTGCATGTTCATCTTAATACTGCCRGTAGCTTCAGTCACATTTGTAAATGTGTTCTTGGTCCCAGAAACAATTTATTTGTGCTTGAACTTTTTGYGATAAGAGCACTGCCTTTGCAGGATTAACTGATCTTACCCATGTATTTATGACTCAGGTAACTTCTTTTTCCCAGCTTTAATAAATAATGAAGCCCGGATGGTTTTGCAAGTGGGTTCTCGCCCTCCTGGAGCCGCGACATGAGCCAGAAGAGAGCACTGATGCCAGTCAGAAGCAGAAGCTCATTCCTCCGCCACAGTAATTCTCAGCAGAATGCAACAACCACATAATACAGAYGGCTGCTATAAATACAGCAGCAGCCTGGTAAGGAGCGGTATGGGAAATGCGGGCTATGGTTCAGCATCTCCCACCATACCGAGTGCCTCTTTGGAGGCTGCTGTCTCCTCTGAGATGCTGAGCACCCTCTGTTCCTGCCTACATCAAATTCTGCCTAAAAGGCAAACKGGGGCCCTTAAACGAAATGAAGCTTGACATATAGATGATACGTTAATAAACCAGACAGCAACAATTAACTAAGGACACAGTCCTCCAATACAAGACTTTCAGATGTGCTGCATGTGGCGACGTTAAGGATGGATTTTGCTGTTGTTAAGGAGCAATGATTGCAATCTTTATCTAATACAYGTTCTGAGGGAAGCAATCCTTTTCTTCTGAGCAGGACAGTCATTGTGACTTACATCAACAGATCAATAGAGAGGTGGGAAACATCCTCCGAGAACCTACGTGTTCACAAAGACGCTTTCCAAAGGTTTTTCAGTTTCACGCTCACATTTTCTGTGCTTATTGTCTACAAAACTTCGTGGTCAATAAGCTTACACTGGTGATGGTCTAACAACCATCCTGCTCCCCCAAGACAGTCATCTGTATGGCACCGTTGGAGCTCTTTAAACAATTTTGTTTGAATTTCAGCTGCAGAGACTGTTGATAAAAAATTGAAACTCTTTTCTGAAACTTTGTCCCTGAGGTGTATGAAGTCCTGCATGACCCTGTCACGCTCGTTCAGCATAAAGCCTTCCTCCTCTCTGCAGATTTCAGCAGCAAACGATTAGCAGAACAGAATACACCTCTGCCGACACAGCCCTGCTACCTCCTATTTCAGACTTTCACAGTTTTCAGTGCATTTATCTCAACTTTCATCAGGAACGGTGAAGTCCTTTCGGCTGAATGGAGGCATACAGAGAATTAAACCAGATTGTCGCAGAGTGAAGAATTCAATCCGAGTCTCCTGAGCCTTTTGCTCACACCAKACCCAGCAAATACGCATCGCAGCAAAGTGGCACGACACCTGAAMACAACCCACCTGGGCATTAATGCAATCTGGACAGACTTAAGCTGCTGCCTTGGGAGACGGGAATTTTTACTTCCCTGTGTTCATTTACGCAGTCATTTTATATTTAATTCTAATCTACCTATGTTGAAAACAGCACATGTTTGGAGGAATGGGACTTCAGCTCCGAGTACTTTAAAATGCTTATACCGTAGATATTTACATGTTGTACGTGGCAGAATAATACTATATTTACCTCAAACATTAAAAACCCAAAGTGTTTCAGATACTTCAATACGTGAAGTGCCTTAGAGCAAACACTGTAAACACCTTGTAAAAGTAAAATTCCCAAGTGTTGGCAAATAAACAAGCTGCAGGGAGAAAACAAAGAAAACGCAAAAAAGACTCATTGCAAGATAACTGCAAATGAATAAAAAACAGCTAAAATTGGACAGTAGAAATTCAGAGGCCTCTTTTAATGGGTCATGTCTTTCTAACCTGCTTACCACAGCGGACCACGTACCATCCTTAATTACACCAGTATATATCCAGAGAAACTCTATCAAAAGCCTGAGCTCACAAAACCACATCTGAGAGCCAGCATAACTGCTCTTCCCATCTATCTCCTCCTTTTTCTGGTTACACATAGCATGGATATTGATAGTTCAGGCTCAAGCTTTCAAAACCTTTGGGACTGCATTACTCCWGAAGGAATATAAAATCAAAGCAGCAGCATGAGGAATGCAAGGGCTATGTACTTATTGCAGAAAATGGTCTAAAGCACAGTCATTGCCATCAAGAAAGGAGAAAAGCCAGACCCCTGTACCACCCCCAATCCCAGCACCCCTGCGTGACCGTCATTACCTCCAAACTGCTTTGCCAGCATCAGACAGGGCGTTGCAAATTTTGCTCTGATCGATGGATGTGACTAATTGGAGAGACAAAAGCTGTGTGTCCTGCCTTGGTCAGAGGGAGGAAAACTGCTTCCCTGTGAGAGCAACAACGTGCYGGGGCAGGGGAAGCAGCGGGTGTGGGAGGTTGTCAGAGCAAATAAGGGGCTGAGGCACAGCTGGGGACAAAGCTGGGGACACCGCTGAGAGCAGCCGCACAGGCTGCAGCAATCACACACCTGCAGAGCCTTTCCCTAAGTGTAAGATCTTATCCAGCCCCAATGGCACAAAAACTGGCTGCAGTGAGAGAAACCTGGAGGATAGGTCCCACTTTTGAAAGATGCAGYGGGCAGAGAGGAGATGGGTTTACAAACTCTCTCATTTCCATGCTGGATCCTTCTGAAATTTTTGYTCCAACAGTTGAAGATCTTTTGGTGTCTGCAGCATGCTCATGAGCAGGCAGATACCCTCAAACTTGTGACCAGCCTAGGGAACCCCTCACAGCTTGTAAGTGTGAATTATTYGCATTGAATACTAACTGAAATATGTGTATGTGTGTATATATATGTATTTATATATGTAAACATATACATACATGCATCATATGCCTATGTATGCTAATAATTTCTTATATTTGCCCTGAAGCTTTGATCCAACAGAGCAGCCAAGCAGAGGGAAATAATSACACAGGCCTATGCTGTGTATATACACATCCTGACATTTTGCAAACCACCATTTTAAGTTAGAGAAAAATACTTGTCGCAACATGGATAGGAACACCACCACAGAAGCATTTTCTCAGGGTTACAAGGCTCTTCTGTCTTACACAATATGGTAGCATTTATGTCTAATTTCCTAACTCCTGGGAGCTCCTGCAGGAGAGAGGTTTCCATTTGGAATTGTCAGTGTCTGTTTTACGCAGAACTGACTTGATCCAAAACGTTTGCTTAACACGTACAGCTTTGGAGGTCCTACTGTGCATATTAAAAAGCYAGCTTTATTATTACAGTGGCAATAAAAGCAATGAAGAGGCTTTACAAGCTAGAAGAAATATATAAAGACTGGGTGCATCTGGACTTTGAATAATGTATGAAATCCAGATTTTAAGGCTGGCTTGTAAGATAAATGCAGTCACCAAAAGCAACTGGAATTGTCTGATCACTCTGGCTCTTTGATCTTCAAGGGTTTTAGTGCAAATACTCTGGTCCAAGATACTGCCTTTCTCCATCAAACCTCCTCTGAAAGAGTCAACATTTAGATGAATTTCAAGCTACAGTGAGAATATCGCAGGCTACTCAGGCAGCTCTAAATCCTTCTACACAGCTTTCAGGGAGTGAAACATAAGCAAAAGTGAGAAGCCACTTTTTGGTCATGCAGCTAAGGACCAAACTTATGATGCTCTCCCCCTCCTCCAGGCTGGCAGACCCCTGTTCCTGCCTCAGAGGTAGCTCCTTATTTCAGCTGATTTCAYATGAAATGCAGAAAGATTCTTGGATCTCCCCCTTATTTATCTTGAATCCTGAATACTGGTGGGGTAGGCAGACAGATCCCTGGTTTCCAGCAGCATGCTTCAGCTCGAGGTTATTGAACAGAAAGGGGCGATGCTGCCTTTCATYCCCTGGTTACTTTTCTGGGGGGAACAGGGGCCCCCACTTTTACCATTTGGCTGTGGTTGGCTGTGGCAATCTTGGAGCAGACCAAGGCAGAGCTGCAGCTTGGAGTCGGGGCTCCACAAATAACAGTAGCTTTCTCCTCCTTACCAGCTACGCTGTTGTGACYGCTATGTTGGGCTTTAAAACCAAATCCTCTCCCACAGTTGATAAACTGATGCACCTCTACATCGGTAGCGAAAGGCTGGAAGCAAATGTGGTTATAGCGAGAAGCAAACAGCTAAAATTCWGTGCTTGGGGTCTTCTCTGCAGCTCCCATTACACCTTACATGAAGGGTATGGTCTGTGCTGTCAGCTTACCCTTTTCAYAGGGCATTGGCAAACCTTTCAAATCCTGAGCCTTTCCACACTGCTGAAGCCTCTGTTGTCAGCTTTTTGGGTCTGTGACTACAATTTGCTCACCACCATGCCTGGGGGGTACAGCGGCAGCACTTTTCTGGCACAGGTACTAAAAGGCTGCCTAACTTGCATTTGCTGATACAACTCCTRTGCTGTGAATTGCATGTTTACTAGGATTAGTCATCCATTCATATTCATTCCTTGGGCTTTCATAAGCAGTATTCTAAATGTTTAGATCCACATCTAAAAATGAAAAATAGTAATTAATGGAAAAAATCTGTAAAACTCTTATTTGTGGTGGCAAAAGAATGAAGATTATAAATTTACTTTAGAATCAAGTATTTAACRTGGATAAACTTCACAACCGGTAGATGCCAAAAGCAATCTCTTCATCCTCTAACCTGTGCTGCTCACTGAATACAAAGAACTAAGTGATTGCCTATCAAGTAATGGACAATCAAGCCATGGTCAGGCACTAAAAACAAAACAGCAATGGACTTTAACAGTTAGTCATAAATATAAAAATCAGAGCCCCATGGATCACCAGGGACGTAAATGGAGTTGACGTACTGGAGTGTTTTAACTCCTARAAGTTTTTGCTTCTAATAAGAGAGTAAAGGAGTGTAGTAAAGCAGGCGCGTGGTGGACAATACTGCTTCACACACTTTTTCCACATCACCTGGAYGAAAACAGTCATCAATTATCTTGCCCTCCCCGTTACCAGCCTGTTACCAGCTGGAAGTTGGACATCTCAGGCAGCACCTGATGCCTTTCTGGCAGATACACGCGTTAATCTGTGTTCTCCATGGACCTGATATCGAGCTTCTCCCAGACATCAGGAGAAGTATCTGTGAAAAGGTTTGTTTGCAATTCCAGCTCCCGAGCAAAAGGCTGTCATTGTGCTCCAGGTGGTGATAGGAGGTGACTGTTGAGAGAGGAAGGGTAGTGGGAGGGCAGCCCATGGCCAGCACGCTGCTACAGGGCTGGTGGGATAGAGACATTAGCGGGGTGTGCAGAGGACCCACTCAATGGGGTCTAATTTCTGGGGGCTTCCTGGGTGCTATATGTGCTTACATGGTACCCTCACAGTATTTCCAATCATCCACATGGTGTTCCAAGTGGGCACGGAACAGACGGAGAGGCACTGAGGACTGCACCAAAGTGCTGCTCGCTGTGATGCCAACATCTGGGCTCTTGGGGACAAAGGGGTGGAGAGGTACAGCAGTGGTGAGATTGCTTTATAAATTATTGCCTGTGTTCAGCTGACACATTTCAAGCTTCAAAAGAGGCATAAGCACTACTCATGGTAGCGCTTTAAACTGTAAATCCTTAAAAAAAAATCCTTGAAAAACAAAGAAAGCCAACGCCAAAAMCAAAACTTCCCTCACTTCATTTATATTTTATAATAGTTCAGCTTGTCAGTAGGATGTAATTTGTGATCCCTCCTCAGAAGATGCTCAGAACTGCCACAAAACTGCCAAAAGATACCAACTTTTGTTTTATTTTGTCCTTGCTGCTCTATACCTTTAGAATGGACCAACAATAAACTATATTTAATGTAAAGTATTAAAAGTAAAGTTCTCCCCAGGCTGAAACCCAGTGCATGGAGTTTCAGGTCTTCATGATCATGTTATAAATCAACTGTGAATTAAAACGCCGTCAAAACATAGGATAAAATGGCTCTTCTGGTTGCTGCTATTGTTATAGATGGTGTAATATACCGTGACTGGTTTCAAAATTGAATTTCYTGCATTGCTAACAAGTGTGTTTCCCATTTGAGAATGATGCCCATTAACCATGATACTTTTATATAACAGCTCACGCAAACAGCTGCCCAGTGCTGAGTTTTCTGTTGTCTGCAGTTTAATAGATTTACAGATTTTAGGTTCATTAGATCATCGTAGTTGATTTCCTCTGTACTACACATCTTAGAGTCACTTTACAGAATAGCTTCTTTGTAGTTGTCCAGTTGTGAATGCTCTCTAAATTTTATGTCTATCGCAGTTACAAAAAAAAAAAAAAAAAAAAAATTGGCTAAGGGTTCAAAAGAAAATGTCAGGGGAACATCACAGTTTATCTGTTGCCAAGTGTTAAGTCCCCCGTACTGTGGGAACACTAGATGTGTGATAAGTTGCCGTGTGTCTGCACGTACACGTTTAAGAGATGTGTTTGCTACTAGCCACTGGTTGCTTGTGCTTTTGCTGAAAATATCTGGGGTCAAATTTCCATTAAAAAATTTCAAAAATCCAAGTGAAAACTTTGAGGAGAGCTGCATTTTGATATGGAAATAATGTTTACTTTAATAACTACTGCTATCTCCTCTATACATCAAAGGCTACATTTTGCAAGATGGATGCTTAACTTCTACCTGAAAAATATGCATATGCAGATAAGTACAAATAGATTTAATTACCCAGCTGCAAATATTCTCTATTCACAAGACAAAATGCTGAGCAAAATGCAGGTGGCCAGATTTGGCTCAGGAACTGCATACGAAAACAGCAGTCCAGTGTATTGCTGTCTACCTGGGTTCTGTACTTCTCTCTTTGCTGTTTCTTGACATGCTGTGATGTGYTTCAGAAGGCTGGACATCCAGGACATCAAAATTAAACCCTAGGGAAGGAAAATAGCTCTTTGATAKGTTTGCTTTCTATGAGGCTGACTGCAAAACCTCAACTCACATTGGTGAGTACTCAGCCGGTGAGTACTTCCACCGGTATCAATAATCATCAAAGCTGCCCATAGCATGGATATGATAAACTGAATTACAGCTGTAATTTGTTAGTATTTTGGAGAATTTTACTCTGGTTTCTTGCATGTGAATAGTTACTACTTGCATATGGATATCAAAGACCATGCACAGACATTTGCTCATGCAGATGGAGAGGCAAATTAAGCTCCAGTCTTYGACAACTGCCCCTTCAGGATAATAAAATTCTTCCAGATCACAGGTGCACACAGCTTACCAAAGTTAGGTGGGGAGGACTGGGATGGCTGAGTCCTGAGTTTGCAATAAACTAATTCTCTACTACTTGATGTTTTGAGCTCAAAAATTCATCAAATTTAGCTCATTATCTTTTCATGGCATAAGAAAATGCAGTTCAAGAATTGTTATGGTCTGGAGACAGTGAGGAGCAGCATCCCATATCACCACCATATCCTTTCTCACATTCCTGTTTTCTGCTGCACTGGTCAGACTAAAATAWAATAGGAGAAGTGAAGATTTTGGTTGGAAATTAATTAGATCTTTCTTTTTTTAATCAGAAATTGTCCATTTGCCAAAATGGACCAGGTTTCATATAAATGCATAGGGATTTGGTTCCTTTCTGCCAGATTTTGGCTGACTGCTGAGGTGTCAATGTGCCCAGTTTGGCAATGTGGGAGCAGCTTYGTACCTGCAGAAAGCCCTGTCCAGRCATCCCGGCTCATCCGGCCACCTGGAAGCCTTGTCTCCAGAAGGATACTTGTAACATAGGTCCTGAAGGAACCTGAAATTTCGAGCCTCCAAATCCTGGGTGCCTTGACTCAGTCCAGGGTTGTCAGACTTTGCGGTCCATCCCAAATTGCTTCCTACAGCCGGGCAGCTGGCTGCTCCCTGTTGCGCTGGATCATCAAGCTAATACAGTTTGATTTATCAAAATTAATTTTTCTAGGATTTTCTAGGAATTCTCATATACTCATTGGTTTTGTTCTGATTGTGAACAGAACTTTTTTTGAACTACCAGAATGGCTGAAGGAAGGGCTTTTCCAAGCTTACACCATCTCTGCCTTTGATTTTTAAAAGAACTTGTTCATGTCTCTTCATGTTTAGCCTGGTCAGTCTTTTGTTTTGTTGTATTCTCTTTGTCTGCTTTTCTCCATTGCATCCTGCTTCCTATTATCATTTAAATTAAGCTCAAAACTCCATCCCAAACACAAAGACTTTTCTTGCCCTCTACACTGCTCTCATTTCCCTCCACCCCCTTCCCTCCACCCCCAGCTTTTCTTTTGTTTCTTTAGCTGCAAAATAGGAGCCTCAGAAATCAGTCTGCAGCTGAAATTCAATTCTTTTGGATGTGTCTCCTCTTCTGATCTGGGGACTCTTGGATCCCCTAGTTCCCTCTTGCTCCTCGTGTCAAATCTCCAAACTTTCTTGTAAGCATTTATTTCTTATGGTGGGAAAGAAAAGAAAGTCAAGCAAAGGAACATGCTCTCAAATAGGTCATTCTGTTAGCAGAAACTGATGGCAAGAATAAAAATAAATCACATAGCTCTGACAGTTACTCATTTTAAAAGGACTGATGGGAGACAAGCATAAAAAACAAAAGCCCAAAAGCAGATTTGAACACGAGGGCGAGCAGCATAGATCTAAAAACCTAATAAAGCCTCAGCCAAAACAGTTTTAGAGAGAAGAGAGTTCCAGCAGAAGGGAGCATATGCTTGACTCAGCCTGATTAGAAGAAATAAATAGAGGCACAGCCATCCTTTGAAAGGAAAACTTCCTGAGTCAGCGTACACAGACCAACCCAGCGGCGAGACTACGAAAGAGAAGTACAAGCCTCTCAGTAACCTCGTATACGCTGTGTGCTTAATTTGGGCATTCTTGTTTCAAAAAAAGAAACTGCAAAAATAGACAGAATCCAGGGAAATGCCAAAAAAAGGAAAAACATGAAAATAGGTGGAGCTTCAGTAAAAGGAGGCATTCAAGATTTATTCRTTTTTATAACAGGAAAAGAAAAACAAGAGGAGGTTATCTTATCGAATAAAAGATGCTACAGTGTAGGCCAGTCAGATGATCCTATTCACCATTTCCCATAACAAGATGATACTGAAAATAATGAAAAATAATAGGATCCTTTGTATAATGTGTAATTAATCTATGTAACATATTCYAACTGGATTTAAGGGGAAATGCACGTTGGTATGAACCAGCACCATTACTGGGAGTTACATGCACACATCCATTTCAGTCTTACAAAATGAGCATATTTGTAAGTCTTGAGGCTTTTTTGTTCTTGTTTGCAGACAAGACCTGGATGACCGTTAGGTAAAACAATTAATTAGTCCAGAGGGAAGGTTACTAAGATACAACCCCTTCCAATGCATGCTCAATACACTATCAAAMCCAGAGTTTAAAATAGGCACACCTCCAAGAACTGAAGCGACRTTCATTGAGGCTGGAAGAAAGATTTCCATTGACTTAATGGATATCGGATCAGGCCTTCAGGAAGAAACATAATGATCACATTTAATGCCAAGCACTAACCATCAAGCAAGTACCAAGGGCGGGAGAGCACTCCGTTCAGGCAAGCCTGCCAAGTTCAATGTGCCTCAGTGCGCCCGCTTCTCTGGGATCCCAAAGC
The DNA here is from genome assembly GCA_030449065.1 of Oceanodroma leucorhoa. Lineage (NCBI taxonomy): Eukaryota > Metazoa > Chordata > Aves > Procellariiformes > Oceanodroma > Oceanodroma leucorhoa. The sequence goes on from JASVER010000007.1 coordinate 16,361,196, forward strand.
GCTTACCAGAGCTGTACTCTTCCACTGCATTTAAGTCCATCCGAAGCCGCCAAGCCCTAGGACAAGCTGACATTATTTCACTGTAAAAAAAAATAAAAGACGAATGAGTGGTTTTGCAGGGGGCTTTTTTTGTGCACATGAACAATGGCTTGAGGACATCCAGTAACGGCTCTATACAGAGTAAAAATACTTTTTTGCCCCTGTGAATGTTTTGGGCTTCCCAGCTGTATACTCCAAGCATCTCTAATTTCTGACTTAAATCCATGTAAAACAGAATTGACCGATGTGAGCATCAATTTACACTGATGTAAAATTGATATAAGCAGAAAGGCAGATTATGCCTAAAAATTGGATGGGAGAAGCAGAGAATGATGAGTTCAACACCAGTTCTGTCTCAAGTCTTAGAGTTGACTTGCACAGTTTAGATATGCCTCCAGAAATKATAAATCATACATCTCTCTCTGTTTTTCTAGAGCATCATGTTGCAATTTTTTCTGGATTTTTTCTGTGGTTTAGTTAAAAAATAATTTTTGGTAGCATATAATTTTTTACAKGTATATATGTATATGTATAGATGATATTTAAACAAAAAATGAAAAGTCATTCAAAATAAAAATCACCCAAAAAGAAATCTATAGAGAATATATCCAAGTATACAATTGGATAAACACAGTATCTAAAAACTGTAGGAGACATCTGCAGCTAAAGTATCACCTAAAGATCTAGTTCTCTATCCTTTTTAAAGTCAGCTTCAGCTAGCCCTTAAAGTTTCTATAAAGCACAATTCACAATTCAGAGTTTTGCCGAGATGTTAAATTATACTTTCAAAATATTTAAGATTCATTTCCTACTAAGTGCCAAACTACATTTCAGGAAAAAAGATGTAAATTCATAGTGAGAATTTAAGTAATGTATTCTGTGAGAGAACAGCAGAGTGCCACATTTCTTTTATAGTGACACATTAACCTCCTCATATCAGCATGTTGAAAGGAAAAAAATCCCTTCACTCAACAAGACCAAAAAGCTTTATTTTTCCCCATTACTGTTTGTTTGCATTTTTAAGATTCCTTTAAAGGAAAAAGCTTAATGCATCCATGGGAGGGGGACTAGATAATTTCCATCCCAGACTTCTGAGGGAACTGACAAAACAAACTGCCCAGTACAAGACCTGTGTGASTGGACAATAGTAAAATATCATGGAGGCAACAGTAGGTGTTTCTATGTAACCCAGGATGGCAAATCATTGGCCATTCAGTCAAGTYTGACATGCAGAGTGATCTGGGATGCCACCAGGTAGGAAGAATTACTATGCTTAAAAAATATATGTATTTGTCACAGCATACCAAAAAGGTTCCCCATTTCAGAGTTAATCATGGTAGAAAAAAACATTTTGGTGGGTGGAAGACAGAAAATGCAACTAAGATTTACTAAAAATAGCTCATGCCAAACTGTCCTGATATTTTGTTTGAAAACAAAGCCCCAAAAGCAATAGATTAAGTAAGGAGAGGAAATGCAGCTGATCTTATTCATCTCAGTGTCTATACAGCAGCCGGTATAAGGTGTTCTGGATGCTGGAGAAAGTGGGAAGCTTTGAAGATTTGTCTGACCAAAGRCAGTCATGAGAGGAGGTGGGAAACTAAAAATCATGCCTGCCGTGGGTCCTGCTGAACTTTCCCGTTAATGATACAGACTCAAGGAGGAGAAGTGGTGTGGATCATATTCCCTAAAGACACATCGGGAAGCGCTGCCAACACAGAATATAGGGAGCGGGCTGGAGGACACTGGGGCTGAAGGAGATAGATAGAAAGAAATTCAACCTTCTGCAAGGGCACCCTCATGGAAATTAATAAAATCTTCAGCTAGTAGCTAGAGGCTGCTGTTTTAAGTTTTTCATCCAAAGGCTTTCCTAGTGCAAGATGAGAGCTTGGTAATGAGAGCACATTCATGGTGCCTGCAGCTGCCATGTCTGGCTCCTCTCCATCACCTTCTCCCTCTTGCCCCATAGCCTCTCTCCTCTCATGGGGCCTGAAATAAATTTTCTTCATGATCAAAGCACAGTTTCCTCTTACCATTAGATCTGCKGTATCCCTCCTTACATGACAGAGGTGAGTGAAGCATAAAGCTACATGTCCTCACAAGCAGCTAAGGCTCCTCACTTTGCAGGTCACTGAAGAAGGGATCATGATGCTCATTTCTATTTGCCACCCCTCACCTTGTTTCCCTTCTCCATCTCTGGCCCCACGAATCTTTGCTGTACTAGTACTCCAAAAGGAGAAAGGGAAAGTGGCCCCTGAGGTTAATGTGTACCCTCCTGGAAARGGAAAGATGTGGTTTTGCCTCTTCGAACCTGAGGAGGAACTCAGAGATAGGTTTCCAGCTTCCCAGGCATGTGTTTTAGCTACTAAGCTACTATAAAAAGTGGCTGCAGTTACTGCCTCAACTTCCCGCTCCATCTGGCTTCTGACCTTGGCATCAACAGCAAGCAGAAGTCTTTTACTCAAAGTGACAAATTAACTCTGGAAAGGGGTTATGGGCTCTGAATCCCATTTTCACAGCATCTCCTATCTCATGGATGTGGGTCAATGCTAGACCCAGGATATATGGAGGATTTCAAATACACCCCTCTCTTTAGTATTTCCTAAGGCAGGCTTAAGTGTTCCCCGCTTTACTTGCTGCCTGCTTTGAATCTCATTCTGAGGCACTTAATCCTCTCCATTCACACCAGAGGGAATTCAGGCATCTCCCTCAGCTCTGCGAACTCTGCTCCTGGAACAAGGCCTGCAACCGCCAGGCATCGCTCCACTCCAAAATGCCTATTTCTATTTATGAGGCCGAGTTTTGGGTTCTAACGGCAGTAATCATCTGAGAGGGCATGTASCAACCGCTTGCATGACAGAGCTCAACCGTTGCCTTGGAACCTTGTATTCAGCTCTTGATGCAAAACTGTGGGATAAGTACTTTTCTCTGTCAGAAGCTGCTCATCAAACCATTTAAACCAAGAGAGGTTCCTAAAAGAAGCAACATCTTTAGAGGCAGAGGAGGAACAGGAGAGTTTATCTGCACTAGAAACAGGTTTTGCAGCCCRGAAATGATGTGGGTTTTTTTTCCCCTGATGAGAATTTCAAGTCTAAATACTGTGTAAACAAGGGACCCCTTGTAAATAAATTTAAGGAGTAGGTAGTGATTCTGCAGATGTCTGAGAGAGAATTGTCCCTAAGCAGGAAAAGGAGGTTATTCCCCTTCAGATCATTTGGATCCTGGCATGGTTTCTGAATTCAGGCAGTCAAACCACAGCAACATGAAATACAGTCAGACAAGACAGCAGTTTTAGCAATACTTAAACCAGTTCCTTCCCCACAGGAAGGCAAACATGTGCTTTTCAAAGAGCATAAAATTTAAAGTGGAAACCCATCATCAGCCTTGGAGAGGAGTCTCAGATGASCCCACAGCATCACCCTATCCAACTGAAATACTGTTCAACATATATGGATCACTACAGCCTGAAGTCCATGTTTTCCATGTCCAAGACCTGCTAGCAAGGCTACCAAGTGCCCTTGCCTGTTCTCCCATCTTCCCCACAGGAGATCTCAGGACAAAATAGAATGGCAGAATGACTCTGAATGGCAGTCAAGTCAAGCAGACAGGAAATATTGCAAAAGTATAAATAGTCATGTAATATAAATAAACATCAGTAACACCACCRTTCTTTTAAAGTCACCATAAGGTGCCCAGCCACAATAAACAGCTATTGCCTTTGCCCTTTCTCTGCTTCATGTATTCCCACACTTTCACTTGTTGCATCTCACGGGCATCTTCTTGTCCCTTAGTTAAATGGGCCAAGAAGCCAGCTGGGTGAGTAGAGCAGGACTGAGATTGAATGGAGAAAATCCTGGGAGCTATCGATCCAGTTGATTCCCAAMATATTTCACCATGTAGCCCAGCCTTTTAACACTACCCAGGAGCATGAGGCCTGCCTCTGACCACCGCTGAAATTCAGCACTGAAGGTTTGAAAGGKTTTATTATTTAAATGAATTTTCCTTGGCATTTTCTTTACAAGTTATAAAAAGCCTCTCTCTTGCTTCAGTAGTTATAATGCATATATTCTCTTGGACCTACAAACTCATTCTCTCTTGTTTGGATGCCAAACAAATTTATCTCCAGCTTTCATCTACTTCAAAAAGGGTTTTTTGTTTGCCACTGTTWTGTCTGCTGTACATACCAACACTGTAAAGGCTTATCAAGTGTTAACAGTGTTTATCTCTAAATTTTGCAATTGTTTTCAGATATATTGTAATGTGTTTTTCTCATGTACAGCTATATTTCATTAACAGAATGTTATGGCTTTTATAATCTTTGAGTGCTAGTTTTAAGATAGATGTATGCGAATATCTGTCACATTTAATTATCTCCTTCATCAAATTCAGTAAGTGGCCTATTAAGAGTGAAATGACTGGTTCATATACTCATTAGAAAAGGGAGATTTCATGGTACAACAAAGAGGAAACAAATTTTTTATTTCTGATTCTACAAGAAAGAAAGAAGAAATCACAATGCTTAAAGAGCAATGTTTAATCTCTTGTATGAGCTAAACCAATCCAGAATATTTGCTTTATGCTATTGGTATGAGTTATAGATCCTTCGATCACTGGTTCAAATCCAACTCTGTATGTGGAGAGTGAAAGCTATTATAATTAAATAGCTAATTGGTGGCCTATATAAACGAGTTGTTTTCAGTTTAGTTTTCAACGGATAGGCCCCAAAAATCCACTTTGGCTCATTCCTCACTACACAAACCAGGCATGATTTTACACTATGATTGCTTATTGGAAATGGCTGAACTTTGTGACAAGGCACCAAAGTAATTTTTCCTTTGCAGTATAGTCAAGGACAGCATTATATTACGTATCTGGACTTGACCTTGAGCAGCTGAGAAAGCTAGCTGGCTTTCTCTCCACTAAGAAGTTATTCTATGATGGATACCTTTGCGTCAGAAACATAGCTCACTCTTGCCACAGCGGCACAGCRTCACTGGTCATGTTGCCGTTGATCCTGACATCTCTTCAGTTCACAGASGCTGAACTTTCCTGCCTGTGCTGAGACTGTCCCTGGAGCCCACGGCAGCGGCTGCGTTGCACCGCCACCTCCTCCTCTCCTCTGCCTCTCCTTGCAGTGCAATTCCTCTGGTTGCCACATTGCCTGCCTCCTCTGTAATTTAAGGTCTGTACTATATTACAGCTCAGTGGCTGGGTCTTTTTTCCTTCTTGCACTAGCTCTGCCTCACCTCAGAATCTGCTCATGCAATATGAAAAGAGAGGAGATAATATCCTGGTTCATTTTACAAGAAGCCATAACTGAAGTTATTAGTGTTTGCCACTCCAGGCAATCTCATCTTCAGGCCACAGCTTCTCATGACTGACCCCGAAGAAGAACAGTTGGTTTATCACTTTATCATTTTTATAATCTGATACTTTTCCATGATGCTAAGTTGTTCTATTGTTTTCCTATACTACGCTTCCTCTTCTGCCTTCCTTCCCTCTGGTATACTTCTGGGAATACCCTGCGTTCCTCCGAACTCCTCTCTTGTCTCTTGCCAAATGGGATTCAGCTGAAGGACAGATCAGGGACCAGTGGGACATGGAGATGGCTTGAGAAAAGAGGCATGGTGAGATAAGCAGGTCTGGGGTTTGTGGGGGGAAATTAGCCATCTTTAGCTTTATTTATTGCAATGATGTTCTTCCCTCCTACCTTCTTTACGTTTAAGAACTCTGAAAATTTAGATGTAAAACTTCCATTATGGTCTGTCTGGTACCCAAATATTCCTTTCTTGTGGGAATGGTTTTGTGCACTACATGGTGATGCTTTCCCATCGTTTATCCCCACACCATGAACTGTCACAACTAAAGAATTCCATTTGCACCCATATCCTTCTTTTATACTCCAATTTTCTTCTGTTCCTCCTGATCTCCATGGCCTGGTAACCCCTATCTGTCCTTCTGTTCAGTCCATTGGCATTGTACTGCAGGTATTTCTGCAGGCAAATAAACTCACTTTACAATTKAGGTATCTAGGTAAAGTGGATCAAGCAGCAGTTTTGCTGCTGAAACCAGCGAATACTATTTTTCATCATCATCAACAGTAAAGTGTGTTTTCAAGTACTAGATTTGCTGCTGTGCTTCAGAGTGTTGGATTTATAACCTTAGAAAATCAGGATCTGAGGATGTACATATATTATCTACAAAGAGCGTAGCTATCTGTAGTAATAGGGAGATTTTTCTACAGATAGCTTGTAGTGTGAGACTAATAAAGGTTTCATATAACAAAGCTACACAAGGCTTTAAAGCCAGATTTCAATACAAGTCCTAATTTATATTTCACATTTAAATAAATGGTCAGATTTTCAGAAATGTTAATGAAAATGTTTGCTTCTTTTGGTCTCATAAGCCAGGTTCATAAGTGAGAATACAAAAGAGATGCACGTTGCCTCGGATGGAAAGCTTGCTTGTGGGACCAGCCCCACAGGGGCTGCAACAGGCAAGATTACCCCAGCTCCTTCCCATTTCCCTTTGCTGYTCCTGTGTATACAAAAAACCTGGTGCTTGGTTGGTGCACAAAAAAAAAAAGAAGTTGTAGAGGTTTTAAGAAATCTGTTCCACTGTCTCCCCTATAATATTTATGAAAAAAAATTGCAAGCTGTCTGATGTCTTTATTTTTTTCTAAATACAATTCTAACTGTTTAAAATAAATTAGACATATAGAAAATCTACCTGCTGCTTACACTAATAAAACAATACCTATGTGTTTGCAGGTGTTCCACAATCTGCTTGGAAAATCTGTAAAACAAGCATCACATGCTACATTTAGCTAATAAGAGAGGGAGAAACTGCTACATTCTTTCATTTCTTTATTGTTTGATCATTTGATTGTTTTGCAAGCCTTACACCATATGTTGCTAATTGACATACAAAGGATGTGTGCTCTGTTGTCCTCATTAATTTGTAGAAACTAAATATTTTGTCTTCCACTTAAACTTGCTAAGATCCAGTCTGAAAAAATCTATAATTAGGCTCATACTGAAGTGCAGCAAGGGTGTCCTGGCTCTGTCAGCTGGAGAGGAGGAGGAGAAGGAAGAGAAGAATGAAACTGTGTGAATGAAATCTGCAGGCAAGAGAGGTATTGGCACGAGCAATTACATTTTGCAGTGTCCCTCAGTGTGTTGGGAAAGGGAAAATCAAATAAACTGTTAATATATCTTCCTGTAATGAAGACGTTGCTGAAAACCAGTCAGCTCAGCTCACAGGAATGCAAAGGGCTGGAGCTCTCAGGAGTGCTGGGACATGCCGCCTGTGACGACTCCTCACCTTTGGGCATTGCTTTTGTACTAGAAGGACCTCACACAGCCTCACCCCAACCAGCCCAGCACTTGTTTCTTGTATGCATTAATTCTGATAACTGTCAGGGACGGTGCTGACCACTCCTGATGTGCCACGGAGCACAGACCCTAAACCAGGTACAGCCCCAACTTCTGAGACCCTTCAGAAGATTAATTAGAGTGAGGTTAAACAGACGTGGTCCTTTCCCCACTTTGGCTAATTTTACATAATCCTCACTGCAGAGGGGAGGTTGGCATGCACAGCGATGCAATAGAGCCTCAGGAAGCTGCTCTTTTTCTTCCCTTAAATCAAGATGATTTAATGGCTAGTTTAAAAGACCACAACTCTGGATTGCCAAACTGTTACCCAAACTCCACTTTTGCCCTCAGCACTATGACTTCATGCCACACATCTCTGGAAAGCCCGAATTCATCCTCCATAAGAAATTCAATATCACTATTATGTTACAAGGTCTTATTAACATAAGTAAAATCCTCTCGTGAAAGGCACCACAGAGCAACAGAATTTTATCTTTTCCCTTTCTTGCAGTGATTACTTTTCCATTCCTGTCATTCAGTGGAATGAACTTCATATTTATTTAGAACCTGAAAATTCAGATTTACTATGCAGAAAGCTCTGCAGAGTTGGCAGCCTGCTTTTCTTCTAGGTGCTCAAATGGATGCATGGAGGCACTCCACCACCTTCTCCAGTACAAATTCTGGATAGTGTCCCATGTCCTTGTAAATTATTCTCATTTTTTTATGCCTTAAGAGCAGGAAGTAATCAGTGGTCTAAAAAAAAGGGAAAAATTGACCGTCTATCTCACTGACTGTATATATCCAGAAAAAGAACTGAACACAGCAAAGCAATAGCTGAAGTTGATCAATCTTATATGCTGTGGCACTCACAGATGTATCCTCCCAGAGATGAATTTTCTGTCACGAGTCCAAACCACTAAAGCACGAGGAATAGCAGTAGTTGATACTGCTGATTATAAGAAGCAGGAGTCTCTGACAGTTATCTAAATATCTCATAAAAAATGATTATTTTCTGTCTCTAGGCTTGCCTTCCAGGTAGAAATGGAATATTGCCTCTAAACTTTATTAAGGAACAGATGGGTCTCTACTCCAGATCAGCTTTCTTTCCAACAGCAGCAATGCTCTTCATCACTGAAACACTGAACATTTGCCTGAAACTCATGAATTACTAACCAGTGCTCTGCTCAGGCAAGGGCTTTGTCAGTAGATCTTCACGAAATAAAGCAAAAAACCAAATAATGGCCCTGAAAAGCCACCCAGCCACATTTTTTGATAGTAGCATGAAAATACAGTTAGAGAGTTTATTTCTCTAAAGGAGAGCCAAATCAGCTCAAGTTTGTGACAGCTAAAGGACACTGACTTAGTCAGCAGCAAAAGCATACAAAGAAGAACAACAACAACTGTTGTGGTTGGCACTTTTGCAGAAGTTTCAGCTGTGGCTCCACAGCATCTCTCTCAGATATGCTTGCCCTGGCAGAGAAGGCAAAGGCTGATTTTGCTTTTCACTGCCTACAGCTGGTTACATGTGGCAGGCTGAAGGAGGAAAGCGTGTAGCCAGGTATCCTAGACCATGGTTGTTGTGCTGATGCAGCATAACTTAAAACAGTGCTGAGGTTACCATATGCTGTGTTACATCATCATTAACCAATGCTAAAATCAGAGAAAAGGTGCAGGTTCTCTGAGTTCTCCTAGRTGTTGGTTACCCAAAAAAACCTTTTGGTTTCAAAAATGACTGAAGTCTTTGCAATGAAACATGGCAAATTATATCCTTTGAGATAGATGGCTTTATACCTGCTTTACAGAGGAGTATGCAGAAGCACACTTAGCTCCTGTTCCAAAGCTTGTGGAGATTAATGGAGAAACTCCAACTGGAATAAGTAGGTGTCACTTAACGAGGAACACCTTTTCCTTATTTTATGATCTTTCCATTAGCCCATTCTAAATCTGCAAGTTGCCGAATCAGGTTTTTATCAATTCACGTAATAACTGTAGCTCCTCCATCATTAGATGTATCAGGCCAGTTCTCAGACACTTCTCTCAGATGATGAAGAAAACAGAATTTGGTCTGTTGCAAAAATATGCTGCGTCTTTGGATGTTGTTCCCACCTGTATTTTAACATTGGCGTTTTGTTTCATGACAGCTTCTCTGACTTTCTTTCCTATTCTCTGTATAAGCACCAGTTTACTTTCTTTGGAGTAGTGTACAGTAGAACATACAAAATCTACTGGTTTCTGGACAGGAAAGAAACTTACTTCTCAGTATTAGCTGTGCACCCCAGTTTTGTTCAGGAGGAAAACCTACTAGATGTGTCATTGAGTGGGCAGTTTTTGGTCTCTCAAGATGTCTATTAATTTAAAAGTTGTGCATTTAAAAAAATATTCATATAATTCCCTTCCCCCCCTTTATAAATAACCCTGGAGTCAGAAGGTTACATTATCCCCCATGCTTTGAAATTTGATTTTGAAGTGAATGGGGCAATTGATTTAAAGTTCAAATTGAAAGCAAAGTCTTGAAACTACTCAAAGGCCTGGCAATATTTCAGCCCAAGCCATGATGTTTTAAGGGCCTCATTCATCCCATGGACATTTTGTGCTGGACAATCCATTAAGATTTTTGCTGTTCTGTTCTTCTCATAAAAACATCAGGGCTCCCTTCTTCTGTCCATCTTAAAAAAAAAGGAAAAAAAATCCAATTCCTCCAGTTAAGTCATTCTTTGGCACTGGGAACACAGGAAGTAATTTCTCACTACCAGCTGGGAAACCATAAAGTTTGACTAGGTGAAGCCCTTAATCCCTCTTCAGCATCACTGATCACATTACCACCATTATAGCAGTACTATATATAGGAAGAGAACAGGAAAGATAGTGCTAACATAGTCTTTCTCTCCTGACAAGTGGCCTTAGACAACTTTGCCTTCAGCTCTTAGAACACTTTTTTGTCCCAGTTAAGAAATACCTGGTAAGAAGAGCTTGGGAGAAAAAATACAATTTTGAAGTCCTAAGACCAAATGTTGTTCACTGAAGTACAGTGTCAGGTAAATAAATGAGCTGTACGGTCTGCAGCATAGACAAATAATGTTGAAAAGTTGCAAAAAAATAAACATTTTGACTTGTAGTGTCCATTTCAGATCCTGTAACTTCTGTAGTTCCTTCTCCAGTAACTCAGATCCCACCAGCTGAGACTGACAGTCAGTGTTTTACACACCACAGATTTTAAATATCAAAATGACAGTTTCTCACATGTTGTTGTCCATCAGTAGGAGCCGTGATTGCTGTTTGGAGAAGATGTGATTGCCAACCTGTGGCTGGCATGATTGCTCTTTGCAATCTGCTGTTCCTGAATGCTTTTTTTTGGGAGTGTGGGGGAGGTAAGTGGCTGGGCTGGAGTGCTTTTCCCATATTGATTCTGTCCTGGCTTCTCACTGTAATGTTTATGCAATTACGCTCTGTGCRCATTTTGATCTATTGGTCTCTTTTAAATATTTTTATATCCATTTTGTACCCATTGGCTACTCTGATAGGTGTTAAGGTCCTGTAAGTTTTCTGTAGGTAACTAGGGAGAATAGAGAGACTCTATTAATATTCCCATCGAGATAAGGGTTACCGTGTGTGACCAGTGCCCAATAATATTTTCCTGGGATGTTCAGCTTTTCGGAAAAACAGAAGGAAAAAATCCTTTTGTACTTGATGAGAGAAGTGGTATTAAAAGAGAATTCACACAGCAGCTCTGATTTAAGACAGTTGCACAAAGCATCATTGTTTCCACTGTGCACAGAGCTATTTGTTTCCAGACATTGTCTTGTACATTGAGTATATATGCAAACTTTGTTCCACCCTCCAACATAACTATATATCTACAGTGAAAAGCACGGCCGTAATTGCTGGAAGAACACAGGAGTTATTGGCTCTTTAGTCTGCCTAGTCCAGAGGAAAATGATCCTAGGGAAAATTCTTCTAAACCTTATTAGTGGCAGTTGACTTATGACCTATATCACAGTAATTTTTACTTGATATGAATAAAATCAATTGTGTTTCTCTGTAGTGTAACTATCCACTTCCACATTATTTGCATATCTAATCTGGTTTTGGATTGAATTTAGTTTTTGTCCTCAATGATATTTCACTTTGGTTAGTGCATCTATGGATCATGCTGTGTTTTCTTTTATTTTTTATCAGCTTTTAATTTGTTGCCTTTCAGATCAATTGATTGTGACTTCATTAAGTGAGAGGGTAAATATTAGTAACAGAGGCATTTTAGTCCTAGCCCACTGAATTTACTTGTCTCCCTCTGTCCCTTCCATGGGTTTTCTCTTGCCTTCAGATTAAATGGTCTATTCTTTTTCTGTCTCCCTTTAAACGGAAGCCTCTCCAGACTGCTAATCACTTTTATTGCCTATATCTGCACACTGTGTCTTCTCTGAGATTGGGTGGTCGAGTTCATAAAATTTTGCAGAGGAGAGCAGGAAAGGATGTTGTTGAACTGACATTAATGAAGAATCTCATAGGCCAGTGGTTCCAATTCAAGCTACAATGCCACAGCTGAAACAATGTCAGGACCCATTTCACAACCTATTACAAAAGAAAAACCACACAACAGAAGCTCATAACCCTTTGGATGTTGCCCTGACACCCATTCACACAGACAGGTTCTGCAGGATATTGGATGTTCTCATCTCACTGAGCAGAAATCATTTGGTGTTTTGCAGAGAGGGTTGGGCTTCTTGGAAGTTTGAGCCCCTTTCTGCTGCTGTAAAAACAATTTGAAGAGAAGGTCCAGAGTGTTGGGTAAATACCAGGTAAATAGAACGGAAAAAGCAGAAGGAAATATAAAACTGCATCCAAGAAGTGGATTTGAGCCTATGCCAGGAAAAGAATGTCAATGCACATGTATGGAAAGGAATGTATGCTATGTTTTATAGCAGTTTAGAGTAATCATTTATCAGAATTTTTGTTTTACCACTGGAAAAAAAATAGATACGCAAATAGCAAATTCCTTCCTCTTTCAAGAGAGTGAAAAAGATTCTTAACTGCATTGAACTTATGACACTTTTCATCCATTTGGTGGCAGATCACTTGTCCAAGAAGCTAACAGGCAGGGCTGTAGTGCCACCAGTTGCTTTTCTGTGCACATTCACATATTGATTAATGTCCATCTCAATTTATTTTCAGAGGGCATAAGCAATGTCCTATAACACACACTTGCACTAARTAGCTGTTGATTCGTTTTGGAATATGATCAAAACTGTTCGGAAGCTTCAAAGCACCTTCTCTTACATTTCTATGCTTTTTTTCCCCTCATTTTGTCCTTGGGGGGAAAAAAAAGGCAGTAAAGGCATGCAAATGCAATCACGCTAGCCTCAGATGATGAATATTAAAACTTTGATAGGTTGCAGCTTTTTTCCACTTTATGTTGATGTATATTTGTTGCCATGGGTATGTGTGGGCAACATGTAGGTGGCTTTTTTAATGCTTTGCAGCTCATGAAAAAGTTCATCTGTTTGAAGCCAACAATGATTATTGTGCTTGTCCATGTGATATTTACTTTTATGTCTTACGTTGTATACTAATTAAACTGATGTAAGAGTGAATAGGTCGACACTGTAAAAGTTAATGGCCCACTAATTTAGAACTCCAGACGTTTTTAGGGTCATATTTATAGTATTAATTTTGAATGTCAGGCTGTTTGAACTCTGCTGAATGCACTATTCAGGGATATGTCAAAGCAGCATCTTAACTGTGAATTTAGTACTAGAATATTTCCCTCTTGTCTACAGAGAAAATCTACCACATAAAGCAGGGTAAGTTAGGACAGAGTTAATTCTTGAGATGCTCCCTACTCTGGCATTCTGAATTGAATTCCGTATCTGTACAAAGTTAATACTGTAATTAAATTTAATTAGATTTAAAGCTCAACCTTTTCATGGTGAGTTAAAGAACACTCCTATATTATTTTACTGATCATCGCAGTAAATAGCTTGAGAATCTGAGGCTTGAAAGCCAAGATCCTCAAAAGGATATTGAAATGTAAAAGGGACTCTGGCAGAATTCAGGTGTTTGGSTTCAAGACTGCAGCTCTCCATCCTCCTACCTCTCTCCTTAGGTGCACTAGTGGAGGAGATGCATAGAGGAGAGGACAAAGAGAGCTGTATCTCCCCCTCAACATTACCCTGTGAGTATGACCTGGAGTTACTCTGACTCTGCAATCCCCCTCTTCAAAAAGCGTCTTGTGTGGCTGGGCTTATGGCATGGTGTCCTGAGGGCTTGGAGTGCAGTTCAGGACCCCACCACCACCTCTAGGATGACAGGAAATACTGCTGCATTAGTACGGAGCTGCACACAGGCCAACCTGCTCTTATTACTGGCAGCCTCTGACATAATACAAGGTTGTGTGGATTCCTCAGGGTCCCCAAAAGCCAGGTTTTGTGTTAGCGTTGCAATGCCTATATCCTTTTGTCTCTCTTGTGCTTAGTTAACTGCTATTTAGACCCTCACTGAAGAAGCTTTCTGTTGACACTGATTGTCCCAGGGGCTATTAGCCCGTCTCTAACCTTTGTGTTTATTGGAAAAATTATTGAGACAAAGCTAGCAAGGCAATTTGGGCATCATCTGACAGATTCTGATTTCCATCAGCTCTTCTGGGCAGAGCTGGCGTAACCCAAGCGGCGAGCAGAGGTGAGGAGTCCATGCTGATTCAATTATTATGACTATYGGTACTGCCCTCAAAGGTTTGAGGTAACTTGCAGATCAGAAAGAAAGATGAGCTCGTAACCAGCCAAGTCCAAAGGCTTCTGAAGTCCAGAGAAATCTTTTCATTGAATTCAGTGAGTTGTGGATCAGGACCATTAAGAGAGCTTTGACAGGCAGGCTTACAGAGACATTAGAGATCCCCCCCGCCCTGTATTAAAGAGATGGAAGGGGAGAATTGAATACAGAATCATCTCACCAGTATAGCACRCGCTGTATTTCTACCTAAAGAAAACAGGTATATATTCTGTATATATTCTGTTGGCCTCATAAACTAAATCCCGCAGCTCTTTCCCTTGCACTCTCTAATACCCTACTGTACTTTGTAGGTGAATTCTCAGAAAGAAAATATTGTAATTACAATTAATCAATCGCGCTGTGTTGTAATTAAATGACTATATCAAAGAGGAAGAAATTAAAACTGTATCCCTTAAAACAACTATTCAGTGATATAATTACAGCATACCCTATGAGCAAATTAGCTTCTGCCTATGTGAGATCTGACAAACTAATAAACACCTTGCTGTGTAAATTGAGACCAGGTATATTTTCAGACTCTTAATCACTGAAGCTTACAAAAGAGTGAAATGGCAAATCATTATTTTTTTTTTCTCCTTTGTGAGTGAAACAGTCATTCATTGTTAGTCTTACTTCTTCATATATCTTTGGCTAGCTTTTTCCATATRTCTTCCTAATATTATCCATTCTTTCTTTTTGTCATCAGGATATTTGCCCCCAGAAGGAAATATCTAGTTCGGTTATTCACTGCTTCTTGGCAAGCAGAATTCATCAATATAAAAAATAGCATTTGGCAATGGTAAGGGTTATGAACCTCTTAGCCTGTATAATCCCCTTATCAGTGCTGTTTAGAAAAGAAACCCATTCAAATTTCTGTGAATGCATCAGAAATCTTATTAATGATTAACAATATGGACAAAGCAAAGAATGTTCAACAGGTAACCTTACATTTTTTTTCTTAATATAATTTCAAAGATCTTTATGTGAATCATCTTACTACAGAGAAAAAGTCAATAAAATTTTGGAAGGTAATTATGTTACAAAGTGAATGCAAAAAGAGAAAATCAGAGTTCAACGGATCATTTTAATTTACTGTCACAAGAGACATAAAGCTAGCAAATGAGAAGATACCATATTCATGTTGAAATGTGCAGTAAATATGACAGTGCATCATAAGAAATGTTCTGATATAATTCACTTAAAGCTTGTTCAAATTAATATACTACTTGTTGAAAATGTGTAGGAGCTGTTAAGTTTATTTTAAGGAAATATATTGGCTTTAAGGAAGGAACAGTCACTGTGACAGACATTAAAACACAAGTGAATTAAGGAACATTATAATGAATGTATAGCAAATGAAGGCATGATACCTCTGGAAGGGTTTTACAGTTTGAGAAATCTTTAACGAGGCATTTGAACTGCATGGGAGAACAGCTCTCATAGCCTTTGGAACATGACTACAAAGAAGATATTGATCTGTAGAYGTTATCCGATCGTATTCCAGTTTAAAAGATGACAAAATCTTCAGGAAGTAACTGAGAAGATTAACCTGTCAAGAAGATACCCCATAATGAGATTATCCCAAAGTTAGACTTTTCACAAAGGGGAGAGATTATTAAGAGGGAGAAATAGTGTCAAAAGGGATTTTTGGTGTGAGCTATTTTTTGTGTATGTGTGTGTGCACATACGTGCATGTGTTCATGCTTCAGTTTGACAGCTGGGGTTGAAGTGCGCGGAGGGAAAACACTGATCTGTGTGTCAGGATGTACAAAGATGAAGCTCTGAGAACGCTTCTCTTTTTAAGGTTCATTACAAAGCCCACTATTCACTCTCCCTACGACCCCAGGCTTCACCATCGCTGTATGAAGAAAAATACATTTTACAACCCCAGAGAACATTTCTGAGAAATAATCAGCTCTATGCTTTTGTGACTAGCTGCAGGGGCTACAGGTCAGTAGACTACAATTACCCCTCATACTTGACTACTCTTCCAGATTTATACGAACTAAATCGTACATTTAATGCATTCTTTATATATATTTATACAGCTATATAGCTATATATTTACATCTACACACATATCAGTTCTTAAGAGGGGTGATTGGTGAGCCTGTCCCCTTGTCTACTAATCTATCAGAATATTTATGTCATTTGTGATTTGTATTTACTGCACGTGCAGGTTTTGCTCTGATCTTGCAAACTTCTGTACAGGTGTTTACCTTGTATTAACTTTTAGAGATTTTCAAACTGCTGTCAGATACAACAGAATAGCTCCTACCCTGCCTTCCCTGTTGTTCCAGGCAGGAGCAACTACACCTAGCTAGCTGCATTTTAATGGTTGCCATTAAAATGTAATCAATCACTAAATTCAGACCAAATGTTGCCTCTGTGTTATGGTCTAGCACCATATCAGTTTATTAATAAAGGACGATGAACTGGTTAGGTAAAAGTGCATTTTCCTAGTGTGTCAGGACATTATGTCACCTTGACTCATCGCTTTCTAAGGATGAGCTTATAATATAGATCACTCGGCTTTCCTGATGTCCATGTGCTGTGGTAGCTGTTCAAAGGTTTATTGTTGAAACAGCATGAAGGTGCTAGAGAAAGACAGTATGTTTTAACAACCAGGGCATGTCAAGGATTAATCAGATCTCTTTGCTGATTTGCTGCACTGTAATGAAGCCGTATAGTACTGAGTTAAGTTTGAAGTTGGAATGATTACCACTCTGTATCTGCCCTCTTGTTCCTGACCATCATTTATACTCTCAAAGCTGAAGTCTATAATTCACACGCTGAACGATCCTGTGCTGTCTGGGGAGTCCTGACTGCTCGTAGATGGCAGTGCTTCCAAAGACACTACCGTAAAGCTAGACCTGGAGCAAATCCAGGAGAGTTTATTAACTGATTCTCTCTTTTCGAAAGATTACCACCTATCTTTGTAGCAGTTTCCCCCTGTGAAAACTTTGTATTTCTGCTGGAAGAAGCTCAGAAGGCCAGACTGATAGCACCAAAGAATAAAGATGCTCCAGCTTAATTATATGGACACAAAAAGGACCTGTCAATCTCAAGAGCTAGCTGAGATACCCAATGAGCTCATGAGATACCAGGCCCTTCTGGTTCAGATCTCTTAGGCAGCATGGGAAGGCCAACCTGTTGTGGCACCTTGACAAATGTGCAGCGAGTGCAACGATGGAATTCTTCCCAAATTATCTTTAAAATAGTCCATTTGAAAGCATGGTTTGTGCCATGTCTTGCTTTCTTTCATTTAATCCATCACAGCACTGTTAATCCTCCCTTTTGTCGTGGTTTAACCCCAGCCGGCAACCAAGCACYACACAGCCGCTCGCTCACTCTCCCCCRGGTGGGATGGGGRAGAGAATYGGAAGGGTAAAAGTGAGAAAACTCATGGGTTGAGATAAAGACAGTTTAATAGGGAAAGCAAAAGCCGCGCACGCAAGCAAAGCAAAACAAGGAATTCCTTCACTACTTCCCATGGGCAGGCAGGTGTTGAGCCATCCCCAGGACAGCAGGGCTCCATCACGCATAACGGTTACTTGGGAAGACAAGCGCCATCACCCCGAACGTCCCCCACTTCCTTCTTCTTCCCCCAGCCTTATATGCTGAGCATGACATCACATGGTATGGAATACCCCATTGGCCAGCTGGCCTAGCTGTCCTGGCTATGCTCCCTCCCAGCTTCTTGTGCACCTCACAGAGCATGTGAGCTGAAAAGTCCTTGAGAAAGTAGACTACCTAGCAACAACTAAAAACATCAGCGTGTCATCAACATTCTTCTTACACTAAATCCAAAACATAGCACTATACCAACTACTAGAAAGAAAATTAATTCCACCCCAGCCAAAACCAGGACACCTTTTCCTCTCCCTCTGAAAACAAAGGAAAGCAAACCYTTCCCTAAATATTTGGTATCCCTATTCTGGATTTTTTTTGCTTTCTCTAATAACGAGGTGCAGTGATGTTCTTRCCATTTGCTATCTCCAGGTAGAATTAACGGCTGCCCCACAGGACAATCATGGGGACAATCAGCTGAAGTCAGTGCGCACAGCAGTTCTCCCCCCGCGCTCCCGTGAGGGATGTGTGTGACATTGCCGAGTACGTTAGCGAATTAGCAGACAGAGGTGAAGTAGATGATATAAATTATGCAAATTTAAAAGCCATACCACACAAAAGGTTAATCGACAAAGTCAGTGTACCTGGTAAGTGGGGAAAACTGTTCATTTGGCTCCAGAAAAGGCTGCTAGGTGACAAGAAATAAGTCATAGGCAATGTTTCAAAAGGGTGAGTGAGGCAATAGGATTGGTCCCATCAAGGGTGATTTAGGGACTACTTTTTATATTACATATGTAAACTTGGCAGCAGGTGTATTTTGAAAAGAGAATAAATTTATTGGTATCAAGGAAGAAGGGCAACAAATGTGATGGAACAAAGCCAGCAAATTAAAAATAATTTGATGAAATTAATTAGGCTTATGTGCAAGCAAATGTGTGATACACTTTCCAGTAGTGAATATAAGGTAATGCAGCAGGGGACAGAAAATAATTAAAAGGCTATACTCTTAGGGGACGTTGATCATGGTGGGGGCTTAAAGATGATTGTAGATGATATAGTAAAATACTGTGTTATTTATAAGAGTAGAGAAAGTCCAGCAATAATATCAAGAGCATATTGACTGAAACATGTGAAATGTAAAAGGTGAAAAGGAAAGGAGGTTGATGCTCATTTATTAATATTGATTTGCATTATAGTAGCAACTTTATATACCAGCCAAGTTCAGGATCCCATTCTGCTAGGCACTGTATCAACACACAGTAAGAGGCATTTTATAATCTAAATAGACAGGAGAAACAAAAAGATAGAAAAGAATTATAATCCCAAATGACAGACAGACAATTGAGGCAGAGAGATGGTAAAGCTTGAGCTGTTTGGAAAATGTGACCTTTTAATTAAAAATACAGCTGAAAATTAAAAATATTTAAATTTTGTCACAATTCTCGTGGGAAATTTTGAGTTGCAGCTAAAAACCTCAGTGTTTTGGGTAACAACAAAAAACAATGAAAATATTCCTGCATGTCTTTTCCTTCACTGCCCTCCCAAGAAAAGCTTTTTCAAAGAAAGTAGAAGCATGAATTCATTAATATGCACATTAGTTCTCTGCAAACCAAGCTTCCAATTTAAAGAAACACTAATTTGAAAGAAAATTTTCAACCATCTTATATTAAGTTATTTGGTACCTACCCAACAGGAGGTGCATGGAGTACTTGGACACAACTCTCTTCCACGCTAGTATAACCACAAGAAAATCCTTCTTAGAGGCAGGGAAGAAGCTGCTTAAGTAGAAGTAGAGGACTTCTCTACTACAGGAGGTAGAGAGCTGTTATGGATTTTCTCTGCCCTAGTTACTACTTTGTAAAGCCCTGTGCACATTTAAGTTCATGGTGGCTTACTCCACGTTTAATACTGGGAGAAGTCATCCGCTACTCATTGTGCCCTCAAAATGTCTATGTGAGAAGTGAGGAGCTATAAATTCAAACCTTGCTTTACTGTGCGCTAGTTTCTTGGGGTAGACAAGCCCACAAAATATTACAGTTATTTTAGCATTATGGGGAAATAAGATAGACACCATTAACATTTTATGAGCAATTTTGGTCCTTGAAATATAAGACACTCAGCAGAGACTGAATTGGTAGTGCTGTAGCAACAACAAAAAAATAAGGGTTCAAACGTTCATGGAACGTGAGTCAAAAGGAAAGATTAGCTAGTCATGGGGGATTATCACAGAAAAGAGGTAGATAAACTCTTGACAAAGGTGACAGATTCATGCCAATAAGTTATCTGCACTACTAAATAATTCAAGAGAAAGAGGGCAGGGATTGAATCTAGAGGAAATACTCATGCAAAAGTAGTTTTAGAACAGTCTCATACAAAACTTTAGCTGCCCAAAATCGTCGGCAGAACTGAGAGTTAGAAAATGATGCTACACAAAGGAAAAAGAGAGACCAAATTTTTTACTTAATATCTTTTCATGGCTAAGAAACAATTTAAAAACAGCTAGGGACTTCCTCAAGAATCAACTCACAAATTTTCCTGTTTATATGAAGAAAATAACCCATGTCATGGCCCTGGTTATTTCAGGCAGAGCCTGTCCATTATTTCTGCCCTATTGTGTCTTAAGTATTAATTGTTTCATTGCATCCCAGTGCAGTGACTTTTTCCTTCTGGCAAGCTCTTCATCAATGAGAAAATACTGCAGGAAATATTTTGCTTCTCTTTTTCAGATACAACACTCCATTCTGGAAAAAATCCATCAAAGGGATATTATTTTTATGAGGGGATATATCAGAAAGCAAAATCAGTGGAACTGTTGGCTGAATTATTCCTTTGCCTTTCAAAGATGTTTTAGTAACATCTATCAGTGTCTGTCAAATGCTAATAATACTTTAGAGGAAACAACTTTAAATTGCAGCTACCCTTCAATAAACTTTTGACTTTCAATGAAAGGCTTATAAACCTGAGAAACTCAGCGTGTGATATGTTTCTATCTCTGGCCACACTGAAACCCTCATTTTTAAGGGTTTAGGACATGACAAGAAAACTATACCAAGAATAAATTGATCTCTGCTTCTTCACTTTTTTCCCCGACACTTAAAATTCTGTTCTTTAAAAAATACCTAGCAAAAATTATTTACAATTTGAAGACTGCAAAACTAAAATGAGCTGGAACGTATATTAATTGAGGGCCCTATTTTTAATTGTAACAGGCTGAATTCCTAAACAATCCTCTCCCCATACAAACAGCAATTTCCTTAACTCCCAACCTAGTTACTAGGTGCAGAAAGTGGGATATAAGGAAAGAACATCTGAAAAGCAGGTCTGAATTGATGAGAAAAATTATGCTGAAACATTAAGAACTGCTCCAGAGCTAAGTGATTATAGAAATATAAGGGGTTACATTAGCACTCACTGCAAGACACAGTAGATGTTAACACCTTCCATGAATCATCGGAACAAGGCATTGACTTGCCTGGGCACATTCGAGGGCACTGCACAGCCCGTGCAGCAGAGCAGCTACATGTCAATGCAGGAGCATATTAGACTTCTCCATATGAGTGTCTTACCARGCACAGCTTTCTGTCCTGATGTTCAAAGCAGTAATACCTGTGAGGTTGCTTCTCCTTCCAATCATAAGCACGGTTAGGATTTCCGAGGACATCAATATGCTATTTAAAAATGACAGAAAATACAATGAGGCTTACAAGCGGAGGGACCAAAACTCTTTTGGGAACGGTATCCTGTGTCTGTTTAAATATTTAAGTATCTAAAGATGCAAGCTGATTCAGGAGGGGATTTTCAACAGACTTCTAACAGAAGAAAGACAAAAATGGTAGCAGAAATAACCACTGCAGCACTGCCAGGCGCGTCTTGTACTCTGTGAGGAGCAGTAATTTGCTGGCTTGCATCTCTGTTCTAACATCCCAACGATCTGGGTGCTAACGTGACACTGTGAATGTGTCTTGGGGGAGGTAGGCAATATGAGGGGCTGGTGCTTTGTATTCACAAGTACTTGTTGTRCTTTCTCCTAAAATCTTACCATTTGTTAAAGAGAACTAAATAATGCTTATTCTCTTATTGCATGCATTCCCTGTAGTMAGATGTGGGAAATGCTGCAAATCATCTATGTGTCAGACCTCACTTTCAGCTTAACAAATAAATAATACATATTTACACCTACTTACTTATTCCCCTGTGTATTTAGCAGAGGAACATGAGGGATAGGAGCACACATGGGACCAGAAAAAAGTGGTAACCAGAATATATTACTCTGCTTGTACCAATTGTTTTGATGCAATRAATCATCCTGAAATGGCTCTCTGTATTCAAAATAATGTTTCATGGATCCCAGACAAGAAGTCAAGAGCTCACCAGAGGATGACACTACGGAACAAAACCAAAGTTCTGTCTCCTTGAAGAAATCTTCTCCATCTGCGCAAGCATTTTCTGTCTGCCTCTGTCTACAAGAGGGAACTGGCACAGCCCAAAAGATTTGGATGGCTCAAACTCTCAGAGGATGTAATGATGTGCAAAGCTTCTTTCACACATACACACACATCCATCCGTTGTACAGAGCACACTAAGCCACAGTCGGTCTCTGGAATTTGTATTTCAGATGGCAAGCAACATGGAAGAAGCTCTGTTGCCCAAGAAATGGAAAAATCGGCAGGAGAGGCCAATCACAAGTGGAGCATTATAAGTTCCATAGTGTGCTACAGCCAATTTGTGAAACAGCTTGTCTATTTTTATCATCATATCATTAATTTGGCTACAGCTGACAAACACAACAAGGATTACTGGTTCTTATTTATTTTGATTTGGAAAGGTGTTTGGCATTCACTCAATAGTTTCCTATCCCATGCTCTGGACGTTTCCAATTTATGTCCTCATGAAAAAAATATACATATACATATAGTAGGAGAGTGGACTGTTCACTCTTCATGAATAAATAGAAATGGTGCATGTTATGTTATACCAAAAGTCTCAGCTCCTGCAGGCTGCAGGTCATTGCAATACTAGGTACATATATAATAAATCAAAAGGACAATAATTTATTCTCAACTACAGAAGACAGCTCAAAATGGTTTCTTTACAGTTTTCAGACATACCTAAATGGAAAATCTTCTGCAGCAAGATTGTCCCTTCATATGTATCCTTCAACAAGACTGAATACAGAAAAGAGCATCTGAAGAGACTGTTTCTAGCCAAGGTAAAATCATGCAGTGCTGTCAGTGAAGAATTCACGGCACAGCCCAAACTCACATCCAAACTGACTTGAATGGAGAAATGGAAATCTTTTGGGATCCATGTGCAGCAGAAAAATGCATTAAGGGTATCATTCGGACCAATGAGACATACAATGACCCTGTAATTACTGGCTTCACTCTCCAGTGACTTCTCATCAGCTCCAGGACTGCTACTTAAATTCCCAAGCCTTCTCCTTTGGCTTTAGCTCTGCAGAAATTTTTATTGTGCTCAACTATTCCAGATTTTTGTTAGAAAAAGATAAACACAGCTGCAGTCACAGCAAGTTGAATCTTTTTCTTCAATATTTCTCCTGCAATCTTTTTTAAATGATAACCAACCACATAACTATGCAAAGAAGTTCCTTGACTTTTTCGTGGATCTCCTGTGCTCTACAGAAAACCTTTCAGCCTTTCCTCTTTCAGAAGATAGACTGTTACCCAAGCATCAACTTATTGCCTAAATGTTGTCTGTAATCATATGCAGACTCCATTCACAGCAGAAAACTGGGCTTTGRGTAATGCAGTGTTTACAAAATTCAGCTCATAGATTGGGCTAYGCCAGCAAGGAAATAAATGAAACTAAGGAATTTGGAAGACTTATTAAACCCATTAAGGATATCTTTCCTGGTGATGCTCAGAAGGAAATAGTTCTGTAATTATTTCACCAGTATTTATGATTGTGTCATTGTCTCCCAGAGACCCCACAAAACAGYGTTCCCAGACGTGCCCCTTCACCCGCAGGCTGCAGATTCATCTACAGGAAACAATCTTCAGCCCAAATAAGTTACAATGAAAGCACAAACATGATCCAATTAATGTGAACTGCATAGGTGCAGAACACTTGGTTATTAAATACTAGCCAACTATGTTTTTCCTGGGGCTTGGGTCGATTTTTGAATATTTTGTTAAATGTTGGAATCTGCTACAATAGYGATAAGACAGTGTTTAACTAAAAATAGACTCCCCAAATCCTTTATGAACCACCTCTTTTGCTTTTACCACTTCATGCGATATGAAAATTGCACACATATGGAGGTGACTGGCTCTTTAACTTAAAATATTTTCTTACTGAATCCTGCTCCTTTTTACGAATATGTGTATTCTTATTTTTCTTTCTTTTTGTAATGGATCCTGTCTTTGGGAATTGGGGGCAACAGTAAGATTATTGGGAGTCACCAGATGGTGCTATTGTACATTGTCTGTCTGGCTCTGTTCATCYGGATATCAAGGGAATCTCCTCTCATGAAATGCAAAACATCAGCTGTGGTGCAGTTCCTACCAAAATCACTAGTAAAGCTTGTCTCTTGCCTGAACTTCCCTGAGGAAGAATTATGTTCATAGGTATGAAATACATGAGCCCTTTTAGTTTCTGTGTAAARGGAAACAAAATATTCTGTGAAACCAGGTCATCTGCATTACTTACACGAGTAATGGTTAATGCTATGAATTGAGCAGTTATGCCAAAGTTATGAATTGCCTAAAGCAAATTCAGAAAGTAAGAAAGAACTTCTGTAGAAGATGTAACTGTAGACAAATAGCACCTGCTCGAGTTCTCTGGTGGGAAATAAAAATATTTTTGCCTGCTAGTCCAGGATGGAGATAAAGATGTGATGTTTAGATGCTTTATAATACTTGGATAGTTCTGTCAACTGAAGCAGCTGCGTACGTATTGTAAAAGGCCTGAAAAATGTATCAGCCTAAATGTGTTTTCATGCTGCTTGTTTCATAGCAAAGGGTAAGGAACGAGGCAACCTGTCGTCTCTGACAGCATCTTACTTGCTGAGTAAGGTTAATATATTTCTTGGTGTGGAAGAAATGGTTTGGGATAAATTCCCTACAAACTGGAAGAGCAAGGAGCTAAGCTTGACTGAAYTCACCGCTGCTAAAACCCATGAAACCACATGAACTCAGGCAAAATTCGTGTTCAGCAGTGGGTGTTTGAAGCAGCAATGTCTCACCAGGCTTTTGCGCAACCACAGAACCGTAAAATAAGAGGTATGCCAAGAAACAAAATCTGGCATAAATATGTGGCAGCATTGATTTCTTTAATCAATGCCCTCAGGATGTATTAGCGTGCTGCCTCCTTACTGCTCTGTGGTTAATCAATAGCAGTTTCCAGTTAGGGCAAGTGTCACCAGCAGGCACAGTTAGACCTCCAGGGCTTTTTCCTCAGTGTACAAGTCAGTTTTGTCTATTCTTGTTATGAGGTTTACGGTCTGCAAGCGTTTTGCGTAAAAGCAGCAGCAGGCAGTCAGAAGCCAGTTTGCTTTCTGTGCAGGTTTGGATTACGCTGGGGAGAGATGGCTGAAGGAGGCGGTGGTTCTGGACACTGTCACGTCGGCTCACACAGAGGTGGCAGTTTACTCCAATACTCCATTGGAAAATTGACTYCCCAAGCCCCGGTATTTTAAATCTGTCCAATACACCAGCAATATTAGGTCAGAATTGAATGCTGTGGTTTAAATATTACACATTTTCCTGCTTTCCTGCTTCCTGCTTTTTGCATCATCATCCAAGTAATGACACTGTGCAGAAGAGTTCACAGTGARGCAGAGTTTGTAGGGAGAAATTATACTTTTTTTTTTTTTTTAACTGGTTGGAAAAACAGGCTCTAAGGAGCCTGGGTTCAGTTTCACTTTCACTACAGCCTTGGTCGGTACATAGCTTTCTCTCTTTCACTTCAGCTCAAAGCTACAAAAAACCTGGATCAACTGCCATGTTAGTCGGATGCATACCTGCACAAAGACGACGTCTAGCTAAAGTTGCTTGAAAGTTACTGATCAACAAATGTCCCTCTATTCACTCCTGTTTATTAAGCAGAAAATATTACTAGTATTTACTTTTTCTGTATTAATGATCCAATATCCTGTCATGGTAGAATAGGGCTCCTAATTTATATGCTGACATCTTTTGAATAAAGTATAAAGCTGAAACATTGTCTGCAGCTATTCTTTGCAACTGTTTTTAAATTTTGAAACAGCATTCTGCCGACATTGGAATTYTGTTTCGTTATTTTCTTCCTTCTTAACTTGGTCTATGATTAAACCTATCTCTTCTCAGCTTTCCAGGCTTAAAAGCTGTTTTTCAGGAAGTTCTTCAACAGCTATTGTTTTCTACTTTAAGGCTGATGGCACCCTGGCAACATTATAACTACATGCTTTGAAATGATGTTATATAGATATTGATGTTTCCCAAAGAGCATGCAATCTGATCGCTTACTTCAGAGACGAGCTTTTATCACTTTTTAGTCAACTTACATATTYAGTAAACTCCATTAGGTCTTGAGTAGATAGATATAAGTAGATATCCTGAAGATTTTTTCTGTTGAGTTTACTAGCTCCTTTTGCATCTGTTTTGACTGTTTTGACTTGGATCTAATCATAAGTAACTTTTATTTCTTATTATTGGAGCTTGATTGTATATGATTATCTGTTAAGACACTTGGCATGTTTAATAACATTTGACTGCTATTACTTTATATCTCTGGCTTTCAGGGTTCAATAGACTGAAAGAGTTAATTACCTTGATTGCTTCCTTTGAACCGCCTTTCTTATCCCAGGTGCACCTCCTACCCACTGGCTAGCAAACTCATTTCAGTGTATCTCACTTAACTACTTAAATTCTGGTCTCAAAGGGAGGGAAATCAGGGAAGCGCTGATTCTAACAGCTGAGTCAGCATCCCCACAATCTCTCTTCCAAAAATAAAACAGTACTGTAGTTTGTACATTCTGGTCTGGAGTTTTATTTTAATCACTCTTTACTTAAAGGGAAGAAATACAAATAAGATATAAAAAGATGCAAAAAGCTTGAAAAAACAATTTCTCCTTTGCCATGGCACAAAATCTTAGCRTCTCTCTTGAATAGGCTGGGTTTCAGGCACAGAGCCAATACCTTAAGCTATATGTTTTATTATGAAATGTCCTTCTTGCAGCACCCTGCATCTGCTGGGCTGCCAGGAAGGGTGGGACAGACTTGACAAACAGCTCACTCCCTTTGGTCCCGGAGTAGTTTAGACCTCAGGAAGAGACCCAGGACTGTCCCCATGCTGTGCCACCCACCCAGGCCATTCCAGGACCTGTACTTGAGTCACTTTGACCTGAGCTTTCTAATAAGAGCTCTTGTTGCCTTGATGCTATTGAATCTGTTTTGAGACCTGCTGAAGAGTGGAAAACTGGCACCTCTCAGCATCTTAATACCTTTGCTGCATCCCCAAACTGTGATGCATAGAAGCTGCTTTCCCTAGTGCTGAAGCTGGACAGTTTTGCTACACAGGATGTGGTACATGGGTTTTAGGAGCTCATATTGGCCGTTTTTTGGAACCAGACATTGATCACCATGAGGAATCTCTCAGAAAATGGTTTTGGTTTCACCACATTTAAACTGCTGTCAGAAAAATATTTGTTTTATTCTCTAGATGAGGAAAAAAAAATGCTTCTTAGAAAATAACTCTATTTCTATAGACTACTTCTAGTACTGCAGAATAATTCTTGTTGTTTTTTTTTTTTTTTTTTTTCCCCTTACTAAGATCTGTTCAGTACCTAACACAAGAACAGCTGTACTGGCTCCATCCATCTCACCTGCATTACTTGGGCTAACGGCATCGTGACAGGAACATGGCTTTCCTTTGGCAAGGCACAGTCCCTGACCTGCAGCTGCACAGACCTTTTTATTTCCCCTCTGTGCAGCAAGCTGCCTGTGTTAGCTGCACTGATGGGAGAGGACAAAAGGACCCTTTCCCCTGATTAAAAAAAAAGGAAAAGAGGAAAATGATGACCAGCAACAGAGTGAGAAGTRTCAGCCTACCCATCTCCTGCTCTTCCATGAGGAGGGACTGCTGCCTGCAAGAGCTGATCCTGCCTTCTTAGTTGAGACGACAACATYTGCCACCATCATCACTGCTATAGAGGCACCACTACACCAATATCTCCACCACCTCACTTCCTTTTGCTCTGCCYCCTCACCTTCTTAGGCATTCTTTTAAAGTTTTTAGGAATGCATTTACACTTGCATCTCAAAGGAGACCAACAGCAACAGTGGCTAAAAACAGATGCCTAAGAAAGAGAAGGAACAAGCCACTCTCATATGATCTTTCCCCTGAGTGCTTTTCCAGCTTCCAACTATTTGCAGCTCAGGGGATTTCCTGATCTGATGTTGTTAACCGCAGCGTAAGGAAAAAAGGTATTGTGGAGCTGACTGTGGCTTCTTTGATCTACTGGCTTGTCTGTGCTGGGTTCAGTTTAAAGTAGAACATGCCCAAAGCTGCTCTAATATATGCCAGTTGATTGCAGCTCCCAGAAGACCGACGACCTGCTGATACTGGCTGTATGGCATGCACGAGAATATGCAGCGCTAGTTTTTATCAAGCATGGCCAATAGGATTTCTTAGATTTACCAAAGTCTTATTTTGATTTAAAACATAGGAAACAAAAGGGAATTAAATACCCAGATGTGGGTCATTCTCACAGCATTCCATTCCTCCAAGTTAAGTGCTTTCTTCCTGCATCAACGAAAGCAAATTTCCAACCCACGCTCTATCACATGAGCAGCTGCCGAGGGACCTCAGTACAAGAGCTATGTGATGCCTCAGAGCCCCAGAATGACCCACTGCAGTCTGTTTTTACCTCCTCTGAGAGGTCCACTCAGCAAAAAGCAGGTAATTTTATGGTCAAAATCTGACCAAGGCAAGATAATATGAGAATATTTTATTCTAGTGCTAAAGGATCCAATTCCATCAATTCAAAAGAAATTATCTGTTTCACTTTGAGGCTGAGCCTAGTAAAACCCCTTAGACTGCCTCTTTCTTGGAGTACTGCATGCATTAAAAACCAATCCCAAGAGAGATATTATGGCCGAGCATGAGGCAAGGTAACCTTCTAGAATCCCAAGGGAGAAAGCAAAAGAACAGGTTTTTTCCTTATATTTACAAAGGCTTAATGAATTTTACATAAGAAAGATACAAAATTGAAGACAAACAACAAAATACAAAGACATCTCAAGATACATGATGAACCAAGAATTCATGCATAATATACAATATTTCAAAGGCATGTAAAGAAGCAGTGTAAGAATCAGATGTTTTTGGTGTATACAGAGTAGTTTGTTTGAGAGGTATTCCTCCTTAAGGAGCTGAAACTTGAAGATGCATTGGGCACAATGACCTTCTGGATGCAGGAGGGCAGAAAGGATCCCGTGGTTTAGGTTGAGTTCTATATGGATGTACGTTTTTGAGGATCATTTCAATATGCTTACTAATAATTGTCTCTAGAAATATTTGTATACGTTGTTACAATGGAATACTCAGCTAATTTAAAGGTAATTAATGACCTATTAAAAGTGAACCTAGATGGTTTTAGCTGTTCTTTGAGATGCCACTAGCTTAGGTCTAAAGTAATTGCATAGTAGTATAGTGCTACTTTTTATCCAACCTAAAGGCTTATTTAGGTTGATTAAAGTGCTGGTTATTTTCAGACTTAAAACAAACAAACAAACAAACAAACAAAACAGCTTTCTGGCTATTTAAAGAACATTTAATTTTCAAACATTATTTTTTTTCCCCTGCATTACAAGGACTTTTTTTCTTAAGTCATGTCTAGATCTGCATGACAAATTTCCTCTAAGGCTACATAATATCAAACTGCTTTGTCACAAATGGTTTGATAGGTATAGAAAATTCCATGAGAAAGAGAAATCCAGAAAATTTCCCAATGCAATTCCTACTTTTCAAGACTGATAAAATTTATCATTGAAGAGGATATCATTATTTTGATTTGGCAAATCTGCCAATGATAAGGAGATGTATCCTAAAATCAATTTTTGAAGCCAAACATGTAAGACTAATCACTTTATTTCCACGCTTAACAGGTGCTGATACCAGAGGGAAAATACTAAATAGCGTATGACACCCTTGAGAAGCATGTAAGATATTTATCTGCCTAAAAGCCATGACAGTTGCATAAAGAAAAGGTTGTGAATATAAATGGGGAATAAAGAGTTTAAGGATGGAGGCTGAAATCTTGATGCAGCTGAAATCTATGGCATTTTGAGTTCAGTAGGACAAGGATATTCCTTAGCTCACCCTACGCCTGCTGCCGTTACAGAGCTCAGGCTGCCCAGCCTGTTCTTCCAGGTCAGATTGTAAACGTGCCTTTTCATTTTATAAGGGAGGTTTTGCTCAGGTCTCTTTTCCTACAACCGTGTCTTCCTGCTGGAGCAGCTTTTAGGACACAATCCCCTCCTATCTGACCCTGTTTTTAACCCAAGACAGTTTGGTTGCTGCCATGCCCAGGGCAGATACACTTGTGATTCTGATGGAAGGGCTTTGCAACCACATCTTTGTGATAACGGTATGTGAAATACAGAGCTGCACTGGCCAGTGCAAGCATAGTAGCTGAAAATAACATGAAACAGAGCAGTGCACCACTCACATACAGCGCAAGTGGCTATGCCCAAAGTCAGGAGGTTTAACAGCTCTGGGCCTATGTGTCAGCTGAAGTCCTGTGCACAGAGATACTCAAAGACTGACACATTCTCCCTCTCTCTCTCAACTATTTTATTTCCCTTAAAATATACTTATGCATCTGCTGTTTCTCTGTGAAAAGATGAAAGACTAAGCTGGCTTCTGGCTGGATAAGAATGGTGAAATGTGCTACCCATAAGTAAGCTGTATATTCATGGTAGAATATTTTACATGACCCTTATATCATAAGAAGGGATTTTAAAAAAAATCCGTAAATGTGGGAATTAAGAGCATATCTCTCACATTCAAATTTCCTAGCTGATATTTGGTTGGGCTTTAGAAACTGTCACACAATAGAGCCATTAAAATTCTGTGGTTAATTTATTCCTGCAGTATTAACTTTCCCATAACTCATGATGAATATCTTGAGTTTGGATACATCTTAGAAGAACCTCTGACAGTGACAACTTGCTTTTTCTCTTGTTTTCTGTGGAAATGTTATTTTTTTAATGTATAAAAAAGTAACTTTTCTAATAAATTTGCACAGTGAATTTTTAAATAATGACTTTGACTTTGTGTATTTGCTACCAAAACAGGGAATGATAAGCTCTTTTGTGCATTTATTTAGTTAATTATTCTGATTTGTATTTCGGG
The DNA here is from genome assembly GCA_030449065.1 of Oceanodroma leucorhoa. Lineage (NCBI taxonomy): Eukaryota > Metazoa > Chordata > Aves > Procellariiformes > Oceanodroma > Oceanodroma leucorhoa. The sequence goes on from JASVER010000007.1 coordinate 16,392,293, forward strand.
GCAGAATTCAGTATAACAGAGCCTTGGAAAATACAGATGCCATTGCCAAAACAAATTTTCTCACTCCTAGATCCATTCATTTCCTAGACAATAGGTGAGGTCAGAAGGGAAATAAGGAGTCATTCCCTTAATACGGGCAAACCACTAATGAGCTATCATGCGTCATATTCTGCTCCAGCGGAGCTGTAATTGCTTCCAGAACACCTGTATGTAGGCCAGATACAATCATATATATGGGGGGAGGGCAAAGGAGTAGTGGTGTTAAAATGAGGAGGGAGAGGCACATGTGGGGAATGGAAACAGATAGCCCAGCCAATGAAGACTTTTTAATTTAAACTGTGTTTCAGCTTTAGTTTTGTACAATAACAGAGGAAGCTCCCAGGTCCCCCAGGAAGGCTGACSGGTTCTTTCAATAGACGGAAGGGCCAGTGCCTAAGGCATTTAGCAAGCAGTCCAGTTTTTAGCTCTGTGTTTGACCACCTTTATGATCTTAATCAGGTCCCTTTGCGTCCTGTGCTTCAGTTTTCCTTCTTCTGTAACATTGCAGGAATATTTTGCTATATTCCTGTGCTTTGGGGAGGACAAATATGCTAATGTGTGTGAGGTAACTTTGTATTACTAAAAAGTGGGTAGAGGGCCAGAATTCAACTACCTGCCCACGGGTTTGGGTGTAGGATTGCAAGTAGTTGAATTACTGCAGACTAACGCTACACCAAAGTGCCTGGGAGCTCCGCCGTAGGGACAAGTTCACAGTGCAAGCTCAGTTGCTATGATTCAGCTGATAGGCACAAGTCCATAACAGACAGGGAGAATACCTGCCACCACTCCAGAAAACAGTTAGATGCTGGAGGTCAGCTGAGGAGCAGGAACTCCTTCCACACAGGGGCCCACTGGGAGAAGATAGAAATAAATTCGTTTCCATGAAGCAGATGCTGTGGAGCACCCCACCCACCACATACCTAAGGCTCTTCTCACTCCTTCCCCAGCTTAGTTCAGATGGAGGGTGAATTAAGGAACAGCTTGCTTCTGGTTCAAGTATGGATTAGAAGATTAGAAGTACAGCATTGCAAATTGTCACGCTAGAATGCTTTACGATGGCTCGGTTTTAGAAGTTGAATGTACGTTTTGTTTATGCTTAGAGGGCTCAGGGAGGCAAAACCAAAAAGCAATAGTTTTTTTTGCTTTAAGAATTGAAGAAATGGCTCCAGTGGTCATGATAAACAGTGATAATTGTTATTTGGAGAGAAAAGACTGTGATGGTCTCTTACGAGTTTTTCTAAAATGTAAGATTGCTGTTTGACTCACCAACTGTTTTTGTCCTCTTCTGACAATGAAACACACCCTATTTCTTTTCACTGAAGTATCAGCTCCTTCTAGTTGCCTGTTAGCAAGTAAGAAAACAAAACCCATTACTATCCTAGAGCCTGGGCTGGGATGTAGAGAAACAGTAGACAAAGAATTCAGCAGTTCCACAGGTTTTAGAGAAAGCTGCACTAATGCCAAACTTTCTGTTGCCAATAAGCCCTTAGTGTAAGAAATACTGGTAGGAGTTTGAGGTATTATGGAGGTACTGGGTTGGGTACATAATGAAAAGCTGTGGGCTCACTTTCAAACTGCAAAACTCTTTCGGTGTTTTTGTGAATCTTTCTTAAAGAGACTTCAGCTGCACTAAGACTGAGAATCCCTACCCGAACCTATTTTGGCAGGACTGCCAAGCAGAAAACCACAGTGCCTAGAAACACATTCCTTAACTCTTCACTAAATCAACTCTATTGCAGTCTTCTGAATCTCCATCCTCCAGAATAAAACATTATTGCAGCCAGTGGCTTCATTTCTTCCTGCTGGAGAACGTCAGGCAGGAAGATAGGCTTTCACTCCTGCTACGGAATCCAACTCTAGCCAGGTACATTTACTACAACTTCTTATCCTCAGGAAGTGGTGGTGGCTCTGGAGGCATAGCAGGAGGGTGACGTGCCAAACCTGATGGGCACAGGAGGTCAGGCTTGCATTCTTCTCTTCTCTGGCTGTTCTTGGAGTGACCCCAGTAGGATTTCAGAAAGCCCTAACCAGCATGTTTTTCCTAATAACAAGGGCAATGTCAAATATGCTGCAGCTAAACTTACTCTTTGAATTAGTTTGCTTGACTGAATTTCTATTCCACTATGTACTTGGCCCATCTGCCCTAGAAGAAATTCAACTCTACCTGTCCTTTAAGGGCAGATGGTGATCTGATAAGGATTGAGTTGTCTTGGACTGGATTATGCTGCCATATTGGGGGTGTGCCCTTTTTGTCCCTTCTGTCCTAGAGACATGCCGCTCAAGCTCAGACACCCCCGGTTGCCGCCCAGTGCTAAAACCTTTTTCCAAGCTTGAAGGAGTCAGAAACTGCAGCGTGCTATAGCAGGCAGGAGTATATAGATTGCCAGTACTATGGCAGGGGAAATTAGTCCCTTGGTCTTGCATCCAGGTTTCTTATGTGACTCACTTTAATGTGAAATTAAACTACCCTTGTTCTTCTGATAGATTCAAGGCAGCTAATCCTCAGCTTTTAGAAAATAGAGTCAGGGCAAATCTTCTGAAGGTCAACAGGCATTTCTGGCAGCATGCAGTCACTCCCTTGTCTGCTAATGGGTCTATCTCTGACAACACCTTATGTGTTGCAGGCAATTAATACTGTTCATATTAACCTCAGCTCAGCATTGGCCTCTATTGCCAGAGTACGTCATGGAGAGAGAGTGAGCTGAGGTGTCAAGTTGCCTAAGCTTTTATAAGTGAAAATGATGACATCTTGCATCTAAAGACTGCAGAACACGTTACGTCCATCAGTTAACGTAGGCTTGGATCTACAAAAGGTCTCAGCAGGAGCTTGCTTTGCTCACAAACCAAAACCCCTCTCAGTCATTGCTTAAACCTACTACGCATTTTACATCAGCAGGCAGTGGGTAAGAGAAGCACACCTTGCCCTAAAAGGGAAAGCCTGAACCCTGGAGCCTCTCCTCTGACCGTGCCCTAAACCTGAGGCTGTTATTTCTGTTGCTGTGGTTCCATGGCCCCACAACTTCATGGTTCATTTGTGCTGCCAAATTGCTTCAAGGGGAGGATTAGAGAGCAACCATCCTCCATCACCTGGAGCCTCGCCTCCTGGCCTGCTCCTCAGAGATGTTTTACGGAGTTTGAACCTCCTCCTGTCACCTAAGGCTGAGGAGGACTGAGGAACCAACTCTTAATTTTTACTTAATAACATACCAGCTTTTCATGAATAATCTAATTAGCAGAGAAGACTCTGCTCCTGACCCCAGAAGATACAGCCCCACTGGGAGCCCACCTGCAAGGGGCCAAACCCTTGTCCTGGGCCTCAGGGGCTGATTTGCAGCAGCCGCCCACCTCTCGCTGCGGGAGGCCCCGAGTTAACCCCCCTCAGCACCCGGGGCCGCTGGGCGCTGGATTGCACCTCACGTGGGCAGTGCCAACAAGGCCATTTCCCAAAGGTGGCCAGGCCCCGCCTGGGTGAGCGCCGGGGAAGGACATGGACCTCACACCCGTGTGCCATGCTGGGCCTGGGCTTGGCAGCAGCCTGTGGAGGGTTAACCCCTAGGAGCTGTTAATTAGCACACAGGTGTGGTTAATTACCCCTCCAGGAGACAAATAGGAGCAGCTGTGAGCAGAGGGCCAAGGCAAGAGGGACAGGCTGCAGCAGGAGGGACAGGCTGTGTGGGACTGGTGGTAAAAGGTTAGTGAATTAGTTTTTTTTTTTTTTAACAATGCTATTTTTCATCATTATTAGGAGGTAGTTCCTGTTTCTGGAGGCAAAGGGCTGTGGCATGTGGCTCCCTTTGGCTGTGAAGGGCTGGAGGTCTGGGTCTTGCTGTGATGTCCGGCCCCTCTGTGGTGAGGAGGGAAGCCATGGCAGCAGGCCCAGCCCTGCTCCTTACGGCTGTGGGAGCACAGGGAAGAGCTTGAAGTCCTTGTTCCCCTCTCTACCTCCTTGGCCATGCTGTGTCTCGTGCAGAAATTAACTGCTCATGTTGGCTCAAATCTCATGTTACTGCAAGTATTATCTTAGAGTGAATCATCTACCTCATGACTTGATTTTTTTGTTTTTTTTTTTTAAATTTAAATGAGTTCCTTTCCTGTGAAACAGGATGCAGATACGCCTTTGTTTCTCTCAGCCACCACCTACTTCTGTTGGTCTGGTAACTGCCTCAGCTGTTTGGCCCCTGTTTGTGGGGTTTAAGAGACTGTCCAAATCCCAGTGCTCCCGTACAAAGGCTGTGTGTGTCGTGGTACTGCTGGTGCTGTCATCGGCCGGCTATGCCCTATGGAAACCCCACAGCCTTGTTTATAGACTTCTGAGGTGCTTCTCTTGAGGTTGGGACTTACATGTGGTAGAAAGCTGGGACCCTGAAGGAGCAATGAGAGATGGTCACTCACTTATTTTTAATCATAAAGAGCTCTTAAGGTTTTTTTTTTTTTACCCTACTAAGCTGTCTTCCTGCCTAAAAAAAGGATGAAAAAGAAAGCAAGCTACCTGTTTGTTTGTGTGGGGGTTTTTTTGTTTGTTTTTTTTTGTTTGTTTGTTTGGTTTTTTTTGTTTGTTTGGTTTTTTTGTTTGTTTGATTTTGTGGTTTTTTTTTTTTTTAATATCTAAGTGATGAACTTTTTGCTGCTATATAGAGCATTATAATTGCTACTGGTAGGTCCTGCTGAGTTTGGTTTGACTTCTGATCCATCTCGAGTATTAATTTATACTCATGTGTGATTAAGGTACTGGAGCAGAGTTGTTACTGCCTGTGAGGGCTTAGACTTGAAGGACAGTGTTGTCCTCCAGTTTCAGTCCAGTCTGTATGTAAAGGAAGATGTGAGTAGTAGACTAGCAGTAGTTGGGGAAGCTTTCAAACATTATTCACAGCAGGAAGCCCCTGATGATGCTGAGGAGCTCAATTTGGTTGGCAGCTCCTTTGAATGCATATCCCTTCCCGTCTGACTACCTGCCTTCCCCTCCCCAGTCTCTGCTCGTCTTCACTGGTGCAGCAGCCACCTGTGGTGGGGCAGAGCAGAAAGTGGTGGCAGCTGCCTCTGCTGGATGCACAAGCAAGGGAAAAGCATCAGTCACAAGAGCCGAGGAGACTTTTGACCCTACTGTAAATGCTGGAAGGGTACTGCTAAATAACCCTGGCGACTGCAGGAAGACAAGTCAAAAAAGGACTGGACTGTTGTGATAATGGGGAGTGGCAAGAGAGGTGGAGCTGCAAATACAGACAGGGGGATTTGTTGGAAATCTTTGGTCCATCTGCCTGGTGTTACTTGCTGGGTTGCAACACAACCAATCCAGAGAAAGCAGGTTCTTGAAATGTCTGGTCCCCTCTTCTGAACAGGAAAAGTTTTTGTAATTGAAGGGCATGCACCTTCCAAACTTTGTCCTAGATTGATTCAAGTTCATTGAATCAAAAGCCAGTTCTGCCATTACCTGAGCAGTTAATAAAATCTATTGCCTTATGATGGATTTTTTTCTGCAGGCTAGAATTGATCTGTCTTCATTGCGATTTGTGAGATTGAGGGGAAAACACAAAATATAATCTGTATTTCTGCTGCACTGAAAAATTTCACTGTGTTCTTCTAAAGCTTGGAAGAAACTAAAACTGCAGTGGTCATTTTTTTGATTTATTGAAAATAAAGCATACCTTATTAACATTTTAATAAAGAGAATCTCTTTGCAGTGGTGCTCAGAGTTGCTCTTATTTCTCTCTGTGCAATTCCATTCTCTAAAAGGGAAAATACTATTGAGATTTGTAAGGCATGATTTGTTAGGCTGAAACTAAACACACAAATACACCAAAGCAAAATGCTTTCTAAAGGTGCTGTGTTTGTGAGAGGTGCTTGCCCAATATGTGTGATGCAAAATGGGGATGCTTTGTGAAGAAATCATCCTTGTAAAGCCATTGGTTCTGGTCATCAGACTCTATCCAATGCTTTAGTGATGATGCTGCTGATCTATTTGGGAAGTTGGCTGGCTCTCAAGGCAGAGTCTCTTCTCAAAGGCTGTTTCACAGTGAAAATATGCTCAGTGCAGCCGAGTGCATGAATGAAAAAGCCTCTGGTACCTTCTAGTCTGGCAAAATGCAGCACAAAACTCAACTTACTCTGTCCTTTCTGCTGTCCCAGGTAAGAAATGTGTGTTTTTTTCCTTGTTTTCTTTCACCTTCCTTCTCCTGTGCATTTGGATTTGAAAGTATTTGTAATTCAGGTCTGATTTCTGAGTAATTATACATTGCTTGAATTACTGTTGAAAGATGCAAGATCTCTGCTACAAGCCAGTTGCTAGGAATGTAGAATCTCATAGTTCCTTGATTTACAATTACAACAAATTTGCTGGGTGATATATAGCATTTTTTGTCTCCCTTCAGGAAGGGTGAGGGGGGGAATCTTTCAAGTGTCTCGGTAGCAGCTGCAGCAGCAGTATTTTCTGTCATATCAAATGCTGCAACTTTGATTTGCCTCTTTCCTCTGTGGCTTTTGCCGGGTAGTAGGCTTATAGGCTATTATAGGCAGCTCACATTATTTATTGCTTTTTTTAAAAAAAAAAAAAAGAGGAGGGGGAATACGGAGTAAAAATAAAATCAGACCTTGCGAAAGGTTCCCTTCCCCGTACTCTCTTGATAGATGTGTAATACTCTGTTAGTGACTTGCTATGTAGCCTTTCTCTTATTAAACGTAATAGATCCCCCTCTGCCAGAAAGCAGAGGAAAAACCACCCAGCTTTAAAAACACTGCTGCTGCTGTCTGTCAAAGCAAAGGGACTCGCTGGTCTTTGACTTCTCAATACCTTCTGGTTGCTCTCTTTTCCTCTTGCTGCGGTTACAGGGCTCACTTTTTGGAAGCTCTGTGGAGGCTTGAAAATCCTTTGTTGTTGTCCAGCTTAAATGCATCCTTCCTTCTTTTGTCTTAGGAGCTCTGTAAACTTGCATTTAGTGACAGTGGCACTGGCATCCTGTGCACTGGGTAGAAATAAAACTTAATTCCTTTTTGACTTGCAGTCGAGTGGTTTTGTTAACCCTTAGGGGGTTGGTACGTTTTAGAATGTTAAACTAGTGCTCGGGACGCTGAGTCTGTGCGCTCGTGCCTGCGATCTCCAGCAGGCATTTAGTCTGCTTTTTCAAAACAGGGAGTTAATAAGGAGAAAAATGGTGAGGGATCACTGTTGGGAGAGCTTTATTGCTGAGAGGAGATACATCAAGAGTGTGTAAGTAGGAAGCAGTAAGTGAACTGAATGCATATATGCTGTGGATCAAGGCTAGGATATTTGGGTCCTGGTTTACCCTGATAAGGAGTAAAAGCATTAACGTGGGTGGCTGAAGTTATGGGGCAATAGGAGACTCGGTGGCTGAGGACTCGTGAGCAAGCACATAGGCATTTGGGTGGGTTTAGGATAACAGTCCTACTTCAGGGAGTGTAACAAATGAGAGCAGCTGCTTTGGGCCAGGTATGGTGCCCGAATGCACTGGTGAAGGATGAGTTTGAGGAGCCAGAGCAGTATATGCTGGGGATATACGCAGAGTTTCTTGCAGGGCCTCCCTAACAGCTTGGGCTGAGGCTCTGTGGGCTGGAGGGCTGGCCAGTGGCAGGTCTCCAGTTCTGCTGGGACTGGCTGCAGCGAGTGGGCAAGCTGCTGCTCTGGGGAGGGCTGAATGGCTCTCCAGTGGGCTGGGGATGCCCAGAGGGGCTCCTGGGGAGGAGAAGTTGTCAAAGTGGGCTGAGATCCAGCCTGGGCAGGCAGCTGGACTGGCAAAGCTGCCAGTGGGAGGCAATGGTCAGGGAGCAGAGGGGCTGGGGGGGGAGGACACAGACGGTGTAAAGGTAACCTGAGGATATACTGAGCTGGTGCTCCCTCACCTTGGGCTCGATACCTGCCATCTGGACTGTGGTTTACTTGGCTTTCTCTGTGTTTTCAGTCCTTTTTCGTCCATCTTCTTTAGCACACTACTGAATTAATCAGCTTGAGTTTGGATTTTCTTTAGTGGTCCCTTGTACAGAAAGCAGTATGTTTATGATAGAGGAGAACAGACTTCTAAGGCCTATTAAACCACATAGCCGGCGTTTTTTTAAGATCAGTAACTACTTAAAATCTGGCAAGGTGCAAAACACCTGATTCTGAAAACAACTGTGCACTTTACTGATAACTTTCAACAATACTTCAGAGTTTCTTCTCTTGCTGGGCTGAGATGAGTTCAAGTATACTGCAGAGCTGAGCTTGTGGTGCTTTAGTAGTGGTTTATATTTAAGTGCTTAAACTGCGCTCCACCTTCTTTATTATCGTATTTACCTTTATCTGGTAATGTCTCTGCCTGGTGATTTAACACATCTCCAAGTTTACTTTCTAGATCATGTTTAAGAGTTAATGAATTAGGGAATGAATTAGACTATAATAAGGAAGTGTACATAAATCTGTCTTCAGGTATAAGGTGGTTGACTATTGGCAGGTTAAAGTGTGAACTGAAGGTGATAGCATGCTAGGGAAGGAAAAGGGAATTACTGAAATGCTGTTTGGCTTTTCTCTTTGACACACCACATGCACAACTTTCATATGACAGGAAAAGTAAATGGAAGAATGTGAGGAAAAACATATTAAACAAATGCAGCCATCTGGCTGTGTAGTGGTTGTAACACATTTTGAGATTTTTTTTCTTAAGTTTTCTTTTTTCTCCCTTAGAAGTAGCAATAATGCCTCATATAATACAATGCTAGTGGAACCTGCGAAGCTCAATTTTGATAAAATGATTTCTAAGCAATAGCAATCTAGTAATGCAATACTTTTTGTGGAAGTAGAATACAGGAATAACTGCATTTCAAAGTAATGATAGCGAAGTTTACAGTGTAGAAAAAAGTTTGAGGAAATTCTTATATTCATAAGAACATGAACTGAAAAAAGGATTGTTTTTAATTAAAAGATCATCTCTAAAATTAATATTGGTGTTTTCTTGGTCTGCATCCAATTCAACTGCATTTGTTAAATATAAAAAAAAAAWTGCCTTTTGAGGCATTAAAAGCATGAGGATGGGGAATTGCTTTTTCAGCCTGTTAAGTATGTTTATAAAAGTTGTGGTAAACAGGTGGGCGAGAAATGAATTTTTTCTTTTGCAAAGAGTTAATCTACAGTACTACCAACTGTTTGTCCTGTTTTCACCAAGAGGAAAGCTGAACAGTAGCTGGAATAGCTGAGGAAGATAAGTTTCAAGTAATTCTTTAATTCGGGATCACCTTTAAAACTACAAAGCATATCTACATTATAGCTTTATTGATCTGAAGGTGACAATAAAAACTAAGTGTACTCTAGTAGCTTGTGCAGTTCACTATACAGTGTACAGTAAGCAGTAAATGCATACAGATTTTTAAATCTATCAAATCAGAGTGGTTTTTACTTTTTTCCCAAAGGATATTTTCTAAGGCCTATACACAAATCATCTGTTTTAAACAAAATTTGTTCACAGACTTGCTTTTGTATGTTACGCATTTCATGCAGACAGACAAATCAACATAAAATTTGTAAGTAAAGCTTACAAGATGAGGAAAAAAAATTTTGATAGCTTTAACAATAACTGTCATGTTCCACTAAGTTGCAACTAAGTCAATTGCTAAAAAGTATAGATTTCATGAGGTTGTCATTATAATGTCACTATAGTGAATAGTGAAAATTGGTCCTACAACTCTTTCCCCAAATGCATAGCCCACACTGCTGCATTCTTAAGCTTTTATTTTTTCAAATTTCTCCAGAAGAGGGCTCCATGCACAGCTTGAAAGTCAGCACCCATGTATTAAAAGAAAAAGAAATTTATAAGCTTCTGGATAAAAGAAAAATCTCGCTCACACAAAGTCTGTTGATATAACATTAAAGATTATGTTCAAATTCTAACCAAGCATTTCCATGTTGTATGTTGTTGCTGTAGGTCTTATTTTGCTTAAGACTGCCTATTATTTGAGGATTCTAGAGGAAAAAGTCCTATATCTCTTGTACTATATCAGAGTTGTAAAAATGCTAGAGAAACCCAATTGCCAATTATTATGTATCATTATTTGTACTGATGAGCATCTTGTGAGCAGGCTGACACTTACTCCTGACAGTTTCAGGCCATCGTTTTTGGTTATGCAGTCAAAAAGATCTTCCACTTGCATATCTCATTCAAAAGATGATGTCTCCCAAAACACAGAGCCATTCCAGCAGTCATGCTGTGCTATTTGTCAAATGTTGCCTTGGAGGGAAGGTTGGCCCCTGGTGAGTTAGTATGACTTTAGGCAACAGCTCTAACCTTTTAAAGATATTCTTACACAGGACCTGACCAGACTCCTTACTGCTAAGTAAGGGGGATTTGTTACAATAGATGAGTGGAAACTGGTCATGAAAATGCTGCTAGTTACGGCATTACAATTAAACCGACTTTGTTGTGTACCACTTGAGGCTCTATCTTTCAATTTAAGATGTAGCTCAGGCAATATGTTGGGACCTGGTTTCTGTTTCTGATGATCAAAAATTGAAAAAGGTTATTCTAGCACATGTAATATCTTTGTGCCGTGATCCATTGGGGGTTACTGACTTCATTTTTAGTGACTTGTCAGCTAGGAAATGAGTATTTCTAGAAGGTATCTCCATAGACCAGTGCAACAGGAACTATTAGAACTATGTAGATAGCAACAGTGGTGCCTGTTCAAGAAGACATGAATTTCTGCCTTTCACTTTCTTCCTGTTTGTTGTTAGATAAGTAGGCATTTCCCGTTCTATTAATATGGCCAGGCAGGCTAGATAACAGAGCTGTTACTGTTATATTTTTCCTGCATCACTGCTAGAGTCAAATCTCTTTATCTTCAGCTGCTGGGTTGTACCCATGTGCTGTGTGTCAGGATTTTGGCCTCAGGTTTCAGAGTTCCTATGCCAGCGTAAGCCTTTTGGGAGGAGGGGGGCTTCATTTGGGACTTGAGGCAGAAATGTGAGGTTAATGGTTTTTTTTTAATTGTTTCATGGAAATAATTTCTTCATTCCATCTTTGACAGGTGCAAGCACCAAATTCACTTTTTTGTGTCTCACTAGTTTTCTAACCAGCAAAGCTTCATCTGTGTAGGCAAAAAGACAAATCTACCATGTCCACTGGGGAGGAGAGACAGAATGAGAGGGATTTATCATCCTTAGGAGACTAAGTGGGCTATAGCTCTTCCCAGTTAACTCTGGATGGTATTAGTGGGTTCTTGATCATGGCCATATGGTTGCACTGTGCCCTGCCCTAATCACCAGATGGATGGGACCAGCCCAGATGGGAGACTGTGGTTTTTTTTCTGTCACTTCATGTGTCCTGCAGCTAGCACAATTTTAGTGTATACAGATCAGTAGGATATTAAATGCCAAAGAGGAGTGAAAAATAAGACTTGCTTTATTAACCACTGTTTCATTATTCAAACATCTTGGAAATTTGCCCACTGCTGTTTGTTATTATTTTTTATCTTTAGTGTTGTGATGTGGACTGTATTCTCTGCAAACAGAAGAGTTTAATTCTTTGAAAGCCTTACTGTTTTGTATGAAGGGAACTCATTCCACTACTAACTTATCTAGTATTCTACTGTTTTACACCATTAATTTTCTTGGCTAAAGAAAAAAGGAGGAATTTAAGATTTGGTTTGATGGAGCTGGTTAAAACAGTTCTAAGAACAGACTAAAATAAATATGAGCTATTAAGGGTGGGGTGAATCTTTTCAGCACACAGCAGTTTATCAGTATCTCTAACCACTTGGAAAAGCTGATTAACGTGTTTAAATAACTTCTGGTATCTATGAATATCCATGTATGGATGTCTAATTTGGTATCTTCATGGGCCTTGTTTTTTAGGGAGCTGAACATCCACCTTCAAGCTTTTGAAGTGTCTCAAAATTGGGCACCCATATGCAGCTCTCTGCAATGAATAAGGTTTTTATTGCCTAAAGTTCCTCAGACTCCATTTGATAAAGGTTCTACTCCAAAACCTGTCATTTTTAAAAGAACCTAATAATAGCTATCTCTTTCAGTCTAAACTCTTTTGTTCTCTTGCTGTGAACAACTAATGTTTAATTCCTTATTGGTAATGGCAATGTATATGTTTCTAAGCTAATATTTAATTCCCAAGGACTTTGCAGTCTGGTATGTAATGAAGAGCAAATAATTCTTATGCGTATGAAGGCTGTGTTAATAGGAGTACAGACAGAAAGTGTGTTTCTAAAAGTTTGAAGAAGTCTTTGGCAAATGAGTAATCACAGCAGATGGACCTTGTGGTACTTGTGTGTAACAAGGACTCAAAATGTCAAAAAGCACAGGTTCTAGGCCACTAAGCTGTCACAGCACTGTTAATATGGCTGTATGCAAAGAAATATGTATACATACAACTTGAATTTAGGGTATGAGAGATGCTCATTTGCAAATCTGTACCTGTAAGCTTTTCTCAGCTATTACTACTTGTGTGCTGAAGTTGTGTGCTGTTGAGGGTTACCTCCTTTTCCTCCCCTGAGCTATGTTAAGTGTGAGTGCTCCTTGTCTGCTCCAGGGCAAAGTTGGCAAACTTGCCTGAAAACACAGCTGGGGGAGTACTGATTCTATACATTAATGGCTGTCTGCCACACGGATAGTAACACATCTGTGGCAGAGGTAGAAAGAGGATGAATAACTTTTCATATTGCTTCAAATCAATCCAGAAAACTGTTAGCACACTGAGTTTTGTTTGAATTGCTATGGAGCAAAAAGCATGTTACAACATACTTATCACGCTTATAATCGGCTCATCTACTTTATAGACGCTTAATCTATTTCTTTTCATTGTCTTGGCATAACTTGGAATTGCAAGAGGGGTTTCTGTGCAAACTGTCTTTAAAGAAGAGTCTCAGAGTCAAACATAGGGGATTTTGAACCCATAAGAGTAAAATAAAAGCTGGCAGCTGTCCATGGAGTCACTGTGTAAAGGCAGAAATTCTAAGCTGCTGTAAATTCATCTGGATCCACTAGGGAGCTATCCCAGCACGCGTGAATTGGGAGTATGATCCATAGCTTGTATTGACAGCCTCCAAGTATGGAGGCAGGGGGAAAATCATGTAGAGTTGCCACTTTCCCAGCCTATTAGAATTTTCTTGATGTAAGGTGGTCTTTGAAGTGTGTCTATTACATTTTAACTTTGAGCCAACTGTTGGCAACTGCTTGGGAACAGAGAAAACCCTGGGAACAGTGTTCCCAAGGTCTTGCATTTTCCCATAGACAAACTTGATGGCTTTGAGTTCCCCTACTGCCAAATAAGGTGTTTTTATACATTTCTCTAGAGACAGACCTCTGTTTTCCCTGAGGAGACACATTTCATCAGACAACAAACAGCTATATCAAAATTTGAGAGCTGAACATAGCACTGCTCTATAGTTGACAAAGCAGGAAATCCAGAGCATCTGGTACTTTGCTCCCTAAGTGAAAGGAGATGGAATTAGCCACTAGAATCGGGTGGGCATTTCCCTCCCCATTAAACCCATTGTTTCAGACCTCTGTCAGAGGAAGCTGAGCAACTCCAACTGCGCTATGCAGCAGCAATGGGTATCTCGGCTGCAGGTTTGAGCTGTTCAGAATGGTTAGATAACTGGCCAAATTATAAGGTGTTCAATTTGACCTTCTGCCAAGATAAGATAACTGTTCTTGCAAGTGCCATGGATATTATCTACCATCCATATTCAGGTGAAATGCAAAATGAAAAACCAGTGGGTAAAGACAAATGAGAATTAGATTAAAATAAGACAATACATAAAAATCAGTTTTGATTTCTGGGCATTTGTATTAACCTGAAAACCTGAAGGTTTTATTGTTTGTCAGGCTAAGTGGTTTTATTCTTTTCCAAAATGTCTTTTATTTTCATAATTCATGATCTGATTGAACTATCTGGACTCTGAACTCTATAAATCTTGATTTATTAATATTGATAATCCTATTAATTTATTGATATACAGCTTTGACCTGAGCACTAAGGTAGTTAGGCCCGTATTTGATCACCTTTCCTTAATATGTGGCAATATCATTGCAAGAGACATTATTCAGTGGGAGAAAGATGTAAAACCTAGCAGTAATGGGAAGTATGCCTTTTTGCACCCACTTACACTACTCTTCAGAAATAGATAAGGATCTGAAGTTTGCTTCTATTTTTGGAGTAATTATTTTCTTCTAATGTTTTTAATTAAAAGCTCTCATTTAAAAATGATGAGAATAATACAATCTCCAGTTTTAAATGTCATCAATAGTTTTCCCTAGTTGTTGGATCTACGCAGTTTAGTTATCAATGCAGAAGTGTGGCATTCTGTGCAGTGAGGATGTTGATTATTGCAATATGACAAAACAGCAGCTCTTTAGATGGTAGTTTTGGATGCAATATGTTACCAGGAATTAAGGTGAGGATGCTGAGAATAAATCATGAAACTTTTGTATCTTGCGGAAATGACTTCTGGTCTTGCGCATCTCTCAACTTTAGTTTTCTGAGTTTGCAATAGCAAAACACTGTTGCTCACACTAATAAGGGAGCAGGTCTCCAGTGGACATGGATTGATTGCACTGTCCCGCTTTGCGTTATCTAGGTGAAGGATGGTTAGTATCAATGCCATGTGCATTTCTACTGTGTACGTATTGGGAGGCTTACACGGCTTCTATTACTATTATATCTGAGCACCCTGCAAATGGTAATGAATTTATCCTCGCTTCCCTAAAATAAATGCTGAGTTACGACAGGAACATTATTCTGAAATGGAAGACAGCCTCCAACATCTGCCTGTTTCAATGACTTGAGTTCTATTATCTTAGTTGAGTAATGATGTAGGCTGCTGTCACTTTTGCTGCTGGTGTTGATTCAGTAGTGACAGTTCATTGTACTATAGAAAGATTAATTCTGATTGGAGGGAGCTCAGAATAAATTCAGTCTTTAGGCCAATCAGAAGCTGGTGTATGTAGTACTATTTTAATAATGCCACTCAACTTTCAGGAATATAATTAGTTACGATTTGCCAAAGAACTGCCTATCTCTATACAGCTATTATTTTGTATCTAGAGGAAACTAAGAAGAGAAAATGTTTAGCTAATCATAACTGCACAGAGTTCTTTTAGGCATAAGGAAAATGGAGTGTACTTGCTTATAACTGGTGTTTATGTGATGGCTGCTGGCAAAATGATCAGGTGGAGCAGAGGAGGAGGATGAGGCTAGCAGTGCTATATATACTCACAGCATTTGAGACCAGAACAGTTTGGGGTAGAAGACAGGGGCAGATAACATACAACCAACTATGCTTCCAGTGCTTGGGTAGGGGAGAGGTGCTGGATACTTCCACTGCAGTGTGAGACATGGTCTCAGTGGCATAATATTTCCCCTGTTCACTGATAAAAGTTCACACCTTCCTTCCTTTCCTCAGATTGGAGGAGGCAGAGCTACCAAAAGCTTGGGCACCTCTGGTAAGAGGTGAGCTGCCTGGTCATGGCTGTTCCACTCCTATGTCTAGCTTCTGGAAGTGTGATGTTGCTGTCCTACAGTGTCATTGTTAATGAGATGCACCGAAATGTTTGAATTCCTAAGAGGGACGATGACACACAGATGGACCATTTGTTACAAGCCCAAAACATGAGAATCTGTAGACTTGTATGGACTACTGTAAGCTAATCTCTGACTTTGTGGAACAGCTGCCTCTTCCTGTACGGTTATGTTCCTCTGAAATGACCATTCAATCTTCTTACACTTGCTTCCCAAGAATACAATTTTCAAAGATTTTATTCCTTCATGAGTCGGAAGCACAAAAGCACAGAACCTGTTTTGTGCTGTGCATGGGAACTAAACATTGATTATGGGTGGCTGCAGGAGTATGGCTAAAATAGAAACTGACTTGGTTGTCTGCCATCACTCATGTTGAACCTGAAAAAAGTTATTTTTCCAACTTGTTCTTGACTTCTGATTTCTCTATGCTCTGTGTTTGTGGAGTCTAGCTGGGATATGAAAGAAGAAAAAGGAATCATGCACAGCATGAGTGGTTCTCCCTGCCTTACCTCTAGGCTGACTGGAAGCATCAGCATTCCTGTAATTTCCTTGTTCATATTACTTTTCTTTGTTCCACTTCATCTGCTCAAAAAATTCAGATAGTCTGAGTGCTTTTAATTTTTTCACTCAAACTTTCTTCCAGAACTTCTAGTTTTGGGGGGAAGGATGAATACTTTTTACTATCATGTTTTAACTTCTCTTAGATGGGCTTCAACAGGCCCTTTTGGAAAGTCCATCCCTGTTCTTGGTGCTTATAGATGTTTTTTGTTTTGTGATCGAGAAGATGATGGGGATTTTCCTGCAGCATGAGGAAAACCAGACAGACATAAGGAGTCGCATTCCTTGACATTTTGCACAGGTCCTGGTTATTTTCACTGGGTAATCTGCAGATTGCCTGGAGTTAGTGTAGTGTTAAATTGTAACCTCTAGCTGATGTGGTAGGCAACTATAAGCATCGTACTGTTAGTATTCGTGTATCTGGCCCAAATCTTGTGCATTTCTTGGTATGTTCATATTACCCTACTCCTTTCTCCCTAGGTCCCCTAAGGCAGTCTAGTTCTATCTGCACATGTGGAAAAGAGAATTTAATTTGGCTGCCCTATTAATGGTTTTAAGTTGTTGATTTCTTAGAGCCAGAAGTGCTGGGATAGTTATTTAGTAATAAACATGCTGACATAGCTGTTGGATTTCTTGTCCCTTTCCTCGGCTGACTGAGCAATACAAGAAAGAAGATCAAACCTTAACAAACAAAAATGGAAGGGAAAACAAAACTAAAGGAAAAAGAAAAAAAAAATGGTAATCAATGTCCTGTAACTTTTTGCAGCTGTTAGGATTTGGAAAGCTGCCTTTTATATTTGCGATACAGGTAACAGGTGTATACAGGAATGGAGCACAGCATCTAGGCTGATTCTGCTTGATTTCCACATCTTCCTTTACACGCAATCTTACCTGATAGTTTAGGCTGATGCTCATATCCAGAGCTCTTGCTCATAGCTGGATCTGAAGTTGTTGGCATCAGGCAACAGCAGTACTTTGTTTTATGCACATTTGTGTGTGTATCAGCGTGCTGGTTTATGAGAGGCAGGAAATTTAATCCTTTGTTAAACTCTGTATCTGTTTCCAGCATTCATTAGCTGCCCAGCCACAGAACTCTCCTCTCTTCTACATTTTATCTTCTGTTGGGACTTTTTTATTATCATTTGCTGTATGTCTTAATGGACAATATTTATCTCTGTCTGCTGCTTTGACATTGTTGTGTTCATGATCATTAAATCCATTCTACTGATGCTTTGGGAAACTTGTTACTGCACAGATTAAATAAAACTTTGGAGATACGTTCCCCTAATTGACTAGTTGGCTGGGGAGGGAATGGGAAAGGAGAGAACAGAGGACAAACTGGGTATAACATCTGAGGCCAAACCAGCCTTCATTGCAGGAGAGCATGTTGCAGTTTCTTTTGAAACTGTTTGCATGCCACTGTCTGAAAAAAATTTTATGTATATCGGAAAGATGGTTTCCCACACATCCTCTGTGTAACACAAGCATACTTTTTAACTGCATACTGGTGGAAGTATGTCCCAGAGAAAATGGAAAGGGCCAGAGAACTTGAGAGGGGAAGGACATCTCTGTTATGGCTTTCCAGCAATAAATATGAAGCAAGCTGGATACCAGGAAAAGCTAGGCAATGTTTTGCTGAAATGAGTGTTATGGGCCAGCTGTTACAAGAGAGAAATGCTCCAAAGTTTTGTCAGATATTATGTGATTTCCCTTCCCCTATCACTTTTGCTAATATATAATTTCACAGGCTTATCCCCTTTCTCTTATTTTCTAACATCTCTTAGAGGCCAGCTGAAGAGCAAAGATTAAAGGGAAGAGAACCTGACTTCAGGCACATTTGCAAACTAGCTGTTAGTTTTCTGCAGGTTTTTCTGTGCTGAAAACGGAAACAACCCCCTGACAA
Source organism: Oceanodroma leucorhoa (assembly GCA_030449065.1). Taxonomy (NCBI): domain Eukaryota; kingdom Metazoa; phylum Chordata; class Aves; order Procellariiformes; genus Oceanodroma; species Oceanodroma leucorhoa. Next base: position 16,410,299 of record JASVER010000007.1, read on the forward strand.
CTGAGCATACAATTCATGTACAATGGATCTACTTCTGACGCTGTATTTCTGGGGTGTTTGCAAGACTTGTGATTCATCTGGCAGTGCTTGAGTTTAAGCACTGATAAAGAGAACACAGCAGAGGGCAAATACATTTGACCTTTCAAAACAGTGGAAGGAAAAAAAAAAAAAACAAAACAAAAAAAACCCCAAAAAACAACCAAAAAAAAAAAAAAAAGAAACTTTGCAGTTTTTCCTTGTACATGTGTAATGACTGCAAGCAAACTAGCATTCTTATTTCTGCCTTGGGAGCCTGGGTAACACAGAGGCTTCTAGGCCTGAGCTCTACTGTTCTATACCTGCTATTTCCAGGACAATGTGTGTGGGTTGGCCTGACATCGGAGTAGAGGTTCAAGTCAACTTTGATTTCTCTAGTTCAGGGGTTGGCCTGTAGTTCAGGTCTGCTGCCTCCCAGAATCTTTACTGTTTGATAAGCTATGCTCGTATAACTGACATGCTGGTCTTGGTTCACTTGCCTGATGGGCAGGAGTCTGTATTTCAAGTGTGAAGTGTCACTGCAACTGTTACTTTAAATCAGTGGTACCAATACAGGAGTAAAGCTCAGGTACCTGTGGAAAGTTTCTGCCAAAATCCTCAGCTAGCTACAGCCTTAGCTTGGATGCAGCCACCTCTTACTACTGCTGTGTCCAACTTTAAAAAGCGAGTAATCGTGGGTGCTATATGGTGTAAATACCCCTGYCCAGTTAGCACAGCAGTGGGCTCACCGCAGGGCTCAGCCTTGCCCTGAGTTAACCCCTCCTAGAAGGGCCGGGGTTTTTAAATAGCAGGGTGGCTGAGTCAGGGGCATGCCAGGCCTGTCATGCTGCCACTCCCCATGGCATGACTGCTCCTGGGGAGTATGTGTTGTTCTGGATATGGCTCCGAGTATTATGGGAACTGACGATCCTCCCTTCTTTTCCTCATAAAACTGTTGTTGATTTGTGAGCACATTCCTTTGCTTTAAAAGCAGAGGAAGTACAAATAGTACATCTCTCCCAGCCTGCAAGCTAGAGATGTACACGGTGTGCAGAATTTTGAGCCAAGCTCTGGGGGTAGGGGTAGGTTTTGAATGAAGTGATCGGGGTAAATTTTTCTCTTAAGCCTCTTTGGGGAAGGGAGGGAAGGCTATGCTGCACCTGGGGTAGGGGTCTGATCTGGTATTGCTACAACTATTTTTGGTATTTCTAAAACTACTTTGCAGTTGGTGGACTGGAATTTGGATGTTTTTTGAGTCTGAAGCTGCTTAACTGTAAACAATAGCCCCTCCTTGATTTATTTGTACTACCCTGTTGCCTGTCATATGCTGACCAAGTTCAGTGCAGCAGGGAGAAACGTTTTTCCCTTCTCATCCCACTTTCTTATTTCCTGGTTCACTGTGTAGTCACCTTCTGTGGCTGTGGTTAAATGAATTTCATTAATAGCAAATCTTGAGCAATCCGCTTAAATAATAATCAGTGTGTCTTTTAACTTGCCCTTCTTCCATACAGTTGTTGTGAATCGGTGACCTATCTGATCAGCTAGCTACCCTAGCACCTGTAAACAAATCTCTCTGTTTTTGTTCAGTGCTATTGGCAAGGCTTCTCGCTGAAGCAGGGCTGCTGGACTGGAAGGTATGTAGTATTCGTTCAGCCTAAAAAGTGAGGGAGACAAGAAAGCGTGACTGCAATTTAATGGGTAGAGAGCATCCTTCAAGGAAGGGATTCCTTGATATTCTGTCTTGTTTAGTAACTCTTTGCTGTAAAATATGTAATTAGTCCCTGGATAAGCAGCACTAGTATGTCAAACTTGCCATCTTTTCCAGACAAGGTTTTAACTGTTCCCTTCAAAGTTATGCTCCTTTTTGCTTAGTCTCCTTCTGGCCCAAGGCATTTTAGTTGTGTAACAGCCTAGCTTTGGCTGGACAAAAGTAGGGCAGGGAGCTTTCTTAAGCAAGGGCTGTGGCTTTGAGTGTCCTTAGGGTGAGGAGAGTTTTGAGCTTTGGCCTTCCCCTTGCCCAGCAAACTTTGTGGACTTTGATTTTTTTTTTTTTTTTTTTTTTTTTTTTTTTTTTTTTTTTTTTTT